>VZTX01016175.1:6419-43877 GCA_013400915.1 Pardalotus punctatus
GGCCCGCCCGCCTGCATGTGCCGGTCACCCCGCCGCAGGGCAGGGCCGCTGGAGGAATGAACAAACGATGTGAAATAGGATGTTTTGTGTAGATAAAGCATTCTTGTTACATACTGGTCGATTCGTGATATGTTTTAACTTATTGTCTGTGCTTATTTATTGAATTTTGGGTTACTTAATAAATGTTTGAGCTAATATAAAACATATTACTTGACTTTTCCGGACACGTTTATATCAAGTTAATGTGAATGGATAAATAAAATCATTTTCAGTATGTGATATGAAGAATTATAGATTTTGATGTGGCGTGTGAGATATGAGAGGTGTCTTCAACTGCAGGCAAAAAAAAAAAAAAGACAGGACTTCCTTCTGTGGTATTCACTGAGTCCTTTGTCACAAGTTTGGGGATAGTTTGCTTGCTTAACTTTGCATTGATGCCTTTCACTTGTCACAATTTTAATACTTCATGATTAATAAACTTTTGTTAATCTTTCTGTGTGGTTGGCCTTTAAACTGTGAGTTACAAGAAGTTCCGTAGTGAAGCAGGGCAGGGGCAAGGGGTGAAG
Source organism: Pardalotus punctatus (assembly GCA_013400915.1). Classification (NCBI taxonomy): domain Eukaryota; kingdom Metazoa; phylum Chordata; class Aves; order Passeriformes; family Pardalotidae; genus Pardalotus; species Pardalotus punctatus. The sequence goes on from VZTX01016175.1 coordinate 6,986, forward strand.
GAGAATGGGTCAGCGGGAGGCTGGGGCACACAGGCAGTGGAGGGACGATTCGTTTTTTCAGAATGTGTAATGAGGGCACAGCTGCTGGTGAAGCAAACCCCATGGAAGAGAAGTCTTGGTTTACTCCCATGCAAACTTTGACATGGTGGGAAAAAAGAAATGCAGTACATCGGCAAGCATCATACAGCCAGGTTTGGGCTTCTTTTTTTGTCTTCCCTCCTCGCCCTTGCCTTTTATGCAACGCACTGAGATCTCTTCTCCTTGTACATCAATTACACACCTCTTAATTACACACCTGAGAGTGCCCGACTCCATAGACACCCGCAGAAGGGTCCTTGCCCGCTCCAAAGTGCATATTACATATGCATATTTAATTTAAAAGAGAAATAAAAGCAGAATAAATTATTGGTGATCCAGACCATGAGTGAGTCCTCTGGGAGTCACCAGAGGAAACAGCCCTACGCCCTTCTGCAGGAGTCTGCTCCTGCAGGTGCTGAAACAACCCAGGATGCTCAGCCTGAGGTAGTCTGGGCTAGGCAAGACAGGTCCCGTACCACAATCCATACCACGGTAGCACTTGGGAAATGAAGTCACTTGTTCTGTCTCTCCTTCCAGCCCTCCGTCTAGTCCTGAGCCCAGTTTTGGGCAGAGCAGCTGCCCCGCTACACGCAGTCTTAGCTCTGAGGCTGAAGTTTGTGATCTGTTTAGATCAGCCATCAAAGATGTGGGCACACAGGAGGCCTGTGGGGCAGAGCTGGTTGGAGCTGACCTCTCCAGCTCCCCTACCAACAGGTGACCCTGCATGGGCCAAGGGGATTAGCAGCCCAGCTGGGATGTGCCTTGGTCTTCCCAGTTACGCAGTGTTTTCTTCCCTGTACTGTGGCCTGCCAGGAGGGCAAAAGGTCTCCACTTACATGCAGAAGAGTGCAAATCTCACTCTACTTCTTCCAAATGTATGGAAGGTTGTTTACAAGCATGTGATTTTTACAGCTGCTTTATATTGCTATAAGCAAGACAGCTTTATGATGTAGGAATGTTGTAAAGTGTGGTATGGAAGATCTTTAAAAAATATGTGCTTTTTAATGGTGGAGAAAAATGCTTTCTATGGCTGGGGGCAGGGGATTGAGACACAACCTGTAAGATCCAGCTCTTGACACTGAACATTGCAGATCTGTGAAAGGGCCCTTACAAAGGTCCTTTGGCTTAATGCTCACTCCTAAAACATCCATCGTTTCCTCCATATTCTAATGCAACTGTAGTCCTGGTTATGAGCAAAGCTTTTTGATCCCACACAACTTTGATACAAATTTGATTTGTTTCCATAGCAATAGATCCTTCTGTTCTGAGTCCTGGAGATTTTTGAAATTATATGTACCCATAGCACCCACTGAAGCTTTGCAACATAAAACATCTAAGCTGATGCTCTTACGTATTTAACGTGTGTGAAAGCAAGGGGACCACAGGCTTCACTCACATATGCTACATGCTTTGTCTGAATTATTTAACTATAGAGTCTCATTCGTGCTGATGTTAAAAGATAAAAATTAAACAGCACGAACCAGTTCTATCTAACAACATGAACAGCTTTGCTTCATTCATGTGAAGTGATCAAAATAAATGAGTGAATTCCATATAAATTGGGAGGAAATAGTTAGGCTGAATAACAATTAGCCTGTTACTGACTAAGTAGGTAACACCAGGCTCTGGGGCTGTTAGAAGCTGGGCTTATTTGCTTAAGTTTAGGTACATTTTAGCCTTAAGCTGTTCTACCCAGTGTGTAAATAGACTGAGATTTATGTTCTTATATATGGATTAATTTCTATGTTGGCACATATTCGTGTAATTCTACTTCCTCTAAACACAACATCACCCCTAATGTCTAAGGAATATACATAAAGATAATGTCACTGAACCTTTCATTTACTCTCTTGATGAAATGCTTTGACACTCTCTCTCTCTCCTCTCTTCCTCTGCTTAAATCCCCACGGAAGGCAGAATCTGCTCTTACCCACTGCTGCAGATTGCAATCACTGAGCAATTACTAATACGGGAAGAAAGTTTGTGCAAGGCAAGGGATCAGCTAACATTGCAGCATGGATTATATTATTGTACTAGCAGTAATGATCCCTGTTCTTAGAAACAAAAATGTGGTTTAATTTGTGTTGTGGTATTTAAATTTTCATTTTTCAGAATAAAAATCTCTGCACATGAAAATGTATCTTGCAGTAATGGAGGTATGGCAGTTAACCTGTCAGTTGAAAGTATGTAACCTTCCTTTTCTCCTTTTCATGACAAAGGTAATCTCATCTGAGGGCATTTATGTGAAGAAATAACAGCATGGCATGGTGAAACCACTGGCTCATTAATCCTGGCATCTACTTCCTGCAGGGCTTCTTGATTAGTTAGATTCATTCATCGGGTATTTCAGAGTTTTTGATTTCTCACCACTGGCTAGATTCACTGAGTTCAGGCTAAATTGAGCCAGAAGAAATGTTTATTAGTAATTTTGTAATACAGACTACTCTAATAATTCAGTACAAATATTTCCTCTGAAATACATCCATTCATTCTAACACCTAATGCAGTTTGCAGCTGTGTTCAGAGAGAACTGAGAGAACATCTTGGTTTGGCATGTATTTTCTAAATTAATTACATGAAATCTAATAACAAAATCTTAATTTCCAATGCTGGAATTAAGATCTCTTTCATTTTTAAGCAAGCTCTGACAGAGAGACAGCCACCTCTTGCCTGCCTTTAAGGCTGAGCTCAGGATGGTTTGTCTGGGAAGCATGGCTTTTCAACACAGAGACCAAAGGGAGAACAAAGGAATTTTAGTTTTTCCCTCACGTGTGCTAAAAACAGGAAAAACCCAAATGCCAGAGAAGAGAAAAGGGAGAGGAACCCTCGAAAATTAGCAGCCTGTAAAGTCACAGATATGTCTCAAATGTTTGGTAGCTGTAACAGAGCTTGGACAGTAGAGACAGAGAAGAAAAGACCCTGACCCCACAGCCTTTAAAGCCCATACTGACCTGGCAGTGAATAGAGCAGATGCATGTATGAAGATTTGCAGGACTGATGCTAAAAATTGCTCTGCCCCTCAGCTTTCTCACAGGGAAAATCTTCTGAAAGAGATAACAAACTTTCTTTTCTGAAAGAGATAAGGGGACCACACATGGATCACATTCAAGTGTCTGACCACAGCTCATGCCACATTGGCTCATCCAGCCATGGATGAGGTAAGAACTGGGGCCTTCAGAGCTGGTTTGACTTCATGAATGCATGTGATATACCTAAAATTTATTGGACAGCTGACAGCCATGGCTTAACTCAGAGAAGCAGATGTAGAACCCCCTACCCATGCAGTGATGCAACTGGGAGAGAAAAAGAGAGGTCGTGGTGGTGGTGGTGGAAGGGGAGAGTAGGTACAACAGTTTTAATTTTTGACCGCATCACAACATGAACAGCAGCAAGAGTCACAGGGGATAGTCTTGCCTGGAATGTGGTGCAGGATGTTGTTTGATTAAGCAGCATTCTTGTATTTAAGCTGTGCTTGAGGGGCTTTATTCATAGTCATGTAAGGCCTTCTGTGAGAACTTCTACTGCTCATAGAAAAACTGGCAGGATGGTGTTTCCCTTCTCATGCTTCTCACAGCCAGGGCTCATGTGCAGATGAGGCTGTCTTTGCCTTCCACCTGGGATGTTGCACAATGGAAGGGGTGGGAGGTTGCCCCTCTTATTTGCCAATAAATTGTGTCTGTTTCAGCTTCTCCCATGACTGTCTCTGAGGCTCAAGAGTGCTGCTGCACTTTTATGTTGCATCATCCATCAATGCTAATGCTTAAATACATTTTTCAGAGCTAAAAAATTATGCTTTTAGAAGCTTTGAAATCTGCCAGAGGAGAATCCTTCCCCAGAAGCAAGGAATCCAGAGGCATTTGTGCAGAATTTGCCTTTGGAGGTTATATAACCATTCTGCAGAGATCCTTACCCTCCTTCGAAGGTCAAGAGGGAAAATGCAGAATATGCTTAATACACTGTCTCTGAGGGTGACGCTCTCTCCTGACCCCCATAGACAGTTTGTGCCTTGGAGTATGAAGTTTGATTAGCCTTTTCTCACGGCACTGGAAGCATCATGGTAGTGATCCAAAAAGTACTTTGGGAAAAAACAAACTATGGACTTTCTTTCACTGACCTCCCGCTACAGTGAATTTCATAAGCTGACAATGCACCCTGTAAGGACACATTTCTTTTTTACTGGTTTCAATTTATTGCCCTTTAATATTATTTAAGTGGCAGCTATGATTCCCTGTGGCTCCTTTACTAGCTTTTAAGGTTTATTTTTCTGCTAACTTTTTAAAGACCATTTCAGAATGGCTATGAGCATCCTTGCCATGTTTTCTGTGTCTAATGATTAAGAGGGAGCACCAGTCCCTGTTTCAAGGCATAAACATTATTTTATAATGAAATTCCTAATGAAATTCTGTACTGGAAGGCTGTGATTTTGAGATTCCTGCCTTACACCAAAGTCCAGTCAAAACTTGATTTGACTGTAACACAATGACTCCCCATGCCATTGGATCTGTAGGATTCGGGTGTGCCACGGTCACAGTTCATGAGAGCCAATGATACACTGGGAAAGTAGAAGACATGGGAGGAAGACATAGAGTAGTCCAGCTGTTTGCCATGGATAAAGCCATTATAGGGTACTTTTCAGCATCCCCTGGGCCCTTGAGAACAGGATGCACTCCACTGAGGGAGTCCCTGGGAAGGAATAGGCTCTCATTTCAGTAATGCCACCCAGCTTACAGGCTTGTGTGGCTAGGGAGATATCCACTGAATTCAGATTTATAAATAAAACCAAGTGTAAAAAGGTATTTCAGCCTCTACATGGCTACAAAATGTCACCAGAAATTAACCAGCTTTGCTCTTTCAACTGGAGAACAAAATGAGGAGTCTACAGAAGGTCAGACATATAAAAATGCATTGAAATGAAAAGGGAAGAATATTAAATTATTAAATAAGGAATTACACTTGGTACAGTTTGTGGCTCTAATCTTTGTGTCTATTTTAAGCAATAATTAACACCCACAACTGTATTCGTTGTCAGCTTGTGTTCTGCAGGTCTTGGTAGCAAATAAATGACTCATACTTTATTCTTTACATTTTAATTATTGTAAGAAATACTTGAAGATAATTCCACTACATTTTATATTATTATCACTTTGCCCTTTCTGCTTTAACTGCTCTGCAATTTTAAGCTCATGTTTACTCAAACTGTGACTGGACAGATATTTGCCCCTGTGGGGAATGATGCTGGGTTCTGGAGGACCCTGTCTAGGCAGAGACAGCTACAATAGAGATGTTTTCTAAAGGATGCAGGACCCTGTGTTATTAGCTGATTGCTCTGGCCTCTCTTCATATCTCACACAGGAAGCTGCTGCCTCTGACCCACTCATCACGTGCTTTGTATCCTCACTTAAATCAGACCTTTCTCATTTCAGTTGAAGATGATTCTTGTTCCATCTACAATAAATTGCTCCAATAGTCATTCATTCATTATCACCTCCTCTCTTGGCCTCTCCAGTAGTGTGTAAATCTATAGATTTCATTCATGGATTCTACAGGCAATCAATTACACCCAAAACACAAAGCCAGCCTGTTGCTTGTTGATGCCTTCCATGCACATCCTCCTTAGTGTTATAACTCTGACAGCAGTTTGTTACACCATTACTTACTAAATGAAAGGATCCAGTGTTGCAGGTATTTGTTTGAAAACATCCAAATGTTTTGGTACCTATGTCTCCTCTTCAGAGTAATGTAGGCTGCCAAATTTCATCAGTTTTAATGCTCTTGTTACTTTCACTAACTTCTTACCCAACTCCACAACTAGTTCATGATTTTCTTCTTTATCAGATAATGTCCTCCCTACTTGTTCTATCTATAATCTATACCAATGCACAAATCTTTGCTTTCCATTAACTGCACTGTTTTATTCTGGCCATCTTTAATGTTGCACTTGGCCAGTCATTCCAGAGGTGCTCTTTCTACCAAGCCACAAAGTCCAATCTCACATTTAAACCTCATCTTGATTCTTATATTTTGCCTCTAGCTTCAGAATGAGGTACCAGTGTGAAACACAGCCCTGTGAGGTCTGCTTTGGGAAAATGAACTCTATCTCAGCCAGACGCAGTACGGGCCCAAAACAGTTTATGATTCTCCGTGTGAAAGATTATCTACCAGTCTACTCCTGCTTTCGCTGCTGCCTCTAGGATTTTGACACATCACATACTCTTGTGACTGACTACTTATGTGAATCACTGCAGGTGAAAAGCAATTTGGAGCACCATTCCTGGCTATGCCTCTTGCCCCCACCTTCAGCTGTCGTCATGGGTGTGCCACTCAACTGGTGAACCTCCATGAAATGACTTTGATATATCTAAGTTACATCTAGGTCTTCTCATTTCCAAATTGGCAGAAAAAATTCAAACCATCTGGCACTTGACTCACCAGAAAATTGTTTAGTGGCAAAAGCCTTCCTTCTTCTACTTACTCAGGGCAATTTTAATTGGTCCTGCCTTGTATCAGAGTCTGTGCACCAGTGGAAAATCCCAAAGATGTCTTTTTTGCCTCTGCACATTCTCTAGAGGCTTCCAGAGAAGAAACTTGACCAGCAAAGGCAGTCAGAGTCCCACCTGCACTCTAGCTGAGCTGTGCTGGCCAGAGTAACTGTGCATGGGACCAGGTCATCACTTCCACAGATTTTGAGACACTAACATTGTCAGGGAGTACCTCCATGGGATGCCTCTCTTTCCTTCTGAGTCTGCCCAGCCATGTGCAAGAAAGCAACATGTAATTTTCTGTCTGTTTGCATTCCTGTGGAGGAATATCTATAATGCAGCATGTAGTAGCAACTTACAACATGCTGCATTCAAGCACAGACAGCTGACACATTGCTCTTTGACTGCTCTGCTTTACAGCATTATCCTACAGAACAAGTGGCTCTCACTTACCATGGCTTTAGCAAGGATTATAGCAGCACTCCTACATTTGCTAAAGGTGAGTTTGCCTTTGCACACATTCACAGTTTATTTGGGTGCCTGCATCGATATAATGGGGCTGATTTTTGAGGTAGTGGTTGCTGAAACTCTTCAAGCCTTGTGCTGGAGTTTTTGGTGCCCAGCTTCTCTGAATATCAGATTGTCAGACGAACAGAATAGAAGGTTTTCACATGAGTCATTGGACCCTGGAAGCATGCAGAAAGTCCTCAGATACTCTTAAAGTTCATGCTTATGAGCTGAATTTAGACTGCAGTTTATAGTTTTTTGGGTAGAGGACAACAGATACAAGAGATGCGCAACAGTTTTCACAGCAGGGTGAGAAGGCCCCATTCCTCACAATTGCCTAAGTGGGGGACCAGGCTACAGCAGCCTTGCTGACTTCAATTTAGGCATCACAGCACATTCAAAAGTCCTGAATTTCACCAGTATCCCTGCATTCACTCAGGGTGAATCTCTGAGGACTCTAAGGAGTGACAAGGATAAGACAATAGGAAATACAAACTAGCAGGTTTATGTTGAATTTAGGTTGTCTGTAGAAGGCTGGCTGTTACTCAAACACTGGTGCAGGACTTTGTCTTACATATTGGATTCCAGTGTCAGGGCTTGGAGTCCAAAATGCAGTCTCTGCATGATTCACTGGCCTGGAGTTGTATTTGGTGAGTAATAATATCAATTGCAGATTCCTACTATGGTTTATTTACTGGTCATATTAGCATGTGAGCTGATTCACACTGCCACAGAGAACCCTTGCTTGCATATAAATGCTATTATGCTATCAACTGCTTCTGATATCTCACAGATTTTTTTCTATTTTCTCCCTCCTAATCTATTTTTTTAGGCAAACAACCCTGCTTCAATGCCAGCATCTGCCTTTCTAATAATGCAACTATTTACTGCATCATTGTGCTCTACTCTCATTTCATGTTGTCACACTCTCCACGACAATATTCGAAAATTGTCAAAACCCTCAGTGAGAAATTTCTACCAGAGGGAAAATGAGAGACACAAATGGTGCAGCCTGGTTATCACGAAGAGGCACAGAGGCTGTCGTCACGCCATGCCTCTCTTGTGTGACCTCCTTCTGGACTCAGGCTGAGACACTCAGACAGCCTCTGCTAGAAAAGCTGATGCTTGGTTTATTTTTGGTGTGCTTTCACTATAAATGCTCTGAGTCCCTCTGGACAGCTTTGCACTGTGTTTACATCAACATTCTTTGTGTTCTTCAGTCAACAGGGTTCACTACTTTCTCCAGCAACAAACGCCTATGCAGCAATCAGCGAATTATTATTAAACCAGGAATTGCTTGTATTGAGTTATATCTTCAGGACTGAGTGAGCCTGACTTAGGCTAAGTAACATTAACTGAAGCAAATTTGCTGGATAAAGGAGAAACAAAAATAACTAAGTTAATATGCTTGTTATCAGCAGGCACTAAATGTTTTCCTGAGTTCAGTCCCCAGGCAATTTTACCTATATCTGTCACTGTGGTCCTCAGTAAAAAAGAGATCCCTGGGTTTTCCATGCCTTGTCAGAGCCTTCCCACTGTGTGGCTTCTACAGACTGTGACAGCCGAGGACACGCTACAGTCATCATGCTCACAGTAGGGACAGGATGGCGCGGTAGGAAGAATGGTACATTTGGGCAATCAAGTGTTTGGGACAGAGTGGCTACACCGGAGCTTGTCTCTAGTACGTTGTGCTCTATTTCCATACTGTTTTGTCAAATGCCATCACACACAGCCTGGAACTCCAGCCACGTTACCTTTGAGCCAGGTGGTGACAGTCAAGCTACTCAGCTGCCCCAGTGCAGAGGGATGTGCCCAGCACCCACACACCTCCTGCCTCCCCCAGTGGCGGCCCACACTGTGAGCTGGCTCCAGCTGGAATGGGTACACTGGTGTTATCCCAGTCCATTCCAGAGGTCAGAAACACTCCTCTTCGGATGTTACGCCAGAGTCCTCCTCCACATAGGTGGGGATTAACAAGCTACTGCAGAAGATGTTCCCACAGAAGGATGCAGCTCAACCATTGCCAGGCTGGCTGACATTTCATAGTGTCTTTTTCTCTGGTTAGCTTGTTTCTAGAAATGGGCAATCCATTTTTCATTAGGTAATGTTCTAGTAGTACTTGGACAACTCTTCTGTAGCTGGTGGAACAAGGAGTCTTCAAATCAAGAGATCCAGATGTCTGCTTTGTAACTAAACAATTTAAGAGTGACCCAGACAGAATGTTTCTCAGTTGTCCCACAAGCTTCTGAGAAGAAAAAGGTCCATTTTTTCTGGACCCAGCACAGAAAGGAATGAGGGCTATCTGCAGTTTTAAAAAAAAAGCATTTGTTGTGGTACACATTTAGAGTCTTTCTTCACAATAAAGAAGTCAAGTATAAAACAGTACTTAAAAAAACCCACATCACTGTAGGTTTAAAAGGCACAGAACTACAGGATATCTGCACATTTTACTCTGTGTACATGATATTGTGTTAAGCTTTATTTCCTGTGGTTTGAAAACCCACATGGGAAGTTATATATTGCCCCATACACAACATGGTTGTACAGAGGACTTTTCCCAGTGGTGATAAGATAAATGTATACTACTAAAAACCAGCACATACACAAAAATCAAAACAGAAAGACACATTGAATTACCATAATTTTCAGTCACATCAATTATCAGAATGTTTTTGGAATAAAGCTGGTGCTATTTTCCAGGTTTTGTTTGGCTAGACCAATGAGGCTAAGAAATATCACCAAGTATTAAGGATGTGAAGTCAAAAAGCTTTTTTTCAGCTCAGCTGTACTGAATGGCAATTACACATTCTGAACAATCATACAACTTCTTTAATCAAATGAGGTAATATGAAATTGGCTAGATTTTCCTCAATACTTTCAACTTCAGTGAAAAATACAATAATTAAACTCTCGGTACAATGACTTTCAAACCTCTGTGCACTCTCAGCCCCCTCTCTTCTTCTCTTTCTGGATAATAAATCCTTATGAAAGCTGTCACCAGAACTGAGACAGGTTGTGAAATTGTTTAATAATGTTGACTCAAGCAGTGACATCATTTGGAGACTCTTGGTTTTCTTGCAACATCTTTAAAAACAACTGGAAGCTGGCAGACGTTACAGAGCAGACACAGCCCCCTGCAGAAGGAAGGAAGGAAGGTGGTTGCTGCAAGGGGAGCTCTATATCCCCCATTATGGGGAGGAAACCCCAGCACTGTCCTCTTTGTCCTTCCCTGGTTGCCTGTCTTCCAAGCCCTTCTTTGAAACATTTCTCTTGGGAAAGGGATAGACAAATTAATGCCTTATATTTTGAAGGCCAGGGAGGGTGGCTAAGCAACTTTTGTCAGTCCAAGCAAAACATGTTAATGTTCCTGGAGGATAAAAACCCAGCTGGAAAGGAAACCCCAAAGAGCCAATTGCTTTCCCCATTCTGAGAAGATCCTCCTGCATCAGGTCCTGGCTACTTTCAGAACCTGTGTGGGGTCAGCGGTCAGATTGCAGGAACATCTGTTTTACAAAACTGATAATTTCACTGGGAAAACACAAATCTCTTTTAAGAAGAAGAAAAAGAAAAGGTCCATGAGGTTCCTTCCCACTGTCACACTTTTTCATCTGCAAATAACCTTAACCTAAATCCAGTGAAAATTATCAGGCTGTATACTGTGAAAAAGATCACTTTTGTTGTTCCTTATATGGGAGGTCTTGTCAGTTGGAGCAGCCTGGGTCCAGTGTGAGAACCACACCACATTTCAAATGGCAGTTCAACCCCCATAAAGTGTTGTAAAATAATAACAAACTTCCCAAATATGTTGTGGTTTTAAAAGTATGCATATTAGAAACATGAACATTATCTGTTTGACTGGATGTAAAATGTCTGTCTCTCAAAATCTAGGCTGCAATTCTAAGGATGCCATGGAAAGAAAAAAAAAATTTACTAGCTCTAGTAACAGATGTGAAATTACATTAGATAAATATAATCATTAGTTTCAGTCTCACCCTGGTTAATTTGTTTGTGGAAATGTGCAACCCATTATTCATTAGGTAATTTTTCACACATTGATTAGAAAGCCATGTCGAATTGTGACCCAGCACATTGGGGTTTGCCTATCTTGCAGTGAACTATATCGCTTACAATAGTGGAAATGGGGGACAAAATGTTTATCTCAGGCTGATTTTGTGCCAATAAGTAAAGTAAATCAATAGCCAGTGAAGTGTGAACGACATTTCTCTGCTGTATAATATGGTTTTGGGGGCAATTTGACATGCTACAAGGGGAAACAAGGGTCTTGAACAGAAAGGTAATAAAAGCAAATCATGCTGGTAACTGTTACTGAAGTCTTGTGTTTTTCTCTACATGGGCAGCTTTAAGATGAGAAAAATAATGCATGTAGCAGTCAAAAAAACACTGAGACACTCCCCAGATTTGTAAATACTGGGGATCAAATCCAGATGTGGTTGAGAGAGGCTCAGATCTCTGGAATGGATGCTTACTCTGTGTTTAGGCAGGCCCCTGGGCTGTGCTGGCAGTACTGTCGCTTCCCTGGTAGCACTTGCCTCCAGACATCTTCCTTCTGGCAGCTTCCTATCTAGGGGGTTAAATTCTGAGGCTATAAATAGTTTTGCATCAAATCACAGAAGCAGTATTCCCACATCCCCATGAGACCACTGCAGCATGAATGCAGCTTATTTTAAGTGGCATTTGCTGCTAGTGTAAACCAGTGGAAGTTCATCAGCTTCAGCATATCTGTTTGCACCAGCAAAGAAACTGACCAGCAGACCCTTCTCTACTGTTAACTTTGGTATTTTGCCTTTGTGAATTGCAGATAAGTTAAAAAGTGAAGGAAGGAGAGTGATGTGTTTGTGGTTGATGCTATCTGGTCTGTCTTTTACATCCCTGCATAATTTGTTCCTCCCAAAAGACAGTTTGGGCAACATAGGTACATGATCACTGATTTTACACAAGCACTCATTGGGAGGTACCTTGCTTCATCCACACTGCTTCTTGAGTCAGCCAAAAGTGAATGGGAATAAACTTTTTTTTTGTATGTTGGCATTTTTGTTTCATCGCCTACAATGCCCCGCACAGATCATCATAGCATTTGCAGCAGTCCAGGGTAAAATACAATGATAAACTTGGCCTGGAGAAAAAGCAATGTAACACAGCCAACCAGCCCCAGACAGGAACCTGGCTCACTCCCCTGCCCATGACAGCCACGACAATGAATTTTGGCCAGTGCAAGCTGCTGTGGAGAAGTTGTTCCCCTGTAATCTGAAAAGGAGTTTGTTCTTTCTAGTTCCTCTCGTCCTCTTCACCTCAGTCTCAGGGGTGGAAAGTCTCTTCAGGGCCTGGACCAAGCTGGCAGAAACACTGCTGCAGTAATGAGGTCCTTTTGCCTGGGTACTAAGCAGTTGAAGGGAAGGCAAGGTGTTTGAGCAGAAGGTTTCAGGAAGGAGACAGGTTGCTCTAGTGAAGCTCCTCAAATTGAGATGCAGAAAATCCTATTTCCTTGAGGGTGCTGGAAGCAGCATGTGGCATGGCCCCTCTGAGGATGGCTCTGTGCCTGTCTGCCTACCACAGAGCAGGCAACAAAAAGGTGTTTATATCTATCCAGGAATAAAGATCCTTCAGTCAAATCACACACTCTCTCTGCTGGAATTAGAAAGGATCAGCCCCTGATTTATGTTAAAATAAAATTAAGCACTTGATGTAATTAAAAAAATGCATCCTAATATCACTCGAAGTTGGACATTAATGCTGCATTTGGGTTTTCACAGAAAAACAATTGTCTGAAAGAATTGCTACCTGAAAGTCTGAAAAATAATAAAACAACACCTCTATTAAACTCATAGGTGTCTCTTGTAACACAAAAGGAGCAAAAGCAATATATATCTATCAATTTATAAGGTACTTCTGCCTGGCATTTTGAGCCTCAGATGTGTTCTTTAAAATACAAATTAAAATAACTTGCGTTTTTCCACATAATGCGTACTGCATTAAGGCAATTAACATTTAATTAACAGCAGGTTTTCCTCTGCAGGTCAGATTGTGAAGGGCTCACTGTTGTTGCCATAGAAAGTGAAAGGTTGGGCTGTTTGGTTTCCAGAAAAGGAACAGCTGTTTTTGAGCCCTGATAGTCTGAAATCATCCTGGGTAGTCTCCAAAGGACAAGGAAAGCAGGAGGAGGTGGCTGTTGGTGGTGTCACAGAGACCATCTCAGGCTGTTGGAGAATGTCATCTGCTTTATAAAGCAGTGTACTGTTGTTAGGGTATGTTTTTAATTGAGCTGACAGTAGAGCTTAAAACTCCTGTAGGCAGTCATTGAGTTATTTAACTGTTTTCCTCCAATATGATTTCTAATTGTGGGAGCAGAGCAGTGCAATTAGTTCTCACACTTTTGCTTTTCATCTACGCTTTTTGTTGTTTCTCTCCTTTCCAGAATCTTCACTCTTTCACTGGGTAGCCATTTGGGTCCTGTTGTGAATATTATCCAAGGATACATGGATGAGCAAATTTCATTAAGAAGTCACATTGTTGCTCTGAATTGAAAGCTGCTATCAGGATGGCACAAGTAGTATTTGTAAAGGGATTTTTAAAAAGGGCAGAAATACTGAAATGAAGATAAGATAGATGCAGTGAATCTGTAATAACACAAAGGTCTCCTGGGGAAAACAAAAAAAAACTCAACAAACCTAAACCAAACAATCTCAAAGAGAACTTGGAAGAGCATGGGGGCTCACAGAAGGTGGTGTAGTTTGTCTTTTCTCCTCAGTAGGTGTAAGACAAGGCTCTAAATCACAACATCAGTGAAATGCAATAGCAACAACAACCAACTGTCATTTTCAATAGTACTATTGAAGGCTTCATGTTGGGGAAGGAGGTTATCCTGGTATGTTCCTAGGCTTTGGTAATTGCAGGCAAAACTGTTCTTACAGTTCAAGGCAGTCTGAGAGAGAAAGATTCAGATTAAAAAACACTCACAAATGGTTTTGGCTGTGGTTTTATTCCTCATTTCTTTCCAGAGGAGAGCAACAGAACATCTTTACTTCTTTTGGTAACAGATTTTTACCATCAAAAGTAATCCATGTGTTCTGATAAATTTATTAATCCTCATACCTGCATGTGTTTAATAGAGAGAGTGAAGAGGAGAAGTGTTGTGCAGGAACAGACCTCAGGGGAAATGTGACCCCAGCAATAATATATATATATATACACACACACATATATGTATGTATGTATGTACGTATGATGAATATGGTATATGCATACTCCCAGCAAAGGGTGTGAAACTGGATGACAATTTAAAAACTTGACTGTGTTGATTCTGTTCCTTATATTATGGAGGAGGGAAAGAGACATAAAATACATGAAGAAACTTGTCTGCTGGTGGCACAGGCACGAGCAGCTGCTCTGCCTACTGTGGGTACCGTGTCCAGCCTGCCCCAGCAGGGCTCTTCCATGCTGTTAGCCAGCACTATGAGTACACTGGCTTAGGAAGCCCAAGGCAACTGTCTTAGATAAATCCAGATGAGAAACCCGAAGATGGAAAGAAACTGGTGCTCTCTGCTTTCCCTTGTTGATTACAGGAGCTGCAGTGAGGACCTAACACAGAGGATGTGGATCCTTTTGGACTGCTCCTGCTTGGGGGCTCTGGGGAGCACTGCAGTGCTGTGAACTCCAGAGATGCAGCTGAGAGGCTGGAGCATCACTGCATTCCTGGAAGCTCTCCAGCTCCTGTCTCTCTACCTGTGTGGTCCTGTTTGGTGAAAAACACTTCAGTAAAGTAAAAGAAGACCGAAGTGATTTAACACTACATTTGCCTTCAGAAAAAGCATGGGTCTGCATAGGTTGGACTTAAGGCAGTAAAGGGTGGTGGTTTCCCTGAGTGCCACAGTGATTGCCTGCAAGGATAAGGCTCTGAAACCATGCAAGAAGTACAATGCAGAGAGGGGGACACAGCAGGTTTATTTTGGTTTGTTACTGGGGGTGATGGAAAGAAAGTGGGAATCTGCCTTCTCAGGAAAATCAGTGCAGAGTCAGCAGGGGCAAGAGTTTCTGGAGCCACAGCTCTCCAATGTTCAGTTAGAATATGGACTAGTGCAAGGAAAAAACCTTCAATTGCTGTTTGGACAAGGAAAATCATGCCAAAACTACCCCCTCATGAAAACACCCTGTCCAAGGACAAGCAAGATCATGTTTGTTTCTGGATAGTCAGATTGCTTAGTGTCTTCCCTTCTGTCAGGACAGAGCAGCATAGGACTTTAGGACACCCCCAGAAGATAAACTCTTGCCTGGGGGTGAACCACTGCAAAAAGAGCAAACTGCTCTTTTTTGGTTGCATTGCTGCTGAGCTGGCTGTGTAGGGCCCAGATGTTGTAAATTGGTTGCCATGCCTTGTCTCCCACCTTCCCATTTTTCTTTTGTTTCACTGTTATTATAAAAAATTGGTAGATGGCTAATATTACAAGTCCAGGGCAAAACTACTCATACGTTTAGTGTAAGGACATTTAAATATTTAAAGCAGATGGTTCCAAATGACCTTACATGTCTCCTTTATAAATGTATGTACTGTCTTATAGAACCATCTGCATCCCAATATGCAGCTCATATGTTTCCAAGTGTTTCCTCGTTAACCGGCAGAAAACTTCATCTTCCATCTGACATGAGATGAGGTTCAAGCTCAGTTAAGTTGTGCAAATAAGCACTCCAGGTGGGAGCAGTATTTACCCCAGGGCAGTGAGGTATGGGTGCCTTGCACTTTGCATTCCAGGTGGATCAACAAGGCTAGAATTTGGAGGATGCTGGCAAGCTTCTTCACATGACCTGAGCCTGGCAAGTCTGACAAATAATTTGCAAAAGCATAGCTACTGACAACGACAGGCATACATCTTATCTGATGCACCTGCATCACCTTGGCAAGGCTATCTGTGAAATGCAAAGCAGTGCAGAGCAATGCATGATTTCCTGTCCCCCTAGATCAGCCTTGCTCCTCGCTCTTTTCTTGTATAGAAGAGCAGAGCTAAACTAGTAAAAGCAATTTTCCATTCTCTGAGAGACCCAGGGGAAATGAGCTCTGATCTTGTGCTCGTCTCACACTCCCTTGATTCCCTCAACTGGCAGCTTTCCTGTGCTAGTCTCCACTGTGCAGAGCTTCTCTGTCATTAGAGCAGTATGGTTGCCTCACTCCTTCAAAGAAAAATCCTTTAATTTTTTTGACTCACTCTGTGACTGGCTGTGTGCTACCTGCACTTTTGTTTTGGTATGAAATAATTTAAAAGAATAGTTTGTAAAACATATGTAAGTGGCAGGTAGATGGAAAGTGGCATGCCTCTAATTTAAATTTCAATTAGAAAAAAAATACAGAAATGTATTACATGAGGTACTGCTAAGAGTTGTATGGAATATTGTGTTTTAAGACCTACTGTAGATCTATGTCGGTGCCTGTGAAAGAGAGGATAATTAGTGCCCATACTCTCAGTCATATCAGACTAAAGGTAATGGGGTGTAAGAAATGGTTCATTAGGCTCTCTCAAGTACTTTTACTGTGTCCATACTATTTATACCAGCAGAAAAAATTCAATGTCTTTAAAATCAAGTCAAAGCATTGGCCTTAGATTCTTCAGTTTAAGAAATAACATTGAGCGATGATCTCTTAAAGTCAAATGGAAAAAAAAGTACATAGAAAAACGCCTTAAACCAGTTTTATTAGCATTCTGTGTCACTCCAAGGCAGTCTACATGCCTATGCAAATCCTGCCTCCTTCATTTGTGGTCCCCTCTATATGTTTAGCCTGCGAGGAGGAAAATTTGTGGATGGAGGAGACAAGCAAACAAAAGCATAGAATTTATTTTCAAGAGAAATATGCATTTAGAATATCCTTTGCTTTCTTGTCTGAACAAAAGAGCAAACTGTGTGGCGAAGAGCAAAAAATGTGAGTAAGGGAATGGAAAGAATGACTGAAAAAAGGGTTAAACACTCAAAATATATGTAGCTTAACTATGCAGGTGGAAGACAGGATGGCATGCTACAAATGTTTGAAGGGTACAGCTATCACATGAGGGTGGGAAAGTTATTTAGGCTGACAAAAAATATAAGTAGGAGTAATATGAAGAAGTTAACAAACAAAAAATTTAGATTAAGAATCAGGAAAACTTCCTGAGAGCAAAATATATCATACAGCTCTGGAGCAATTTCTCACGGGAAGCAGAGAAGCCCCATCACATGAAGCCCTATGCATTTAAAACTAAATTGGAAAAGCATTAGAAAATATAAGGAAAATAAAATATAAGGCACTTTTTTGTGCACTGGAGTCTGGGGTGGATTACGAGGGGCTGCTCCCCTGCCCTCTGTTTCCAGTTTTTTCTGGTTCTTTGCTAGCCATGTGCTATTTGTACTTTCTAGAAAAGTAACTAACACAGCAAGGGTAAATTTGGGAGTCAGTCTATTAGCATAAATTACACCATATATCTACAAGATAATAAGGGCATAGCAAAGACACATTGTACTAACACTGCATGCAATTCTGAGTGTGCTCCTGAACATACCTCATTTTTTGATTTGCAGCCTTGGGCACCTCCATTTTGAAAATTTGGCCCTAGGTGAGTACTTAAACTGTTGCCTTTGCAGACTTGGCAAGAGTTAAATGAGCTGTGTTTGACACCATATGGTCCACACGTGAAGTCAGAGACTTGGATAATACCAGGTGTGGAGCACCTGCAGCTCCCATGGGCTTAAACAGGGAGAGGTAGTCCTCAGCTCTTGTTGGTGGCAGGTGCTTCCCATGGCTTTTGGGTCTGTGTCTGGCTTTGCACAGGGCTATGGAAATACAAGCCCAGCAGCCTGAGCTTGGCATGGCAGGCAAATATTTCACAGGAGTAGAAAGTGTGAGCAGGTGTGCAGGACACTGCAGTGGCCTAAACTTGTGTCCCCTTGCTTTTGGGCACCAGAAAGGAGCTGCATAAAGCATTCCAGTTCCCTCAGGTTAGTATGTTTTTCAACTGACCTGTCTAGGTCAGACTGGCCCAGTGGCCATATTCTATAAGGACAGGTAGGACACTCAACTCTTTAACATATAGACAATGAACACCTGCACCCAGAGAGAATACACAATTAAGGTATCCTGATTAATCTGGTATCACAGAACAGACATACAACAGGGAGTAGCCATATCCTGAAAGATGTAAGGAGTAATTTCCCACCAATGCAAAATATATTCCATGTACATTTAAGTGCCATCTTCAGCTTGGGCTGTTGCCACCTGTTCCACAATTCCCCATGAAAATAGAAGCTTCTAGCTGCAAAATACTATTGGGAGGTTTAGTTACACTAGCATCATAATTTGTCTTTTCCCACATTTTGAAAGGTGTGATGGACTTAGAAGATTATGGCTTTTCTTTCACACAAAACTGCTCCATCTTGGCTGAAAATAGTTTGATGTGAAAAAGGGATTATCTCAAAGGTGTTTGTCTTTATGTATACACAAACAAATGGTTGGTATCCTGCAGCCTCTACCAAGAAAAGGATTAAGAATACCTTTGAAATCAAAGGAAGCAGCTCACATGTGTCAGATAACCCTGTTCTCCACAGCTTTTCTGGTGACTGTGACCACCACAAACCTGTGTAGGTGTTTGTGATGAGGAAACTCAGTGTTTTCCTGCATTGCCCTGGTCTTCCACAGAAAGAATTTTTGTTTACCCTGAGAATTTAGATTTGTTAAAATCAGCCTCTGCATTCTTTAAAGAAACAGAAGAAATGCTCAAACGCCTCATGAATTCAGCATTTGTTGGATCTCTCTTACTTGCACTAGGACTGCAGAATTGCTCCATAACTACTTTGTAGGTCAAACATTGATCTTACAGCACTCCCTTCATTTGATGTTTACTCCAGGAAGGCAGACTGAAAAATATTTCGTATTTGTTTAGAATGCAACACAATCTCTTTTGTGCAGAATGCAGAATGAAAGCTGCCCTCATGTGTTAGCATGAAAAACATTTATCAAATGTTTGGTGGAATTCCAGTGTACACTTGCTTTACCTCAAAAACATTCCATAAATCAGTCTGAATTTATATTAATTTTATAAAAATTACGTTCTTAAAGTGGAAGTATTTAGGGGATCCACAATGAGCCATGATACTGCCATGCCAGACCCTGTGAAAATAGGGAAATGAAAGATGATGCCTGCGTGGAGGAGTTGACACACTTTATATGTGAGAGCACTAAACAATATTTGCATTGTGTTTACTGCACAGGGTTGAAAACTCTGGGCTAATTCCTGCTGGCACCAGGTTTGGCAAAGGTAAGTCAGGTCCCCAACAAGCTGCAAAAGCAGGGGAAATGCCAATTCAGGTGCTGCACCCCGTGTGGAGGCACAGGACTTCCCAGGAAACTGCAAGGAGAACAGCTCTTTTCTGATCACGCACAGCTGCACATTGCAGGCGTCTTCCTCACTCTGCCACAACTCATTTCAGTAAAGTAAAGTATTTCTGCACAGAAACACCTTTTGTAGTAAACTTTCAGACCATTACACAATTTCACACAGGGCACCTTTGAAAATAAATCGCTCTTCATACTCACTTTGTGGCTTTCTCTACTTACACTGCCCCCACCCCCTCCAAAATTCAGGGGAATTCCAGAACATTTTGCAATTAGCCAAGGATTATATTTCTTTATTTTTATTAATTTTATGTAAAGTGGGATTTATCAGTGGAGCATTCATTGACACTGACTTCAATTTATTCTGATGAAACTGACTGACATCTGTGTGTGCTGTTCATCAGTCATAATTTAAACCATTCTTAATTGCATTAAATGTAAATTAAGACATTCAATTTCAGCCATTATTTTTCATAAAACACTGTGAACTGAATTTTAGTGGGTCACGAGATCTTACATTCAAAATAAATAGGGTAAATTTGAAACTTACCATTGATGTTCATATTTCACCCTTTGTCGGCTGTATTTCTTTTGTAGCTTACTAGATTGGAACAATTAATTTTCTCTTTGAAGGGAACATGAATGGCTAAAGATGATGCAGCTGAGTTTTTTAACAAATTACTTTATCATTTTTAGAGCTTGCTTGTTACTACAATATATTAAATATATTAAGAGAAAATACAATTAACCTTTCATCTAAACCAAACGACAAATTAAAACAGAAAATGTAAACCATGCCAGAATCAGCCCTCTGATTTTGAATTCAGAAGGCTATGCCAATGGATTTATTTGCCGAGCTTCCTCAAGGAGGTTTTGCAAAGCAAAATCTCTTCAGCAAAGAGGGCTTGGGTCAGCTAATGTTGGAAATAAAGGGAGGACATGTCTTTGTTATAAAGGAGAGTGGTGTTCAGTGAGTGGCTTGGGACACTGTCCGGGAAAGGCTGGGTATCTCATTTTTTGAAGTTGAGACCGAAGCTCCTCTTTAATCCAGTGGATCTGGTCTCAAATATTGGACACAGCAACCAGCAAAACTCAACAGTGAGGAGGTGATTTTTTAAGATTGTGTATGTTTTGCTTCAGAATGAAGGATGAACTGAATTCTGTGGCTTAATGGAGAGAGCATCCAAGCCAAGCTAACTCCTTTTTTGAGTGCAGCAGCACAGCATGTCCCCAGCCTAACACGATGACTTTGGCTCATGGCAGGAAAAGCTACAGTTGCCCCTGGAGCAGCCCTGCCCGGCCCAGCCTGTGCTGGAGGGGGCAACCCTGACTCAAGAGGCAGCTTGTGTCCATGGGGCTCACCTCGAGAGGGGCTGGGGGAGGCTGGACCCTGGTACCTGTGCTGCTGAACTGGTTGGCAGTGTGGGGCTCTTAGGGGACGGCTGGAGGGTTTCTTTCTCTGGTTCCTTGCTGTGGGTTTGCATGCTTAGTTACCCACCCATTTACCACTTTCCATTACAGGACTGCTGGTCTGGGAGCGGGGCTCGTTGGTGTAAATGGATGTCCACTGGTTTAACCAAATGATATACTCATTTGAGAACGCTTTCCAGCTCAGCATTAGCGCCTGCCTCATTGCTCCTCTAGACCACTGCCTAGAGGGTGCTGGTGTGACACAGTGCTGAACCCACCTGGAGCCAGCTTTCCTCCCAGCCCCCTGCTAAGAAAGTTCCTGCTACATGGCTAAAGCTCTGGTGTGCCCCAAATCAGAACTCTGCTCTGGTATTCACCCTTATATTTCACTGAATAAAGGCTACTCCTGTGGCTACAGCGCTTCAGGATGATGTGCAAAACTTGGCCAACAAAGGGAGGACCACAGGCCTATCCTTACACAAATAGGAAAAATTTATATAAATACTATCTATGACATTTACATTCCCATGCCAGTTCAACTCTTGGAGAAAGAAGTGTTGCAATAAGTCTGGAGATAGGTAGTGAAGCAATCATTCTCCCAGTTTCTTACTATTAATATATGTCTCTTACTCATTTTTAAAGATAGAGTAAATGAGAGTACTGAATATAAATGGCCTTTGTAAGTCATTGAGGTCAGTGAAGCATGTCATTGTTTGCAACTTGAATTCCATGAAAGCACTGGCTGGCTGAGAGGCACACTATATATATTTTTTTCTCATAAATAAAAACCACAAACAATATTCAGTATGTTTAATGATAATTATAAAATGATACAGTGTACAATGAGTTTCTAAAGCCAGAACTAGTTGTGAGTGCTTAATAATGTGACCTTACAGTGTCATCTTCAGAGTACGTGATGCCTATATGCCAGCAATGTATAAATTATTTCTCTGGCTGTATGTTAGCAAACATTTGATTATGATTTATTTTGGGGTTCTCTGAAAGATGAAGTAAGTTCTTTAATATTAGCATTACTAATGATTTTAATGAGGCATTAAAATGTTGCAGTATTGTAGGAACATTTTTCTTTTTTAATATTATTTCATTAATAGTTTACATGAATGTTAATGTTAAATTGATTATGGAACCTGAAAGAGTAATCCACAAAATGTCAAAGTGCCATTAGCACAGTGAAAGAGCCCTCCAAAGGCAGGGATCTGGTAAGAGCTAATGAGATATCTCTGTACCACATAACACTGAAGCAGCTTTTTCTAAAATTAAGTCTGAAAATTAGGTTTTAATATCCTTCACTTTGGGACTCTCCAGCCATTTGAGCGACTGAGTGTTCAGCCTCATGCACGCAAAAAGCCAGATCAGGCCGTGGGCCCAGAGACTCCCTCAGAATTTGGTCTTATGTATGTAAGACCCAGTTAAAAATCTAAAAAAAATCAATGGCAAAAATATTAAGAAGAACAAAAAGGTCTTTCGTAGGATGTGATGGCTGCACTATCCATCTATTGACAGCTCTGCAGAGTGGATCAGCCATAGGGATCTATGGCTCACACGCAGCATATACTGCATATGTCACTGTTAAGTTGAACAAGAAAGAACATGCTGAACACTTTCTGTAAGTTTTGCAAAGCAAGATTTTAGATAATACACTGTTTTCTCACCCCAGAGGGCAAGTGTGTTGAGAGGAGCATATGGAAATATGCTGCATTAGAAAGCTTAAATGGCTGTAGAGGGTAAGGAGGGCGGGTAAAGGCTCTGACACACATGTGAGATCCTCCACTGATTCACAAATTTGGGAATTTGGTCAGAATATTTCAAGAGTCTTGTTCCACAGCAGCTCTGCCTTATACAACTGGCACTTATGCAGCAGATGAACCAAGGTCTCACTGACCTTGGCAGTTTTATAGGCAAAAGTTAATGCAAAGATGAAGCATTATCAAAAATTTCATTTATTTGTTAGGTAAATCCATGCTCTTGCATGCTATCCATATAGGTCTTGAATTTCCAACGATAGATTTATTGTGGCTGGGGCAAAAAACATTTACTTCCTAGATCTGTTATCTTCTCATATCATAAGAACAATGAAGAGATGAACTGAGTAATTTTGTTGTTCTCCTAACTCAGTTCCATGATAGAGAGTATATAAGAATATCCAGGGATGTTAATTTGTGTAAAACCATCATGTGCACACCAAAGCAAAATGTATATTTTCTTTTAAGTATGACCACCAATACATATGCCCACCTGCAGTCTCCTATCAGCCTGTCAGCTGCTGTGATATTCCACACCAGGTCTTGACCATGGATACTGTCTCAGGTTAGAGACAAATTTTCTAGGTGGAAAGCGCTCTGAATAAATGCCTCCCCCAATGCAAAGGCTTCTGGCACCCTTTCCCCCACCACAACAGAATTTCTTGGATGAAAGTGAAAAAAACCTGTTTATTTCTGGGCATACACACAAACATAGGGAATACAGGATTATCATGACATCACCCCTAAACAGATACCCAAGCTCTTCTTGCAGCAGCATTTTCAAGATCCCAATTTTACCACCAAGACAAGTCTTCTCCCAGCACCATTTAAATAGACATGCCCAGAAGTTCAGGTACTGGGGTCTTGGGGCCACAGGGACAGCCCCAGGCCAAGGTGCAAGGTGCAGGGGAGATGACACTTGCATCTTCACAAGTGAGATCCAGGCTTTGACAAAACACTGTGCACTTCAATGTACTTGAACTGCATCTTAAAAACACTAAGCCCTATACTCATGGCAGACAAGACTGTGAGGTATTGAACTTCTTGCAGTGTCTGAGTTTATGCAGAGAGGAGGAACGCAGTATAGGGCTGCCAGATGCTGGCTCCCTTACAGGTGGTGGAGGGAGCTCAGTGCCCAGCTGCAATCTGGATGTAGGCAGGAGGTCAGCCTGGCAGCTTTGGGCAGTGTATGATTTGACAGATCCAGGTGTCCCTCTTCTAGGTCTTCCAAACCACCACAGTGCTTGAATGAACCCCAGACAGCAGCAGGTGCTCCTCCATAGCCTGAAACTGTACTGTGCCACCCTCATCTCTCCAAATCATCTTCCTCTGAGCCAAGGCTCAGGATGAAGACCAAGAGAGAGCTCAGCCTTAGGTGGGACTGATAGCTTCTCACTCTTGTCCAGGTAAGATTTGTCGTAGTCTGATAACGGCAATTAATTAGCCCAACAAGACCCTTAGGAAAAGCACTTCTCGGTCACATATGAGAAAATGAAGGCTCTGTAGCCTATAGCCTGATCCCGCTTGGTCTCTGACTGTCAAAACCAGTGAAGGTACATTCATGGGCCAAATGAGAGGATTATGGGTCCTCTCCTGTAAATACTTCCCTATAGACAAAACTCAGAGTACTCATTACTGCTAAAAAAAGAAAAAAAGAGGCAGAGGGGGACTTGGAGAAAATTACATTAAATCCCTGTATTATAAAATTCTGTAGTGGATGTTACTCCCTCTACTTTCCCCATAAAGATTCCTTGGTTGATTTAATAATTCATATGCTCATAATGCATTAATTCAATGTCATAGCTTTGTTTGCTTGTTTGTTTTCCATAAGCAAGAGAACTGGTTAGAAAAATAACTTGAATAATTTTCTTTTGCTATGGCCTTTTTGTGTCCCTTTGGCCAGAAGGGTGGTTTAATGGTTTCACCCAAGACATAGACTGAAGTCAGCAAAGCTGGGCCTGAGCATCACTCCACAACCAAAGTGCTCCAAGGTTACAATTACCCCTTGGTTCTCCATGGGGTAATGGGCAGCAAGATGCTGTTTTGAGTAGCCTTGAGAATGCACTTAGCTGTCAAGAGGCAGAACAAGGAAGCAGTGGCCTCTTTCCTTTCATCTCCCAACCTTAGACATTAGTAATGGCAACCTTACTGATTAAACAAACAACTCAAAAAAGCAGCTAAATAGTTAAAATCTAGATAATTTTCCAATTATAAAGAGAGAGGTGATCAACTGAGAGAGACAGTTCTGGTTTGTAAGCAGAATTCCTCATTCCACTTCAAGCCCATGCAGAGCTCTTAAATTTGATTTCATTCAGCACTCCTTTGCAGAAACTGATGGTCTGATCTGGTTCATTATATTTAAGAGGGCATGTATTTATTATCTCATTCGTTTATGTTATCTGAATATTCCAGCTTGTATCTAATATATAGAAATTACAATGGAGCTCCCCAGGAAGTCCTGAGTGCAAGAAATAAGTTTGTCCTGTTAAGGCCTGTTTTGTCCAAAAAAACTGTGAGATTAATATGAGACTAAAATACATTGCATTACTCCCTACAAGGGCAAGGTTGAGGCAAACCTAATAGCCTTTCTCTGCATTCGTAGTCAAAGAAACTTCCATCAAGCCTTGTAGGAGATTTTGCCTATACAGATAGCATTGTTTTGGCCCTTCATCCATTCCTAACTTTAGTGAATAAGCAAAGAGTTAACCTGGAATCCTTTGCCATTTGCAATCCAGTGCACTGGTTTCCTGTGAGGGAGAGCTCAGGGTGAATTCATTTTCAGCAGAATGTGTCATTAAGGAACAGGATTTATTAATGACTTACTAATGCAGACAGAGGCAAACTGAACTCTGGTACAAATCCTCTGGTATTCAAAGGGAATAACTGCTTATGAGGACATGGGCTGTATACAGCTAGTTCCTGTCTTCAGATAGGATATATAGGCAATATTAAGTATTCTGTTTAATAATGCACACTTACATTCATTACCACTCACAGTAATAAAAACTTCTCATTTTACAGTGACATTTATTTACTACTGAACATCAGCCCAGGTGAAAGAACTCCCAGTTCGCTCCTGTATATAATCGCAGGTTCTGTCATTCATATATAGAAAACTCAGCTCTCTATTTAGTACAGTGTTGGTGAAAGATAGACATTTACAGGGCCCCTCTGCCCTTGAGCTGTTCCATTAGTGCATGGAAAGCACCTTGCAGCCTGTGACAAGCGCAGCAGATCGGCACTAAATCAAAAATCAGTGCCAGCCAGGGATCTAAGCCACCATGAAGGTCACAGCCATCAGCTGCATGCCATCTCAATCCAAACAAAACACACTGGATACAGGGGGATTTTCACTACTCACAATAGGAGACAAACACATCATGTTAGAGTAATCTCCTGATAGCAGCAAAATGGGTAACTGACCTTTTAAATACTTTTAAGTGTTTAATAAAAGTTTGAAGACAGGGAAAATACATATTGGTAATTTTTGGGTGCTTTTTGTCGTGTAACTGAAACATTGGCTCTGTGCCACAGCAAACCAAAATAATAACAAATAATTTCTTTTCCAGAGCTGGGAGAGCTCATATGTATTAAAAAGCTCATGAATTAATTCTATTTTTTCCCCATAAATAAATGCTCCCTATTCTAATGAATGGAAAGAAACTTTCTCAAGTAACCTTAAACAGTGGATTAATCTAAGAATTTTAAGTGAAGATGCAGTTGTGCACAGCATCTTTCCTAAAATTGTGGCTTAAAGCAATGTCCAGAGCTCCATACTGCAACAGCAGCACAAAGATAAATGAGTAGAAAAGAGAGGGATTGTAGATTGAGGGATTTAAGTAAGGCAATCAACGCATAGTGTACTGCCAAAATTGAAAGGAGATGAGGGGAGATTGAACAGTAGGGTATGAACTGGCCAAGCCATGTGCCATCTCTCAGCCAGGCTGCATACAAGTACCCAAACTGGTACAGATTGATCTGGTACAGGCTGATCTTCCTGCTGCGGTCTGTGCAGGACATGCCTATGTCATACACAGCTCTCCCTCTTCCCTCCAAAAGAAGTGGAGGTGTTGAAAACCACTTCCCACTACAAGAGTCCACAGGATCAAGAAGAGGGAAAAGGAGGAATAGCAGTGAAGATTAAAAAAGAAATAATTTCTTGCCCTGTGTCCACCAGTGCCTGATCTCCCTGCTCAGCCTGGGCCTGGAGTTTGGAGTGTCCTCTCATCTCACAGACACCTGACTGCAGGGGTGCTGGGTTGACTCACAGAGGACTGAGCAGCACACAAGTTTCTCCTGCTAGTTTCCTCTGGGTTCACAGAGAACTCAGGAAAATTTGGGAATTTGGGAGTTAAATCCCAGCATCAGTACAATCAGTCCCAGCTGATGTTGCTCTTTCTCTTTGGACAAATTTTAGAGTAGATCCCCCACGTGAATTCCAGATAAAATTGCCTTCCCTTTCCCGGGTCCCTTCTTCAGGCTTTGCTCAAGGGGAGCTGTTCTTATTCCCCCAGGATGAACTATGTGCTGTGGTGGATGAAGTCTTCTTTTCCCAGCTCTACAGTAACTTATGGTCTGCATCCAGAAAGAAAAGAACATAATTACGTTGCCTGTGAGTCCTTATTTGTGTGGAGGACAGGATGTTTTCCCTTCCTTCACTATACAAAGAAAGGGAAACACAAATTGCAAAGCTCATGTGCAACTGCACAAAAGGAAAACAAGGGCCCCTTGGAAATAAAATGACCAGAAGGCAGAAGGTAAAACTGCTTCCCTTTGGAGATCTCCAAGTCCTGCTTTGGGAAGGACCATTCCTGTTAGAAATGTAAGACAAAAGGAAAGGCTCTGAATGGGTAGTATAGAAATAACATTTATGTAATCTACTTGAAGAGATCTATTGAAGTGCCAAAGCTTATTTTAGCTATGGTATCCAGGCTCTGTCAGACTAATTGGCTGCATCATTAATTATACAGAAAACTAATTTAAATAAGATACAAACCAATGCACTGGGTCAGGCTATGGGTTAATCAGTGCCCAGCAGTGGATATATTTTCTTAAAGAGTGTAAGAAGCAGGGCACATACAAAAGTAATCCCTCCCGTACCACACTTCCATGGCTCATGAGCTGTCGTGTTTTAAAGCCACTGATGGACCTACCTTTCAATGACACTGCCTATTCCTTTCTTGAGTATTTCAACGTATGTTCCTAAATAAAGATTAAAGACTTGGCAATTTGCTTTTGGGAAACAAAGGTTCCTCTTTGAAGAGAATATTTGTAAACATGAATAGCAAGTTTACGTTGCATCGCTGCTCTAAAGGCCCATTTTGCTATTAAAAAACCATGCACATCATTGTACATGTGACTGATTAACAGATCATTTTATACAGGTTATGTGCATCTTGGTTAGGTGTCAAAATTACGTCTATATACTTGCATACACACACACAAAAGAGCACCATGACATATTGCAAGATGTTTCTACTATCAGGTGTCAACTGAAGGCAGTGTATTTGAAAGCCAGGCGTTGTGAGGGCCCTGCGAAGAGAAGGAAACCCGACGGAGCTTTCCCCCAGCCTGAGAAGTTTCCCGAGACCGCTGGGAAAAAAAAAAGACCAAACCAAAATGTGCGTTCGAAATGTGCGTTGTGGGCGGCTGCCACCTACTGGCATCGGGGACGAGCCCGCGGCAGGGGACCAGTCCGCGGCTCCTGGGGCACGTTTTTCATCATTTCAGCTGAGACCCAGCGTCAGAATTTTGTCTTCCCTGTGCCAGAGCTTTCAGCAAAGCCATGCACATAGCTGAACGGCATTATTTTATTAAAATTCCCCTTAATGGCCGTTTTGTATATTCTTAAGCGAGGCAGGTGCTTGAAAAGGAGTCAGCATGAAGTGTCCTTTCCTTTTTTCTTTTTCTTGATAGTTAATAGAGTTTTTGTATTCATCAATCATCAGGAGTCAGCCTGGGAGTGTGCTCTGTTTAAACGCTCTGGCTTTTCACTTAATGCATCCCATCTGTTTCTGAAATAAATTGCAATAATCCGTGTTTAATGTTAATCAATGTATTACTAAATATGCAAATTATATTAAAAGACGTGGTTTGAAAAAGCTTTCATTTGTAAATATGGTAGCTGAAAACAGGAAGCATATCTAAAAGCCATTTAGATACAGTAGCCTAACTCTAACAGTGTGGCTGATTTACAAAGCGGTTTGCAAGTTGATCTTTCTCCCACAAGGGGATATGTAAAACTGTTGCATATCAGATTTTGTTAACATCTGATGGGTTACTGCTAACAGTGTAAGGGCCTAATATTCACAACCATGTCTCTTATTTAAATTAAAGCAATCTTATTCCAGCTTTCTAATTTTTGTGCTCATCCTAACATATGAATTTACATGAAGAGTTTATGAATCAGAGTGAAAGCAATTTGAACAAGCTTTTCAATCAGTGTTACATCTTACTGCCTGATTTAGATAATTCATTGTCTAAGGGGCTCTTCTGGCCTCTCATTCTTCCTTCCACAGGGCTCAGTCTATGAAGTTGGCTGTCCCTGTTGATCTGGCCACAGTCTCTCCACTCCAGTGCACCACTTTGCAGGAGGCTCCGATGCAGTGCCCTTGTAGTGCTGCTCCGTGACCAGTGTGGCTCCACACCCCAGCTCACAGAGGCCCTAATGCTTTTCTTGTGCCACTGTGTTAGACATAGAAGGTTATTTGCGCTTGTTGACTTTCCATAGGGCAGTGGAAGAGCATGTGCAACATGACTACAGGCAGGACATGACACCCGAGCCCAGACTCATGGCACTGAACACAGGAAAGAAAATACTGGTGAGCAGTGTTGGAGAGAAGATCCAGCTTGGAAGACAAACACTGAGACATTCTGAGAACAGAGGTGTCTCTTTATGGTCTCAGCCTAAGGTTACCCACTGCCTCTCATGCCTCATTTGTTTTTCTGTTTGCACTCCTATTACCCTCACTGGACAGACTGCTTAATGTAACCAACTCTGCTCCATGATGGAGCAGCCCTACCTGGAAGAGCCAGGTACCACAGGCAAGGGTGGGTAGAAGAGGGAGCTGTGACCACTGCAGCAGTTGCTCATGATGAAGCAGAGGGGAAGCCTAGGAGGTGCTGAAAATGTGAACTGTCTTTTGAGATAGTAAATGTTCCTTGGCTGACAGTGTTTCCTCATGTGTGTGTTTAGTTTGACAACAATTTCTTTTCCCATGCTGTGTTACAGAATATCCATAATGTTCCAGGATGTAAGGTAAGCTCTAAACATAATTATTTGAAATGCAGTTTACCCCTTACTCTGGAGAAGGTCAAGACATAACCGCTCGAGAGGTAGTTTGTGGTTTACTTTTCTTTTATATTTTTCTTTTATTTCTTTTCATTGTTTTAGCTTCCTATGAAATATCAGAGAAATTTACTGAGATGTACCAGAGTAGAAGGACCAGGAAACCAATCTATCATTAAACCTACCTGTGCTCGATGGAGAACCCTTGGGTCCTTACATATTTGCTCTAATTTCCACACCCTTGGGAAATGGGCCAAAATTTTGAATCAATTTTAGAATAAAAAGGACCAAATCTGGGACAGTTTTGACTGTGCCTTTTTCAAATGACCATTTGATAACATATTATTAAATGTGATGGCTTTGCCACAGTTTCCATGAGAAGCTGAGCTACTTGCAGGACATCCAACTTTTTAGATGTCCTGAAATGCAGACCTGGTCTGCATGTGTGAGCAAACCTCCCAGGAGCTAGAAGTGGGAGCAAGGTTAGCAGAAACCCTGTGAACTGAAATTGCTGAGGTCTACATGGCTCTACAGGTGATCAGTGCCACAGTTCAATAGCCCAGCAACATCACCTATCAGCCAGAGAGGGGGAGAAAGTGCAAGCACTACTGATCTAGTCATGCATTTATGTTCAAACATATACAAACATTTCCCTTTTTGCCCTATAAACTTAATAAAACTATTTTGTGAATTCAAAACCTGAAAAGTAAATAAAACTTACTCCTTCCCCCTGGAGAAGAGATAAGAGGGACAAGCTTACAAGCAAGATTTCACAAAGATGTAAGCCTGTAATAGCTCTGTTGAGTACTATACTTGTCATGGCATGGAGCTCTGAGGGAAGGCTAAGCTGATGAACCAACTGAGATTTCCCTGTTACTTCCTTGTGTGTGGTACTTAGAGGATTGATAACATAAGTCTAGGTACTCCCAAAGGTACCCTGGGCAAGGTGACACAGCCCCTCTGTACCTCTTGGTGGGCAGAAGCTCTGTGTGAGCTTCTCCCAGGAGGCATTTTTCACTGCCACAACCCTACGAACTGAGTCCCCAGTTGTGGATCTGATGTAGCAGCTTGGTTTGACTTCTCCTTTGCAAAGTCGTGCTCTTCCCTTGTGTCACAAAGTCCAAGAGGTTTGCCCTCAGCACTCTGGGGATTTTGGGGATGGCACTGTGTTTGGTGACTGAGATTGCCCTCAAGGAATTTTTTTAATCTCATCTAGTCAAATCAAAAAAGTGAAAGTAACAACAAGGTCTGGAGTGAAGATCCTGATTCATAGAGGATTTATTGACAGTACCTTTGAAAGTACTGTTTAGTATGCAAGGTAAACAAATTCAAAATCCCAGCCTGTGGTCCAAGGGCATTCACAAATTAGAAATGACCCCCTCCCTGCCATGAGAGTGCTAATGATGTGAAAGCTGAAAGGAAGTGAATCCTCTTGGGAGAAGAGAGCTGGTCAGAAGGGCTTTTAATCTACCAATCTGTTTGGCTTTGACAGGCTCTTTGTCTAACATGGGAGATGACAAGATGAGCGGAGGCATATGGCAAAGATAGGGATGTCTGCCTACAAGCTTTATGTATTAGTCATTTTGTCTTCATTCAGTTGTTAGTATCTCTGGTCTGCCTGAGTCAAGGGAAAACACTTCCCCTTGCCTGCAGCTATGGGGAGAGAGCAGCAGCAGCCTTAGTCAGTATCAGAGAGTATGACACAATGTGGGGCTTAAATCACAGAACCAGTAACTGTGTTTTGTTCCACATCTGTTTTAATCACAGAAGTTGCCTCTAATCCAGACCCAAGAAAGCAAAAAGGTATCCACTATGCCCTGAGTCCACATCTCACTCACAGGCTGACATGCAAAGCAGAGTGCAGGTGGTGGCAGTGCTGGTATCAACTGCAGCAACTCATCAGTGTGGTCTGAAGGGTGGGTGGGTTGGGTGTCTTAGCGTTGACAAGGACCATGCCTAGGAACCAGTCTTCTCTACACACGCTGACCCTTAGAATTTCTAGTCCTTGCATAAGAAAGCAGAGCTCTGTCTCCAAGAATGTATATACAATTTTCCTTGACCCTGTGAAGAATATGAGTGAAGTTCTAGCCCCACTGAGAAAGAGAAAAGCCATGTCATCAACTTCAGATAATGCTAAAATGGATAGTCTGGATGCATACCCGGGTGGATATGCATGGAAATCCAGATGGACATCTAGGAAGTGCAGGCAGGGTACCCTGACTGTTCTTTGGCTATGAAGAGAAAAATATTATATCTGTTGAGAAATACTTTCTGTTTAGCTTCAATAAGGAAGTTTAAACAGAATGGGTCATTTAGAATTATAATACTGTGTGATTTAATCTGCTGTTTGCTTGGTTCTACTTGCTCAGCATGAACAGCTGGATTTGCTGCAGCCCTGGGCCTCAAGCTGTGAACTTCCACTCAGATATGTTGGAACAGGGTTGATTCTTTGCATAGCTGGTGCAGTGCTGCGTTTTGTCTTTAGTTTGGGAAGAATATTAATAGCACACTGGTGTTTAGTTGTTGCTAAGTGGTTTTTATTCCAAGTCTAGGCCTTTTTTCATTACTATGCCCTTCTGACTTATCCAGTGCACAAGAAACACAAACCAGAATACAAAGGAGGCTGCAGCCATCAGCAGAAGATAAGAGCAGTTAACAGCCTGGCTATGGGGAGACTGAGAAAGAATCCAATAAGGTGTTAGAAGACCCCATCTGAAAAATCACCATTGGACTAAAAAGCAGATGAAGAGTGTGTGAGGGCAGATACATACATTGTGAGTGTCTAATTGCCCAGAGAATTTTTTGTTCTGGGTCAGTTTAAGCTGATCT
Source organism: Pardalotus punctatus (assembly GCA_013400915.1). Taxonomy (NCBI): domain Eukaryota; kingdom Metazoa; phylum Chordata; class Aves; order Passeriformes; family Pardalotidae; genus Pardalotus; species Pardalotus punctatus. The sequence continues at coordinate 39,707 of VZTX01016175.1, forward strand.
ACTGCTATACCACTCTATTAAATTATTTATTTTTATAAATCTGACACCTGAGACTCTACTGTGGAAAACCCAGGCTAGAGTGTGAAGTGCACCTGAGAGTGAGTGTGTGTGCAAGGATTTGAAAGAGAGCCCATCAGCCCCATGGAGAACAGACTCCAGTCCTAGCAGGGAAAGCCTGGGTGGTGTGTGTGACACTCCTTGAATGGTGAGAGAATTCTTGGGTAGTGGCTTGTCCTTTAATAACCTTATCATTTTGTTTCTCTTGAATTCTCACTTGGATCCAGAATTGATGCAGCACCATTTGGATATAACTACAACTACAAGAAAAAGGAAGGTGGTGGTTCTAAGCCCACATCGACAAAGAAGCACTTGCAGAAACGGACATGTTATTCAAGAGTCAAGTCTGTTTTTAAAAGCTGCTGCTGGTGAAGACCTGAATGGCAGTGTAGCAAGCTGCCTGGTTAGTGGCACAGCTGCCTCAGCTGCTTTGGACGTTTGCACATTTCAAAAGCTGTTCCTGATTTTTGGCTGTTTAGAATATCCTGAGTTGTGCTTCCCAGAGACAGTGAGCACTGACAGCTGTGGGCAGCCTTCCTTTGATGGGCAGTGCTCAGCACTTCTGAAAAAGGACCTAAAGCCTGGCACTCCACACCAAAACACTCTAAAATGTGGTCATTCAAGATGGAAGCTACTGAGCTGTGTTCTTCAAAGGTCCATTGGTATTTAGGCCTTTGATAGTCCTTGATGGGAAACATGTTTGGTATGTCTCTAGAAGAGAAGAGAAAGAGATCAAAGATTTTCCTTTTTAAACTCTTGACCGTGTGAGTCCTTGCCAATTCTCTCTCACCTCCATCCTTCCCCAGCTCATGCCCAGGAGGTTATCCTTGAGCCCACCAGGGTGCTGAACATGGTCAGAGCTGCTGGGTCACAGCACCACATCATTTTTATCTATTCAAGAGCACCACTCCTCCAGCATTTTTGAAGGGCCTCACAGGCAGGAGTGGAGCAGTGGGCCTGGTTCTTCCCCATTCCCTCACAAGAGGCAGGAGCTGTGGCTGGTGCCAGGGCTGGAAGATATCTTTTTTGTCCCCCAATTTTTTCAGACAGGCTGAGGCTTCCTATCTGGTGGCTCCTTGTAAAAAGCAACTCTTCCTTGTGAAAAGCAATAACTGGGCTTTATGTCTCTTCAACTACATGCTGAATGACAAAATGCTAAAACCATCTGTCATCAAAGCCTACATTTCAGGTATATCAGAAATTTCAGTTTTTACTTGTGTAGGTTCCCTCAAGTACAATCCTCTCACAAAATTACACATGGTCTCTGGTAGACACCATCCTCTGATTCTTTATTTAATTGGAGTAGTGAGGCAAGGTGACGCTAGAGCACAGAGTTTGCACTCTCATGAGTCTGTGGACCAAAGAGGACGTATAAATGGGTTTGCAGCCTCACAGCATTAGTATAATAAAAAGGTCAGGAAGAAGAACCCAGATGCTAAGGTGGAAAGCAAGATTATATCTGGGAAAGAAGGAAAAAGAACAGTTCAGAAGTACAGAAAAGTACATAGGAATACTTTATTTCTCACTTTGCTGACTTGTCTGGAAATGAATAGATTAGCTATTGAAATTTGGCAGAAAAATGCACAACATGATCCTTGTCATTGGATGCCACAGCCAGAAAAAATTTCAAGATGTTTTTAAACATTTTTAAACAGTGAAGTGAATCAAGCCCTGAAGTAGCTTGATGGCATGCATGCCAGATTCGGTCACGTGCAATCCCTACATGGAGAACATCTGCTTTTATGAGGATATGCTGCAGCTCGTGAGGAAGCTTGCCATAGGAATGGCTGGGTGAAGTGTTCCGGTTTGTGTTACATGGAAGATACCAGTTACCAAACGCAGTAAGTAGCTCTTTCTGGCTTATAATTTATTTCTGAAGTGATAGACCTGTTTGGAAGAATGCCTGGGAGAAAAGAAGAGAAAATGTTTTGAGAGGTCTGAAAGCTTATTAAAATGTCCCTCAAGCAGTATTGAACAAGAAGAGATAACCTTGCCCAATGTTGGTATCCACACAGCCTGTCCTATTCTAAGAGGAAGAGGAGATTGGAGAGGGAGTGTAATTTTGATCATCCCTGTTTTGTCGGGGAAACTGATTCTCCTGAAATCCATGTTGCTTTTACACCAGCTTGTTCTTATGACCAAGGTTCCCAGTATCACTGGTCACTCATTTTAACAGATTTTGTGCCCTTTTTTACCCTTTGTGTCATGAAAGGTGTAAGAGAACAGGCTCTTGTGAATCATTTGCATACTTAATGGAGGATTGCAGGTCTCACCCAAACTTCCTTGCAGTCCAGATGCAGCATTTGCTTGTACTTGCTCTGGAAAACAACCACAGCATGTTTCATCTGGAAGGAGGCAAGGAAAGCCACATAGCAACAGGACAAACGACACAGCTGGTTAGCTGACAGTCAGACACTCAATGCTACATCATCCAGACTCTTCTGCCACAAAATTAGCCTTGAGAACAGCACTCCTAAGCTTCCAATTGTACATTGTACAAGGATTTAAGAGACCAAGGCCAAAGAAAATGGGGCCCTCTCCTGACTTAACCTTACACATTACTTCAAGGGGGAATTTGTATGAAAAGGCAGCAAAGGATATGGCCTAACACCAGTCTTCTTGTGGCATTTCAGTAGTTTCATACAGAGAAGGGAATCAGAATTATAAAATCATTATACTTATTGACACAGTATGAATTTACATAGTAATATTTTTTAACCATGGTATGCGTAGAAAGGAACTTCTCCCTAGTTAATCTTCTAAATAATTATGGCTCATCAATTATAATTTTTGCTTAAACTTACTATGTAAAGTTGAATGATATTTTATTTCAAACACTGCAGACTGAAATGTGAAAGAAAAAAAACCTCAATATCTGGTGTTCGTGTAACCTGTAGTCCAGTGTATTTCTTAACTGGAGGCTGGACTTTGCAGTCAGACCATATTTCATCTTTTATGAATGAGCCTTTACTCCTGCAGATATTTAGTTGTCTAATTCCCACCAAGTTACTTGGAATAAATCAACAAAATAATATAATATGTTCAAGGATTTGGCTGTATTCTGTTAATCCAAGTAGGAAGATTTCCCTTGAATAACAGAAAGGGCACAAAATCCAGTTATCAGCATGTGGCCCACATAGTGTTCATTCTTACACACAGACTTGCCTTTTAATATTTTGATGACACAATTCAGATAGTGTACATAGCAAATGTGACGGAAATATTTTGCTAGATTGGACCATGTCAAATAAATGCTGAATTTTCCCCACCACCATTATCAGTTCAGAGATGAGAACAAGGTACATGCATCTTTGATACCCATCTAATTTTATGTCCCAATTAGGCATTTAGTGGCCTTCTGCCAGCCTAGTGGACCATGACAGAGGCACAGGATGGGATTTTCCAGGATAACCACCACCTCTGTCCCTATAGGTCCTTTCTGAGTCTGTCCATGTGCCATTGTGCAGCCCCTTAAGAGCTTCTGTGACCAAAACCTCGCTTTTGATTAAAAACACTTTCCAGTTCCCAGCCTCCTTCTATTGTCTCCATGATATGCAAGGGGGCTGTTGTCCCCTTTCCCCCTGTGTTTGGTTTAGCAGAATTTCTGGTGTCATATGATGTAACAAGACTTGGGGTAAAGGTGACTGCTCCATGCTCATACTTGGGTGTAAATAAATGTTCTCTGAGTGGAGGACCAGACTCACAGGCATCAGGTCTTGCCTAGCATCCAGTATGTTGGTCTTTTAAAATCCACTTTTGTACTAGAAGTATCTCACCATTGTAGCTGCAGAGAATAGTTGCACATTTGCATCATGCTGCCAGTGGACTCATATGACCAAGAACTGAGTGTCATCCCAAGGGAATTAAAAAATTAGCAGTAGAGGACATTCAACAACTTCTTCTTTGGCGAGGTAAGAAGTGACCTGTCCTCCCATTGTGATGACTTAATGTGCTGTAGATATTGAAGGTATTTTGCTGTAGCTGCCAGAATATTCACTACAGATAAGACAGGGAGGCTTTTTCCATTTTGGACCTCTTTGCTACATGCATAGAATTTTATTGTGGTCAGCTGTCAGGCTATACTTTACCTCTACAGAGATTTTTTTTTTTTTTT
>VZTX01016175.1:51664-73008 GCA_013400915.1 Pardalotus punctatus
AGGCTGAGGGGAGAGCCTTGTCACTGTTGTATAACTTCCTGAAAGGAGGGTGTAGCCGTGGGGACCGTGGGGTCTCTTCTCCCAGGCAACCCGTGACAGGACAAGAGGGCACAGTCTCAGGCTGCATCAGGGGATGTTCAGGTTGTACAAGAAGAATTTCTTTACAGAAAGTGTATTTAGCTACTGGAATGGACTGCTCGAAGAGGTAGTAGAATCACCGGTCCTCGAGGTGTTTAAGGACTGGACGTGGCAGTCAGTGCCATGGTGTAGTTGACATGGTGGTGTTTGGTGTTAGTTTGGGCTTGATCTCAGGCGTCTTTTCCAACCTAATTGATTCTGTGAATAGCAGAACGTCCTAGCTGAACTCGCCCGGGAGCTTTTCGGGAGCATCCTGGCTCCCTCTTGCCTGCTCGGCGGGGGTTATGGTGTGTACCTTACGTGCAGTCCTTGCAAGTCCTGCCTTCAAGACACTGAGGTCGAAAATGTAAATTATAGGCAGTAAGTTGTTATTTATGTGTCACAGTAGTTTGTAGTAGTCTTCCAGCATTTCTTCTTAGTTCCTCATCCATGAAATATACATTGTTGCATAGAGCACTATACATTGATATCCTTCCTGCTCCTCAGGTTGTTTTACTGAGTTAGAGGCAGAGATTATTGAAATTTTCATGTCTCTAAGAGTCTGCTGAAGTTCTCGGCCCAGACTTAATAAGAGTTAATTAAAAGTATTACTGCACTGCATACATTTAGTGTTTTTGTAATCTAGACAAGTATGAGGAAATAATTATTTTGCAGCTTCTGTTCATGAGAAAGTTATGCCAATATCATGGTTGACTTCAAAGGTCAGTACTTAATTTGATGGAAATTTGGGTCTGCACCAGTTTGGAATGATGATGTGTGGGAATACCTCTGTCTTTTGTCATCAGTCAAAATGCCACTTGGTTTGCAGTCATATTTGCAGGTTTGTGTGCAAGTAGTTTTTAAAAGGAGGTTGGGAAGTATGATGCAGTTTTACTGCATTGGTATGTGTCCCTCTCCAATGTTTAAACTCTGTCTCTAGTTTATATACTTTGATTTAATAAATCATGAGCATGAATCAAGGTGTGGCCTGGCTCTTCCATTCTGCCATTAATGCCTTGGTTAAATCCAATCCACAGGACTTTTGTTCTCATTGTTACCACGGTTTTGTGGAATGATAGTAATAATTTTGCTTCTCTGCAAAAAATCTGAAGAACAAGTGTTGCTACGAGTTAGTCCCTAAACGTTTCCGCCCTATATGGTGTAATATTGTTTCATCTAGTGATCTTCATAACCATTACTTTGTTTCCTGTGCTGTCAGTTCAGACAAATGTGTTAGAGTGGCATTGCACTGGGTAAATAGCAGAAGCCTCTGGCAAACCTCTCATAAGTTTGTGAAATGGAAATTTCTCCTTACCAGTTTATTTTTTAGTTTTTTTTTACTGTGGATTTGGAAGTAATTTAGACTTAAGCTCCTGAATCTCTTCAGTTTATAGCCAGATGGTGTTCATCTTAGGCAGGGTTGCTCTGGTAGTGGGAGCGCCTAAGTGCAGGAGCATCTTTGTCCATAGGAGCTAATTTGTCATGCTCTGTGATCCATAAATCAGTATTCTTGTGTACTCTTGTGTCCATGTTTTTCATTAATTGCTTTTGAAAATCCCGCATCGTAGGGATTATAGGAAGTTTTGAGGTTGAGGTTAATATATTGGGATTTTTTTTTTTTCTGATTACTGTAGTGTTGCTTAGATGTCATGTGTAAAAACGTGCAAATGAGGGATGGATTCCATTAACATCAGCATCCAGCTTTTACTTCCAAAAACTTGGTGTTGCTACAATGGTTTATAGCTTGTATTAAAAATAAAAATATTTTCAGTGAAAGAATGCTCATGTAATCCAACACTTGGGTAAATATTAATGAAGATCAGAAGAGAGCATAACTTACTGTATGACATTTCTGGGGGAAAAGATGTTGTTTTGTTCTTTTCTGGAAGTACCTCATCAGCACTGTACCTTTGAGTATTCACAGGCATTGTTAGAATTAATATTAGACATGTTGTTCAAAAGAAATAGCACCGTCTTGTATTGAATTGGAAGCAACAACAGACTGTAGAATTGGGATGTTAGTGATACAAATTCTGAGTTTTTCAGAATGGTGTTAAGATTTGCTTAGGATTTTTAGAACTCTCTCTTTTTTAAGGAATGTTTTTATTAGCTTTTGATGGCTGAACTCCCGGTTTTTGTATTTTTTATAGCCATGCAGATTCTACTTGCATTATTTTAAGTGGGAAGTGCTATTCTCATAGGATTGAATAAAATGAGGAACAGTTGCTTCATGAAATGCATCAGATGGCAAAAACTAAGATAAAGTCACAAGAGCTTAATTTAAAATTGAAGAACTCTTCATTTCAAACATAACCATAGGTTTCTTTCCATCCATATTTATTATTGATGCTATTCTTAGTTTCTGAAGAAAATGATCATAGTACCAATATCAAAATAATAGAAAATAGTTTATTAATAATACAAGAAAAAGTTTAAGTTTCTGAGGTTAACATGTTTGTCTTAGATGTGGTATTACCTGTCATATATGCTGCATATTGTACAGTGTCCTGTAGTTATTGTTTTACAATGTACATTTTGTTGAAGTCCTCAAAGAAAGGACAGTCTTGGAAGCAGTATGATGTTGACTGTTGTGTAAAATAAATCTGGAGGGGGGAGTGCTGTTACTGGGTTACTACAGAGCTCTTTAGATTTTTTTTTTTTAAAGTAGTGTCTGACAACAGGTTGTTCCAGAATGTTTAAGACCTTAATTACAAAGAAAGTTGTCTTGAAATAAAATTATGATCGAGATTGGCAGAACTATTCTGCCTTGAAACTGCAGTTTTATGCAGTATTTTATTGACCCTGCCTGGTGATCAACTTGCTTCTAGTGATTGATTGTTCTTTTAATTAATAGTCTAGTCGGGGGTAATTGCAGATGCTGTTCTATAAAATGATTAATCATTCTCTGTTTTTTAAAGTGGTTTACTTTGGTATTTTGTGAATAGAGTACTGGTGGGTGATTTATATATTACGTAACAGAACAGCATTTGTTCTTATTTGTTTTAAATATGTTGTCTTTATATAGGATTTTAAAATTGAACAATAGATGTAAGATATGAGAGGTTCACAGCCATCTCCTAAGAGGCATAATTTAATGAAAAACTGAATGTATGGTGAATTGAGTCATGAAACTGGCTCCACATGACAGCTCATAACTAAGCTGGGTTTTCATCTCACTGTATCAGTGATTAAATCAGTACAAAATGTTTTTATTAAACAGAAAATGCTATGTCATAATTTAAAATACATGCTATGGAAAGCTGTTATTTACTTGAAATAATAAGAAGTTGTATTTTATAATAATTTTCATTAAGGCAAAGTGATATTTCTGAAACTTCATGCATGAGTCTATATGTGAATTGTTTGACATTACAAAGACCTGATGAAAATAGTTATGTTATTACAAAATAAATTTACTTCCTTTCTTATGAATTTTAGAAATCCTCTGTACAGACAATTGGTGAAGAACAAATACAGAATCCTTACACGGAGCTCCTTGTGTTGAAAGGCCATCAAGATATAGTACGATTTCTAGTGCAAATAGATGACTTCAGGTATGAAGTGCCATTTCAAATTGTTTCACGATGTCCTTGGCAATATGTTTGTAAAAATGTAGTAATGTTTTTAATCCTGTCCTTTTACTTTTGGTGGAGGAGGGCAGGAAAAACTGGTGTTAAAAAAGGCAAGGGATGAATGCTCCCTTTTCTTGTTATATCACTATGTCTGTTGGCTTCTCTTTAACTTATGTTAATGAGAAAATGGTGAGGGTGATGTTGTGTTTCTCAGTACAAATTCAGTTGTTTGTAAGAATTACCTTTAGCTAATTCAGCTGTTCTTTTTCAGTCTGTTCCCGGTCTGAGTATTCCCTTCTGTCCATGCATAGAGTCTCACAGGAAAATATGCAGTAGTGTCTGTTACTTTTCTCACAGGATGCATGTGTTTCAAGTTTCTGAGTTGAGGATAGCTGTTATTTTACCTACTGGTTCTACAGAAGGGTGTAATAGTCTCCTACAGATAGGCTGTAGCAATTGGACATGACATCTTCAACAATATTGAATGCTGCTTTTCCTTTCTTTGTGATCTTTTGTTGCACTTTCTTTTGACACTATTGTTCTAAATTCACTTGAGCTTTGGTTAATGCAATTTTTTTTAGACTTTTCAAGTTTTAAAATTTTCAACTACTTTATTCAGAATGACTACTTTGCAAAAGTCACCATATGCCTAACCTCTGTGTTACATTTGTCTTCCAGTTTGATCTGGTTCAGCTTGCTGTACTTTAAAACCTGACAGTTCCTTTGTTTCTCTCCTTCAGTTTTCAGCTATATGCACCTTTCTGTACATTTCCTGACAATCTTTATCTGTTCTGTTCTTCTGAAGACTGAGTTATCTGTCTTCTGCAGACAGAATTATCTAAATACTGGAAAACTGGTTAAGAAGATGAAATAATTGTATTTACCTTTGTCACTTAGGAAGTGTGACGGAGAGAATGAGTTATGATAGTTGTACATTACAACCTAGTTTCCATTCTAGTTTTCTCTAAATTAGTCTCACGTGTTCTCTAACTTAATTCTACAACAGAAGAAATAATTACCTGCCTTAAGAGTTGTGAAATCTTTCATCAGTCAAAAAATGTAGTGACTCTTGGCTGATGTGGAGAATTAAATAGGAAACATTTAGCTAATAAAAACATGAGTAATAGGCAAGAGTAGATCCCTTAAGGAGCTGTAGTAATTTAAATCTTTTATGGATTAGACACAGAAGGGAAATTCTAATATATTCATCAATACACTACACAAAGTTAATGTGGGCAAGGGTTTGTTTTATATCCTTACAGTGTACAGTGGGTGTTTTGTGAAGGAAGGTTCTCTCCTTCCCCATGCACAGTGATAGGAAAAGACCATGCAGGTGTTCTCTTCCAAATCAGAAATGGCCACAGAATCTTATTTTCTAATACATTTGTTATATATATGTANTCAGAAAAGTTACATGCATTATCATAACATTTATTTTTCTTCACTGTAGTAGTCCATCAGAAGATTAATATAAAAATGGAAGAATCTTGGGTGGCTTCTTCAGTACCTTTTTTTCCCAGACAAGTTGTTAAAATAACCCTTTATCAAAGTATGTTTTTCTCAAAATTCATACTGAACAGGTGTAATTGATCTTTGTAGAGACACCAGAGTATTCTTAGCTTGCACATACTGTCTGATACAAAGAAGTTTTTTACCATTTTGGGCTTTGTTATTTGGTCACAGGTAAATTCCTAAAGCTAAAAAAAAGATAATTACTGTAAAACTAAAGCCTAAATGGCTACATTTAAGATAGGTTATAAAATAGCATATGGATAAGGAATAAATTGTATAGCTGGTTAATATTCTAAGAGTTGGAGGAGTTCAATAGAGATGTTTCACTGGACAGTAATTCTAAAATTTTATTTATCAAGAATATGGTCTTTTCTGTATTATTAAACACACGATAATATTTTTCACTTGATTATTTTCAGTAAGATTGGTATTGTTACTCAGACTCTGAAATGTTTTTATTTAGTTTCTGCAGCTATTCCATTGTATGCTTTTTGTCAACTATTGTAAGCCAAGTTTCACGCTTGAGGTCTTTAGATAATATCATCGTAGTGAGAATTTTGCAGAAGGATTTTCTTGTTTTCTCAGTGGCTCAGCTAAAACCACTGAGTGGAAAATTTTCTCAGATTGGTTTTTGAAGATACTAAATAAATCCTCTATGAATGTAACAGAAAGCTGCTTTGGTTTTTTTTTTGTTTTTTCCTTCCTTGCTCTTGTACTTTCTGAACATGAAGTAAGGCTCATATTGATTGGAAGATCACTAAAGAAGGCTAAGTCTCAGAAAGAGTCTTCCAAAAACTGGACTGGGATAAAATTGCGTGTAATACTCTAGCATTTGACACATTAAATTAAACAGAGTTCATAATACGTTTTAAGAATAGGTTTTTTGTTGATCGTTTGACCATTCCTTGCTCCTCCAGGAAACAGACGAGGTTATAGATGATGGTGATCATGACTTGAAAAGACTGAGGTAACCCATGAGAATGTTATTTTTGTAATAGTATTGGAATTCTTACGTCTTGTTCTTATATTAAGTATATGTTGATAGCCACCAGTCAATATACTGACTTTAGTTTAGAAACTGTAATTAGGATTTACAAACACATGCTTATTATTTAAAGCCAGAGTCTTTATATCTTGTAAGCATTTTTTCTTCTGTAAGTATTTACTGTTTTCCCATTACATTACACTATAATGAAGTTTTCAATTTGTTACAGTTTTTTTGTTTTGTTTTGTTTTCTCTTCAGGTTTGCATCTGCAGGAGATGATGGAATCATATTTCTGTGGAATGCTCAGGTTAGATGTTTTTTTTGGGGGGGCGTGGCTCATGTGCTCTGGAGAGGGCAGAAGTTGCAGAGAAGAGTTAGAAATGTCTATGAGCAAAAAAAGCAGAACCATTAAGAGTTGCTGCAGAGCTACTGTTTGAAAATGTAAGAGTGGAGGGAGTCTGTTAAATCTTAGTTTACAAAGGAGAGTTAGGAAAATAGAAGTTGGGTGAACCCAAGAGAAGGATAACCTTTGAAAGTTAGAACATTTTGGGATGGCACAGTGATTTTAGGGAAATTTTAAATGAACTCATGGTGTTAAAAGCAGAAGTGTATATGAAGTTGTGGCTTTAATTACTCTTTGAAAGTATGTTCTTTGTGCGCTGTAAACACTGAAATGCTGACTAGTAACTCAACAAATTTGTACCAAGATCCCAAACCTACCAGGATTTTTATATATACTTAAGATTTAAATACATTTCAATGGCTCTATTCCTAATACCTCTTCGTAGTATGACTGATAAATGGAGAGCTAGCACAAAATTGTATTGGAAAGATACCAAAGTCAGTAGAAATTAAACATTTCATGCGTGCAGGAACAGGCTCTTAATTGCTTGCTGTGATAAAATTCTTCTAACAACTTTGGAAAACCTTTTACTTTGTTTATCCATATCATTGACAAAATTGTATAGGACCCATGAGCATTAGACCTATGTTAAGGAAGTCTAGTTATGAGTTACATTGTTTAATAAGAAGTTTGAAGGGGAGACATACTGTGCTGTCTACAGTGTATCAAAGATTCAAATTGAGGAAGAAAAAATATCAGACGTAAAATTTTTTTAAAATCTTCTGAAAAATTTATGTGACGTTTATGATGGTGTAACTTTAAAATACAGAAGGACAGACTTGAAACTTTTCTTTTGAGCACTTTCTGTTAGTGCTGTGCTGGTTTTGAAGGCCGTTTATAATTTTGTAGTCCTATAATTTGGAAAATTAAAGGGGTTTGAATATTAAAATCCATGTATGTGAATATATATGCCCAGTGTTCTGAGCAGTTTGTGAATGTAAAACTCATTTGGCTGTCCAGCTTATGAACATAGTTCCATTTCCTATTTCTGTAGGATTTTTATTGTTTTTGTAAAAGTAAATTTTGCAGTTTTAATTTAGAACATTAACCCACATCTGTAAAGAATTTTGCAGTTTAAATTACCCTGTGTTTTAGCTCCATGTTTAAAATGCCAATATGCTTCTGCATATTGTTTGTAGGGTTTTGCCATTTAACTAAAAACAGAAGTAGCTGCAAGTTGTCTAAAGCTCCAGCTTGAATCTGTAGATAATGAGCATACTAGCTATGCACTCCTGGCGGGAAGTTGGCCATAAATATAGGTCAATGTTTGCCATAAATATAAGTCAAGCTTTTCTAATAATTAAAATTAAACAAAGGACTTTCTCAAGTGAGGGTTTGTCAACAAATCTAAATTACCATAGTATTCATTAAGAAGGGCGAATGGCCAATATTGCCTTGGAAGAATTTAATACAGAATTCTTATGGGCTTTTAGAGGTCTTTTTACTTAGAGAGTAATTTGTATGATGTGTTACTTCTTCAAATTTTCACTTAGTATGTTATTTAATTTAAGATCTTGAACAGCCCTCCAGGTAGTAAGAAGCAAATCCTTAAATTACTTTAGGAAGGGAGATTTTAGACTCTTAGAAATTCTTGCTTTCAAAAGTCATTTGGTACCTTTACGCTACAGTAGGCATATTCCTATTTTACCTGTAGTTTTCCATGTTTTTGTCTTTCAGACTGGAGAAAAGCTTTTTGAACTTCATGGGCACACACACAAAATTACAGCTATAGCACCATTTTCTTCATCAGATGTTACTGAAGAAAAAACAGATTTGATTATAACAGCATCAGCTGATAGAACAGTTATTGTATCCTTTGATCTGTAGAGAATTCAAATTTCTATGGACTTTTTGTGTTTTTTACTTTTAAAGGTAGCACTGACACAGGCTGCAGCCCATCTCAAAACCTAATGGCTAATAATACCCGCTAGATGTAATTGGATTACACAGGGGTTTCACTAGTTATTGCTCACATGTAGATACAATCCTTGCCACAAAAATGAATCTGTAACAGGCCTTTATGAATGTGTCATTTATGCCAAATATTGAAAAGACTGTCAGGATTTAGGAGACTGACTCTCTGCATACCTCTTTCCTAATCTGTCATTTAGTTACCAACACAGCATTTACATTTATAATGCATGGAAACCCTTCAGTTTCCTTAATGAATGAAGACAGGTTTGGGACTGCACTAGTGGCAGACAGGTTCAGAAAGTGTCGTGTTTCCATTCTACGGTAAAGGTATGCTGAGGAACCCTATGAATGTCTGTTGTTTTGTTATTGTGTCTGGCTCATGGGTGATGTGGACAGGTATGTTCAAATGAACGGCATGGGTTTGTTTAAGAATAGGTACATAATGAGTGGCTGAGAAGTGGGCACAGTTCTTAATTTGTTTTTGGAACTCTTAGTACCTCAGTTTTCTTTTTGAAAGGATGTAGAACAAAGATAATTCTGTGGCTTGGTTTTGTTACCATGTTGGAAAAGGCAACCTACATTTAAAGTTTTTGCATTGTTGATGAAAAATGTAACATATTAGTATGTAATTAAGTCTGTATTTCTCAGAGACCTTGATACTGTATTTCATAGTACTTAGAGATTTACTTAACTAAAGCTCATGATCATTTCACTGAGAAATTCCCTGTAGAACTTTTTCAGGAAACATATATCTGGTTTTTGTTCTGCAGTGTTTGACAGTTCTTCAAAGACTGAATGTATGGTTGTCTGGAGGGAGTGATCTATGTGTTTGGAACCGAAAATTAGATCTCTTGTGTAAGACCAGTCATCTTACCGATGCAGGTAAAAATGTAAATGACTCATTATAGCTGTTAAAGTGCAAGTAAAATGGATCTATATAATGATACAAAACCAACTTGGCAAATTCTCTTTAATTCTAACGATAACATGTATTAGAGCCACTCTTTATTTTTTTTTAATGTCGCACTTAATAGTTTCAGAACTAAGACTGCTTTTAATATCCTGTGCTGTGTGAATTTTAGACTATGTCAGATCTCAGTTACTGTATGTTAGCTTGGACTTACAGGGCTAGGGCTGAGATGCTGATTTATATGTGTTTGCTGTATCCTTTGACTGGCTTTTTGTGTGATTGAGTGGGAGCTTTATTATATTCTTAAGGGAAACTTTGTAATAGTAGAGCAGTAAAGATTAGTCTTTATTGTTAAGAGTCATTACTTTTGATGTAGAAAATGCAGGATTTGACAGGAATATGATAAACTTAATCAGAAATCAATGTCAATCATGCTTTTCTCTTAATAAACTTCTGTATTGTCTGTCCATGTGAAGAAAACTATTGCATGTTGTTGCTGCACTTTACCAAGATGCTTACAAAGCTGTGAAGCAAATGCAAAGGAGAAACCAATATTGTCCTTACTTTTGTCATAGAATGGAGTAGTGGTAGGCAAAGCCTTCTTAATCCTTGAGGATATTAATACTTCTTTTGGTTTGGTATGAAATATGCTAAACAGCCTTTGGAGGTCGTGCTGAGGTGCTTAGCATGAAGTGCTATTGAAACTTTGGTACAGAGTCAATGGAATGTGAAGCATGGGTTCTCTCTTCTGTCCTAATCTCTTAATTCCTTTGTGGGGAAAGAGATTGCTTGTTCCTTCGGGAATTTTCCTCTAATAGTGTTTTGGCACAGACTGGGGAAGGTCTGTGCGGGATTAAGACAGACTAACAGCAAACTGGGTATTTTATCGCATGCTGTATTCTTCTTCATCTTGCTCTGCACAGTATTTTAGAATTGTGCATATTGGGGTAGTATCAGTATGTTAGGGTCATAATAATTGCCATGGTGTGTTAATACTACCCAGCATTAGGACATATGTATCTTAACTGTATTTAAAATAAAAAGATAATTTACTTTCAGCTTCACCACAAGTTTGATGTTCACAATTCTGCTGGATTCAGGACTAAAACTCCTGACCTTACCTCTGTTTGAGATAATCTGTTCATTTCTGATGCCATTTAACTTTCAGTTCAGGCAATATACCTCTGCTTTGATAAATGGAAGGAAGATTGTTAAGAACTTCATTAATAAGGAATTAACATTTTTTTGTGTTTACTTGTGACCAATTAATATCGTTTTCTCCCTTGTGCCCTGTTGTTTGTTTTTTTTTTCAAAGGCATCACTGCTTTGGTTGAATTGCCCAAAAATTGTGTTGCAGCAGCAGTTGGCAAAGAGCTAAGTGAGTATGTTGCATTTTCAAGTTCACATTCCTCTCTAATAGCTGCTTATCAGAGATGTGTGTGAAGAGCATACTGCTGGACTTGTATAGGAAAAGTAAGTGGTATTAGGGTGTGGTC
Organism: Pardalotus punctatus; assembly: GCA_013400915.1. Classification (NCBI taxonomy): domain Eukaryota; kingdom Metazoa; phylum Chordata; class Aves; order Passeriformes; family Pardalotidae; genus Pardalotus; species Pardalotus punctatus. The sequence continues at coordinate 62,575 of VZTX01016175.1, forward strand.
AGCAACCTTTCCTTTTACCATCATTTTACAGAGAAGAGACAATACAAATCTTACTCAGGATTTTTTTAGAAATATGCATGACAAAATTCCTGTATTTTCTTCACTTCTGTATTTAGAATCATAGAATCATTAAGATTGGAAAAGATCCAAGATCATTGAGTCCAAGCTTTGACCAATTACCACCATGCCAACTAAACCATAGCGCTGAGTGCCATGTCCAGTTATTTCTTGAACACCTTCAAGGATGGTGAATCCACTGCGTTGCTGGGCAAGCCATTCTAATGCCTGACTACCCTTTAAGTGAAGAAATTCTTCCTGATGTCCAACCTGAAACGCCCCTGGCACTTCCTTTCGTCCTGTGGCCTGGGAGAAAAGGCCAGTGGCCAATTTGCCATAACCTCCTCTCAGGTAGTTGTAGGAAGTGGTAAGGCCTCCCTGAGCCTCCTTTGCTCCAGGCTAAACAACCCAAGCTCTCTCCTCATAAGACTTGTGCTTCGGACCCTTCACCAACTCCTTTGCTGTTCTCTGGATGCACTCTACCACCTCAGTGTCTTTCTTATCATGAGGGACCCAGAACTGAACACAGTACTTGAGGTGTGGCCTCAAGTGGCAGTTGTGACTACAGTGCTGAGCACAGGGGACAATCAATTCCCTGGTCCTGCTGGCCACACTGTTGCTGATACAGGCCAGGATGCCACTGGCCCTCTTGGCCCTGGGCACACGCTGGCTCTTGTTGGTCAAGCAGGACCTGCCGTTCTTAAACCCATGCTGTCTGGGCCTGGTCCCCTGGTTATCTTGTATGTGCTGTGTGATCACACTCAAGGTAATTTGTTCTATCACTTCCCTGGCACTGAGGTTAGGATGACAGGCCTGTAGTTTCCTGGATCCTTCTGACGACCATTCACGCTGGCCATCATCTAGTTGACTGGGACCTCCCTGGTTAACCAGGACTGATGGTAAATGACAGAGAGTGGCTTGGCAAGCTCCTCTGCTAGCTCCCTCAGTGTTAGTGCTGCCTGTCCAGATGTGATTTTGGCAATGGACGCTTGTTTTCTGGAGAAGGACTGGAACTGCTTATCTGAGCTATCAGATACTTAGCTTCTCTAGAGCCTCCTTATCCCAGGATCCGAAATATGAGATATTGCTGACCTCTTACTAGAGGATGTTGCATCCTTTTTGAATATTAGTTTTTCAGTGAGATGAATCCTCAAGAAACATGTTTCACTTTTAGTTCACTTATCCATAAAGGTGTCTGATACTTTTCACTCCTGGTGTTGACCAGTTCTCTGAATTTCAGAATTACTAGGCTGGAGTGTTTTATCATGTATTTGCTGTAGTAAAAAGTCTTAGTGGTAACACTGAAATAATTCCTTCCTGTTTTTTGATGTTATGAGTGATCATAAGTGGGTCTTGTATGGTCTCACTTACCATGTTTTAGTTTGTGTCTGTGAAAATGATGTTTTATTTTAGCATAGCTCCATCTTATTCCAAATGAAAAAGCTTATTTAGACAATTTTTCTATTTTTGAAGTAATTTTTAGGTTGAGTGCTTCTAACAGTGGGTCTGAAGGTTGGAATGTCCTTGAAGCAAAGCGCCTTGTTGACCATCAGGATAACATTTCATCATTAGTTAGTGTCAATGGTAAGAGTCATTTGGTAATGTTACTGGTTTTATTAGTTACCAGTGGGATTTTTGACCTGTGGAGCTTTATTGGAACCAAAGTTTTAACTGGAGTGGAACTTATTAACTAGTGGGTGTACCTTTTTGTGTAGCTACAAAGGTAGTGATATGACAAAATAAAATTCCTTTGTTTATGGATTATTAGTGAAATGAAACCAGGCAAGTTGCAATGTAAAAAAAGTCAGTGTTGTTGGTGGAGTGGAGCTCTTAGTCTTTCTTTTGGGAAAGCTAAAAATGCTACTTTTTTCATTGTGTTCCTTCTCACTCTTAAAGTGGGATATGTGATGCCACATACCTTGCAGTTGCAGTCCCAAGGTAACTGAAGGTTCTGAGTGTGGAGATGTGAGCCTGTATATATATCTGTTATAGAGAGGGTCTGGAAGATGATACAATCTGTGCTGCTCATTAGGGTAATACCTGAAATTTTTTAATACCTGAGCTAATACCTGAAATTTTGTCTACTGTGCAACAAGTGTCAGCCCCTTCTACTCTCTTCTTCCCTGTATTTTTTTTTTAATCAAGCACCCTAGAGCCCAGAACAAGGTATTACTGGTGGGATAGAAAGTGTATATTTATCCTTGGGTGTATCTGTGTCAGCCTGCTTGGCACAAAGGGACAGTGTTACAGAGATAACAAGAATCTGGAAAAAAGAAAACTTGGATTCTATGATACTTATTTCTGGTTTACTTGGTTGTTTTTCTTGTTATGGTTTTCTTAGTTTTGTTGCCATTATTTTCTCCTTTTTGATTATGAAGGGCAAGTAGTGTTTGGCTTAAAGAGACAAGATGCATTAAATATTGTTGTAGAAGTTGCTTTCCACATGTGATAAACAAATTAATGAGCAGCTGTTTCAATATTGCCATTAACTCATTCATTTTATTTGTGATCAGTATCTATTTATGACAAAGACATACTTTGTTGCATCTGAGGGATGTCCATACCCCTTCTTCTCCAAGGAATAGAAGGACTTTGTATGTAGAAGTGAAGTTCAAATACTTGTACACACTTCTGGTGGTGTTCCTTGCCTTTGCAAATCTGTACTGTGCATTATGGGCAGTGAATATTCTCCTTCATAGTTCTAATTTTACGAGAGAGCTCATTTGAGCGATGCTAGGTAATCAGATGAGTATTTGCTCAGAGAAGCTTTTGTCCAGTCAGTTATGTACTGCACATTCTACATAGCTTTATATATGCTGCATAGCTCTAAACAGGCCTTCTTCCCTTTCTAGGGTTGTAACTTTGTCTGAAATGTATGTTTTTTAATATCATGTGATTTCTATGTGTGGTCTTTTCCCCCCTCTCCAGATCTGACTTTTGTGACAGGTTCTCACATAGGTGAGTTAATAGTTTGGGATGCACTTGACTGGACAAAGCAGGCATCTGAGTGCAACTTTTGGGACTCCTCTGTTCATCCAGATGTACAACCAGAAATAAAGTTATCCCAAAGCCCAAATGAAACTTCAGTTCAACACTTAACATCTGATGAGGAGGTAAATAGCTTTAGAATAAATTACATTGTGTAAGATAGGATGATCTCACCTCAGAAGACCAAGTGGTTTCTATTTTCAGTTTCCTTGTTTTAATATGAGAGGCTTCTTTTACCTGTGCACATTTTATATGGTGAACAGTTTTTATGTAAAATATTGGCTGTTGACCTAAATGAAGGTTTTAATATGTTGATGGTATGTAAACTAATGTAATGGACTGTCACAACAGCATTTGTTTTTGACCAAGGAAGATTTATTACTTGCTTACAATACCACTAGAGAAAAATGAATAGGAGGGTGTGTGTTTTGATGGCCTGCATCTTTTTTATTCCATGATTCTGGAAATGCAGTTTTCCCAATAACGCACCTCTTTGAACAGTTATAGCTGAGGGTACAGTGAAAATACTGTAGGAATACTCTTTAAAAGTAGCCATATGGCTATGCTTAGTAGTAAATTAATATTGCTCTTTCTGTTCCGAGGGGCTATGCACAGTTGTATACTCAAATATATTTACAAGATCCAGTCTACTATAGTCATGCTTTGAAGATAAGTTCTTGGTCAGAATGCTCAGTCAGAGCCCAGTTATGGTTAAGCAAGCACTAAAGATACTCAGGTTGTTATTTAATTTCGGGAAATGTTACCAACTGTTAGTGGCAAAATAAAAGATGTTTGAATTTGGGGTGCAGTGGGATTTTGTTTTGGGACATATATGTCAGTTACTGGGAATGATTAAGAAAGGGATTCTTGGAAATGGATTCAGAGATACAAGGTATAACAAAATGAAAGCTTTGGGAAAGCCTGGATATAGGGTAAGGACCAAGTAGACACCTGATGCATTTGCTTCTCTGAACAGAACATTTGTAAAACCCTGGAGAGAGAAATATTCTGGGATGTAGGGGGGAAAGAAATGTGGTTGTCTTTAAAGGTGGAATTTCCAGTGGTTTTGTTGTCAGTGCTTATTTCTACAATGAGCCGAAAGTAAATTTTGTTTAGGATAAGTTCTGTAATTTGGCTTCAAAACACTTTCATTCTATTCTTGAAAGCTACACATGGTGTGTTTTATGGGAGTGGAAAAGAAATTGGGGAAAGTCAGAAGTTGTTAAAACATTCAGTGTAGAATCTGAGGTTGCTGAAGGCTTTCTTCCATTTGTGGAACTGAACTAAATAAATTGCTGAGAATGGGTTTTTTTGATTGTGAGAGTTTTGAATGGTGGGAAGTAAAGGTTACATACCAAAATAGAAGGTGCTTTTACGGCAGAGCTGTCTGTATTGTAAAGTTCCTACTTAAAAGGTGGTGCAGAAATGTGTTTGTATAATGTATTTGTTGCCTGCAACCTCAAAGGAGAACACTGTTCTGCATGTTAAAAAAAATAGTGTAAAAATCCATATTTTCTCTGTTTTGGAGACTTGGTAGTTAGGTAGTTGGAGAAGATACACTTGTGTAGTTTGACACTGAGCTTGAAGGCAAAACGTGATTCAGAAACAAATGGGATGGTAAAGGATTGCCAATACTAGGAAACAGTGCTAAGGAATGCATCTGCTGTCCTGGTATGTGTGTTTAGCTTGCATGTTAAGAGAGGTGTACAATTTATGCTTCACACCTTTTATTTGGTTGGATTTTGAAATGACCAGGATTTTGCCAAGGCTTGTGAAAAAAGAAGAGTGCTCCATCAAGAGCATCTTTTGCAAAGCTGTAAGACTGTATTGCTCAAGGTGTAAGAGTGATGTGGAAGGTCATTGAATTTGAACCTTATGCAAAACTAGGAAAATTATAGGAATGGGCTCAGTGGTTTGTTTTTTGTCTTGATTTGGTAATGGTGCTATCAGAACTCTGTTTATTTTCAATGTTTCCGCAACAGATATGCATAAAAGAAAAAAAGAATAAAAACGTGGACAAAGAGTTTTCAACAATGTCAAAACATTGTTGACTATATATAGGAAGTTTTTGTCAAAGACCCTGGGTTACAAGCTGTACAAAATGTTGACAGGCATGTACTGTGAATTGCATGTGAAACGTTAATGTTTGGGTTTTGTAAATGGAAGCAAGCTGTTCAGGGAAATGTCCCAGCATACCATCACCAAAATTATTCAAAACTGCAAATATGTACTGAATGGAAACATTTTGCACTTCTCTGGTACCGAATATTAATCATGTGTACATACACATGATTTTACACTTGTCCTCTTGAAGTTCATCACAAGTTGTGAAGCAGACAAGGTCCAAAGATCTGTAAACTGTCTGGCTTCTTAGGGTCATGATGATTATGAAATGGAATGCCTGCACTCTTCTGAAGAAGTGCATTGAATGCAAAATGTGGTATTTTGTAATACTTCCCTGAGAGAGAGTTCCTTTTCTATATTCAGTAGAGCGCAAGTGCTTGAGCAAGGCCTCTTCCTCTAGCTTGTTACATTTCAAAAAAAGTAAAAAATGCAGAACAGCTTCCTGTATTCTTAGTCTTTCTTTATAAAATGAGAGTTTTTCAAAACACAGGGCATTATTTTTCTGTAAGAACATCAGTGTTTAATTACAGAAGTATGTTGATTTGTTGGGATCCTTAGTTTCTGCTTAGACTGTAAGCTACAGGATAAAAATAGAGACGTTAAATGACTGCTTAGAGTATAGGATTATATCCCACGTTTACTTCTAAAAAGTCCATCTCTTTTTATAACTTGCTACTTTTGTGTGTTTGGGATAAAGCAGTAACATGAGGACAGAAACAAGCTAGGTCATAGTATTGCTGGAAATCCATTACATGCAAGGTGATTTTTCAGTATCTGTTTCTGTAAGTTGTTCTATTGAATTTTCTTTCCAGTGTGTGTTTGCTGCTGTTGGGAAAGGCATATACGTATATAATCTTCAAATGAAGCGTGTGATTGCCTGCCAGAGAACTGCTCATGACTCCTCTGTGCTGCACATTGAGAAGCTTCCAAACAGGTACAAAACATAGTACATTTTGTTAATGGAATAAAGAAAAGCAAAACTTGGAAGGGTGACTAGAGACAGACTGCAAAGCCACATTGGATTTGTAGGGCAGGTACTTGATCTTCAGTTTGAGCTGCCTTTATTAGGTAGAGTTTGTTGATCTGACCTTGGAAAATTTGTCACTGTATTTCAATGGGAAAACTTATATTCCAGTATGACTGGTAGACAGGCTGAAAGTATCTTGGCTGCTTTCAAAATCAGATTTTAAGAAGCACTTTCATTTGTATTGTGAAAAATGTAGCTTAATGGCATTTTACTCCTTTGAAGCAAAGGCATATGGCATGTTCAGTACATATTTTTCACTAAATATTTTGCAACATTTGAAATGTTTTAACAAAAACTAATAACTTGCAGGGTTTTTTTTTGAGTTTAGAATTTCTAGCTGGAAGTTGTTTTGACAGCCAACTTGGACAAGTTGCTGCCTATATATGTATATGCTAATAGTGGTGTTAGATCCCATTATTCTCTTGTTCAATGGGGCAAAGTGTGTCAGAAGATAAAAACCGAGGCCTTGTTCTTATAAACGCTTGTGCTGTTCTGAGCTGCTCTAAATGTGCCTTGAAACAGTGCCTTTCCTTTTGCTATTTTTCCATAAGAAGAAAACAGGGTTTTGCTTGATGAAAATAAACTTATGGAAACCAATTAGTGGAACAGTATTTGCAGTGTCTAGACTGGTTGTATTTTGGTTTACATAGTGGTATGTTTTTAATATGGGATTGAAAAGGGGTTTTTTCCCCACTTATTTTACAAGTCTATTGTAGTTTGTTATGCTACAAATGAATTTTGTTTTCTGTGGAACATCTGCACGCCCTGCTACATTTAAGAGTTCTAGTAAACTTATGTGGAACCTGAGGCACTTACTGTCTCTTTTATGGAAGCGGCACACGGTGATTTGCACAGGTACATATCCATGCTAGTATTGCTTATCAATTGTTTTTACAGGCAGCTGATCTCCTGTTCAGAAGATGGCAGTGTGCGCATTTGGGAACTCAGAGAAAAGCAGCAGCTGCCAGCTGAGCCGGTTCCGACAGGTTTGCTAGTAGTGGGGAGTGAAAAGAACATTAAAAAACCCAGTATGAACCGCACAGGAATAGAGAGACTTTCAGGCTTTGTAAAGAGAGATAATGTCCTGTGTTTAACCAAATGATTACGGGTTTGGGAGGGAAACTGAAGACAGTATGGGTGTATAAGTCCTCTAAGATCTGATACAGGATGGTAGAAGGTCAAGCTAAACCAATTATGTGCTGTAAAGCTTACTTCCAGTTTACAGTTGTATGAGCCAGGTTAAAAAAAAAAAAAAAAAAAAAAAAAAAAAAAGACCTGACAAACCTTGATCCTTGCTTCCTTGTACCAAATAGTGCTAAAGTCTATACCATGCAGGAGTAAATAGTTGCAGGACCTTGTGAAGAAAGCTTGCAGATAGGCACCAAAAGAAAGTGTTTTCCATATCTCATCTTTGAACTTGGAATGATATTGGGACTTACTTTGAAGCTGTATCTAAACTCACATACTACCTCTGGGCACTACAGCCCTCAGAGGCAGTTGACAACATTACCGGTTGCATTTTCCTGAAGTACAGACATTCACAGAAGCACCGGATGGATAAAGTTAGAAGGTACCACAGTGGGCCATGTACACGGTCCAACCTCGCTGCTCGAACAGGTCATCCGAGAGCACATAGCACAGGATTGTGTTGGGGTGGTTCTAGAGTATTCCTAGTGAGGGAGACTCCACAACCTCTGAGCAACTTGTTCCAGTGCTCAGTCACCTAGACAGTATAGAAGTTCTTTTTCATATTCAGGAGGTACTTCCTGTGCATCAGTTTCTGCCCATTGCCTCTTGTGCTATTGTTTGACATGCCTGAGAAGAGCCTGGCTTGATCCTCTTGAGATACTTACAGACATTGATGAGGTCCCATCTCAAGCGGATGTCAGCCTATCCAGATGCTCCAGTCCCCTCATCATCTTTGCAGCCCTCTGCTGAACCTGCTTACTTCTCCTGAGGTGCCCAGAATTGGACATTATTCCTGGGGAGACCTTGCTAGGGGCCTAGCTAGGCTGCAAGGGGCAGGAATACCTTCCATGACCTACTGGCAGTGTTCCTCCTAATACCCTCCAGGATACCATTGGCCTTCTTGGCCACAAAGACACTGCCGGCTCATGGACAGTTTGTTGTCCACCAGGTCCCCCACATTCTTCTCTGCAGAGCTGCTCCCCAGCAGGTCAGCCCCAGCCTGTGTTGTTGCCTGGGGTTGTTCTTCTCCAGGTTCAGGACCCTGCATTTGCCTTTGTTGAATTCCAGATGGTTCTTCTCTGCCCATCTGTCCAACCTGTTGAGGTCCTTCTGAAGGGCTGCACATCACTCTAGGGTATCGGCCACTGCTCCCAGCTTTGTGTCCTCAGTGAATTTGCTGAGGAGGCACATTCCCCTTTATACAAGTCATGGATGAGCAAGTTAAAGAATTTAGGCCCAGTACTGAACCTTGGCGTACAGTACCAATCACAAGCCTCTAGCTAGACCCTGTGCCACTAATTGTAACCCTGTGGGATCTACTGTTCAGTCAGTTCTCCATCCACCTCAGTGCCCACTCATCCAACCCACATCCCTGAGCTTGGCTGTGAGGATGTTGTGAGAGACAGTGTTGAAATCCCTCCTGAAGTCCAGTAGACAATATCCACTGCTCTGCCTTCATCCATCGAAGTAGTTGTTTCATTGTAGAAGGCAGTCAGATTCGTTGTATTTGAAAACAAACCAGTGGGAGATCACAAGTCAGGATTGAAATTTAATAGGAAAATTAAAAATAAGTGTAATAATACAAGGAAAAAGCACTGACAAGGTCAGATAAAACCTGACACCCTGTTAGGGTGGTGGTAGCAGTCTAAATGAAGTAGTTCAGTTGAAGTGGTGATCCTGTGGAAGGTCTGGTCTCCTCTTGAAGGTCCAGTGGTAGCTCTTATCCCCTGGGAAGCCAGTAGACAGAGCTAATTTGGCAGTTCCAAGGCCAGGTTATATCCAGGTGGGAATGCTTGGCTCCTCCCTCCTGGGTGGAGCATCTCACAATAGGATGACGTAAATCCGTGAGTCCTTCGGTGGGTTCTTGATTGCCCATTGTCTGTTATCAGGGGTGAGTCATAGCAGGAGCTAACAGCTACTGCCCCACAGCTGCTGGTAATAGAATACTTAAATACATCTCTGTTGTAACTTAGGACATTGGTCAAACATGACTTACTTTTAGTGAACCCATGCTGACTGTTCTAATCACCTTGTCATCCATGTAGATAGAGATGGTCTCCAGAATGAGGTGCACCATCACTTTCCCAGGGATTGAGGTGAGACTGACTGGCTGGTGGTTTCCTGGATCCTCTGTCTTGCCCTGTTTAAAAACCAGGGTGACATTTGCTTTCTTCCAGTCCTCAGCATTTCTCCTGGTCTCTATGACCTTTTCAAAATGATCATGAGCAGCCTCACAGTTATGTCCACCAGCTCTCTCAGCGCTTGTGGATGCATCCTCTCAGGTCCCACGGACTTGTGGATGTCAAGTTTGCCTAGATGGCTTCTAACATAATCCTCCTTGACCAAGAGAAAGTCTTCCTTTCCAACACTCCTTTGCCCTGGTCTCCTGGGTCAGAATCCTGAGGGTTGATCTTGTCAGTGAAGACTGAAGCAAAGTTCAGTAACTGACTTCTCTGCGTTCTCTTTTACGAGGGCTCCCCCTCCTTTTAGTACCAGACTCACATTATCCTTAGTTTTCCTTTTGTTATTGATGCATTTGAATAAGCTGTTCTTACTGTCTCTGACATCCTTGCACAGATTTAATTCCAGGTGGGTCTTGGCCTTCCGTGTCTCATTTTTACTTACCCTGACAGTCTCTCTATATTCATTCCAAGTGGCCTGACCCTGCTCCCATCTCCTGTATATTTCTTGCTTATGCTTGAGTAATGACAGTTCCTTTGTAGTGCTTGCTACTCTTTGACCAAGCTCCCTTGTACACTGGCAGTTTTTGTCTTTGACAGTGCTCTGGACGATATAATTAGTATCAAGGACTGGGAACAGCACTAGACTGTTGCTCTTCTGTATGAATTTTTTTATGCAAGGTGTGAATTATTTTCTTGATGTGTCTTGTCTACCTGGCTGTTCATCTCTTGTTGGTAACTTGAAAACATGTTTTTGCTGCCTGGGTTGATTTAGAAACACGTTTTCAGCAATGTTCTATCTTCGGCATTGCTGGTGACAGGCTGATCTACACAGTGACAAGTGGCATTTGGTTTCACATTGGAAATTTA
>VZTX01016175.1:73119-100845 GCA_013400915.1 Pardalotus punctatus
ATCAAGATGTTTGAAAGAAACCATAGGCACATACTACTGTTGATCTGCGCTATTTTTATTCTAGGGATCCGCTGAGAAGTTGTTTATCTCAGCAGTTGAGAGATGCAGGGCCAGTTGTACCAGGGCCATGGTTTAGTACAATTCTAGTTTTATGTGCTGATAGGGCTTGAGGGAAGGATTGGGAATAAAGTCTGAATTGCATTGTCAACAGAACCCAACCTTCTTACTTTGTGTCAGTACTATTGCACAGTTCTGGAGACTGTGGCTGTGTGTGTTTGTGCTATCTAAATGGAACATGTGGAGTACTGTCTTTACACTCCACAGTGGCTTGTAGTTTTAAACCTGAAGGAAGGAGGCAATAAGCCAACACTTAAATGCTGTAGTGCAGAACATACAGGGGAGAGACTGGCACCTCGTTTTTGTGCTCTTTGCACAAATAACAGCTTAAGAGGACAGAGAAAAGATAAATATCACTTGTCCTGCATCTACCTTTGCTGTTCAGTTTGCTCTTTTAGGAAGTCTTTGTATTTCTTCTGGAATCTGTGTATTGTCTCATCTAGGTGTGTAATTCAGCATGTTTTCTAAATTACATTAAGTGGGACAAGTATCTGTGTTTCCTTCCTCCCTCAAGATGAATAATCCAGATGTTGAAGTGCTGCATAGTACAATGCTTCTGTCCTTTTGCCATACACAGTGTCCTGCTTTTAGATTTTTTGTAGTTGCTGTAGTTCTCTCTTCAGCTAGAGGAAATAAATTATATTTGTGATTTTTGCCAAAACAAGAGACTTTTTTTCTCTCTTAGGGTTTTTCAACATGTGGGGATTTGGAAGGGCAAACAAGCAGGCGAACCAAGCTGCTAAGAAGATGCAGGAGAATACACCTACATATTTCTTGGAGCTGGTTGGTGATTTGATTGGTCATTCATCAGCTGTGCAGGTAGGTCAGCTTTACTGAGAATGAGAAAAAGTGAATGTTAGTAAGTAAAATAAATTTGACAGTGTTTCTTAAGTGGCTGTAACTTTTGACTGTCTGGCTCTGGAGGCTAGGAGCGTATTTTGTGCCTGTTTGTGTTATATCTTTAGTGCAGTGTGAAAACATACTGACTTTAATATTCTAATGACAACTTGCTCACTGATGCCTGAGGATTGTGTGTACACATATATGCAAGAGATAATTTGACAGAATATTTGGTTTTGTTTGTAGACTGCAGACAATACAGCTGGGAACCATGTGCATGACCCAGATTTCACCTTAAGTTCACAGTCTGAACAAGTTCTCCTACAAAACAAAACACGTTGAGTAATTTCTTAGCCTGCTGTGCTGTGAGCATTAAGGAGGTCTTTTAATTTTAGCCATACTACCACTGCTATTCCATGCTTCTGTCTGCCTAATATAGTATGTTTTTGTTTTAAATGGCATTTTCCCTCTGCACTTTTCTGTGACAAACCTATTGGAGTAACAAAGCACTTTGTTACAGTGAACTTCTACACAGGTTCTTGGCAGAAGCAGGGGGAAGGGCAGATAGAAAAGGGGTAGCGTGTTCTAGAATAGCTTTGCTCACAAGCATTCATGAGACAGACTGGATTTCAGAACTGCTGCTGCTAAAACCTAAAAGCTTTTCTTTAATAGCTAGGGTGAACCTTTCTGCTACAGGGATTTCTGCAAGGCTTTCTCCCTCTGCCATCTTTCTTTTGAAAAACTGTTGAAAGGGGTCTTATCCACTTGGAAAGTTGCTACCTAAGAAAGGGGACATAGTGTGTAATTCAGCAAGTGACACAAGAAAGAAGGTGAAAGGCATATGTTTGGTCTTGGCTGAGATGCTGCAGAGCAAAGAAGTAATGGAGATTGTGGTGGATGGAGTTTCCTGCAATGTTCTACATATGAAAAATTTTTACGTTTTTTTAACCTCTGGGTAGATGGAAGCTGTTGAGGAAGAAAATGTTGAGTAGTGATGAAATGTGATGGCCAAGATAAGGGCTTGGCAGACTACTTCTGCTGGAACCTTGTAGCTTTTAAGTACCATTCCCAGGGTAGGTATGCTTTGGCCTGAATGTTTCTCCGAGACAGATCCCTTTAACACAACGGAGAGTCTCAGGGCATTGTGACTGCCATAGTGACAGTGCTGGTTCCATTGGTTATTGTGTTGAACTGCAGTTAGTGGTTAATTTTAGGCAGTCTTTTGAAGATCTCAGAAGTCAGGGATTAAATCATGATTTGTGAGCTCCATTGGTCTTGCAAAATCCTTCCACTGGGCTGTACTCCTCTCCTGTGATATGTTTCTTGCTTATTTGACTTCCTCTGTATGAGCAGGCATGTGCTGATGTCTGCCACAGTTGTTTGTTCCTTGATCTTTCCAGGCCTGCTGCTAATACCCTATTGTGTTGTAGAGGGGAGCGGGGACAGTGCACCCAGTGAACAGAATAGTGGTTCCTCTTCCCAAGAAACCTGATCTGAGTTCATGCAAGTCATTCACTCTTCTACTGCTGACTTGAAGCAAGTTTCTTCCAAGATTCTGTCCTTTAACTTCCCTATCTGTGAGGCTTTACTGCTTTTTTAGACAGAGATCTTTCAGTGTGAAGTGCTTAAAGAGTTTGTTTTTGTGTAGCAATTTAATGCCATCTCAAACATACAGACAGTATGTAATTTTGTATTCCTGTCTATAAGTAGAGCCATTCCAGATATGTGTACTTGTTTAGTCCAGCTATACAGTAAATAATTAAGCAAGTTGACCATCTCATGCTAGCATCATGGTAATAATAGTTGTTTCATTGCAGATGTTCCTGTACTTTGGTGAACTGGGATTGGCTACATGCTCTGCTGACCACCTCATTATTTTGTGGAAGGATGGTGAACGAGAATCTAGCCTCCGCAGTTTAACACTATTTAAAAAATTAGCACAAAATGGTGACTTGCAGCTCAAACTTTAAATTGTTTCAATACAGGCTGCATATATATAAACTGGATGTGTGTTAAACATGAGTGTAAAGGTATGTCTGAGCTACTGAGAATTTGATTACTAGTAAGGCTTACACTTAATGTCTTATGTTATACAGGAGCTTCTGTTAGTTGCTACTCTTCTCAAAAGGAGAATTTTGCCTGTTGGCATACTCTGTCAGCAGAAATGGTGTTTCTCTTGAAAGACTGAACATAGTGATGACTCATTAAATAGTTTCTAATATTATTCCTAATGTTTAAAATTGTCCTGGGTGGATTTGAAAATTAAGAATAGTGAAATTCCTTAGGTGGATCACAGTCGGTTGAGGGTATCCACAAGTGCTTATGTGCAGAAAGAAGGCATGGAAAAAAAATCTGCAACCTCCTGCTTTAGCTCATTTATTTCTAGAAGCTACACTTTCCTCACTGGTGGCTCAGGTTTGTGTGTATACAGAAAGCCTTGAAAGAAAGCATTCTCAAATAGAATTTTTGCATTTGAAGTTACTATCCTGCACCAGTTGTAAGAACAAGAAAAAAAAGGTAGGCAATGCCAGTTTGTTATGTTTTAATTTTTGGCAAACTGAGGTACACAGAATACTGCCTGTTAGTAGTAGCTGCAGTTTTGCCTGGATTAATCTGCATTACTGGAGTTTATACAGCACCATTACCAAGTCTAGCATGAAGTGTGATTAGTTTAGCTTGGTCTTTCCATAGTGCATTCATCAAATTAATTTGTATCTAATAAAAAGCATTTGGCTTTCCATGAATATTCAGAATGTAAAATACTTTCTTAAGCAGAAGTAGTTGATATATTCAATACTAGTGAAACTGTGTTTTGCTATATGAATGCTAAATTATCAGCTGAAGTCAGACTTCAAAGAAATCTGCACCAAGTTTGTAAGGGTAAATGGTATTTCAGAATTAAAAAATAAGCATGTAAGTACACAATGTCTTTTTCAAATCTGAGACAGCAGCATCTAAACAGGAATAGGGAAAGAAATGCAAATTAAAACATAAAGCTCAAACCACAGTGACAAAAACACAAAAGAAAAAAACTAACGAGCAAACAAGCAAGCAACTCTCCCCCCAACAACAACAGCAAAAACAAACAAAAAACCCAAGCAAAGTTAAACCCAAAACTGATACAAAGAAAGCTTGAGGGAGGACAAGATATTGAGTGGTACATTAACATTTGAACAGAGAAGAGCTAGGGAAAAGGGAGTTTGTGAAATTAGTGTTCATACAACCGTATAGAAGAGGATGCTACTGTCTTCAGGTCTACTCAGAAGATACAGCACTTAAATGGTGTAGGAAAAAGTCTTGCACAACTTTTCAGTGCCATCTGTTCCCTTTGAATCAATGAGAATTGTTTTCGGTAGGGGAGACTACATGGCTGTAATTCCAGATTTCCGATATGGTGGTTGCAGTAAGTGCAGTTAAAACAAAGCGCTAAGCAGATTCTTGAAGAGCAGAAGCAAAAGGAGAAAGCTCCTAGCTTCCTAGAAGAAACCAAAGAGCCTTTTGGACTCACTTCCCCCAGTGGCAGTGGGCACTTGCCTTACTCCTATCACCCAGAAGTCAACCTTTGCATTGTGAGTCTGACCATAATCTTCTCTGGAAAGCAACGCAGAGGGACAGTAAGATTTTGAGTTGAAATTTTCCCCTACCTTGTACAACTTGTACAGCTAATCTTACTTGAATATAGAGCTCAAAATAACATATTTCAAAACCACAAAACAGATGGAGGAATTGTTAAACTATCCTTTGCTTTCAATTCAGGAAGGTTAAGTCAGTGTTAAAGCTAGAGCTGCATATTCTTTGCTAACGTTGGCCTATTGACCAGTGTAGGAGAGGCGTTTGTGTTACAACTGAGGATAACATGTCTTTGGGTGTATAGTGTTAAACTTGAGAGGGGAAAGCATGTTAATTCTTCATTGCTTCAAGCTTGTCTTCATCAGCAGATCTTGCATTTTTGGCTTACCCAGGAGAAGCTGGGGAGATAAAATGTTTGTCTCCTTCTTCCTTGTTTTGATTGTGAAATAACTATTTGGTTGTATACAAAGCTTGTGTTTACACATTGTTACAAAACCTTTACAGTTAAAACATAAAAGTTAGGTTTTTTGGAGAGCCTACTGCTATCATCAGTTATAATTAGAGAGAAAGAAGATCATATTTTTATTATCTCTTCTTACAGCATGTGAACAACTATTTCCTTTTTATGTGACTACTTTTAAGTGAATGCCTGGTAGAGAAACAGACCTATTTAAATGAACAGTTCTAGTCACAAAACTCACTGTGCATTTTAAAGGGATGTAATTCAGCTTTAAATAGTCCTACATGCATGTAAAAATATTTGTATTTATTAAAAGTGCCCATGTTCTCAGATACACTCTATTGGCAATAGGTCTTCCAAGGGTTTCTTCTTTTAAAGATTGTTAAGTTGAAAGTACTTTGAGTTCTTTGTTTTAAAAATGAACTTTTGAGTGTAACAGTGCACATATCCCACTGCTTTGTTAAATGAGTTTGTCACTTGCTGTTGGGAGGTGCAGGGAGCAGAATTATGGTGACTAGATGAGAATTTTTATATCTAACTGGTGTCCTTCAAAATTTTTTGCCACCTTGCAGTAAGATTGAACTTCGTATGTTCACATCATGAAAGTAAATATCTTTATTAGACCTACTCTTAATGATTTTACAACTCAGAGGTGTCTATTTGACACATCTGTGCACTGACAATAGCATGAAACAAGCAGGTGTTAGTAAACTGGACTAGTTTAGATCTTGTATATTCCTTAGTCTGACTGTGGGAAGAATCACAAGATCTTGCAACAAATATATTGATTCTATAGTAATGCCTTGGCCTCAGTTCTGGTTCACAAGTTGAACTTTATTTTGTAGATGCCTTCCACTGTTGACATTTTGTTCTGTGTGACAGAAGTGTGACAAAAATGATGAATTAAATGTTTTACATGGATGTGGTCTTACAATGTTGCTGTATTTAACAAATTAAATTAAGGTAACAAAGCTTAAATCTTGGGAAATTCTTTTCTCTAATGCAAGCTGCAATGAGTGTTCAGTTATCAGAATAGCTAAGCTACAACCATCAAGAGCATTAGTTCTAAATAAAGGAATGGTAAAAGCAAACAGTATACAGTATTAAAAAACAGAGTTTCAACTTCTCTGAATAAAAATCCACTGAAGAATGTTGCCATAGATAACAGGAAAGAATGAATAACCATGCTTCACCAGAAACACCATTCTTCAAATATACATAACGCGGCATTTTAATACACAGCAACCTGCCTTGGCTATGACATAAGTAAGGATCTGTTACAATTCTAACAAAAATATAGCTTCTATACATTTTTCTGCACATACATTTTATGAATGTTGCCTTTTGTTTCAGAACTTGGTACAAAACATACAAAAAAAGGTTGGCACATTATGTAAGCTACCTGCGGTAAACAGCATTGTCACTGTTCTTCCATAGCAATCTATGCTGTTTGCCTTTTTTTTCCCCTTCTCCTTTTCCCAGTTTGATTTTTGATACAGCGTAGGGTAGGTGGACTGCTTCTTTAACTGCAGCCCCTGCTTTGACAGTCTTGCTTGCAGTCTGGAGTGCACAGTGTTAAAAATCAGCAGTTCTGCTAGTATTTATTTACTGAATAGTCTAAAATTTAAACTTATGTTCTGCATGTGATTAAAATGAGATGTACAAAAATAAGCATTTGTGCTTTGAAAGCTTTAGCATAAATTTCATGTCTTAGAACTAATGAAGAACTATGTTTGATTTCTAACTGATTTACATATTTTGAAGTACTTCTTACATCACAAAACAAACCAGCATTTTATTAGGAGGATAAAGCAGTACAAATTATAATGCTTTTATAAATTAGCCTGGAAACTTTTTAAAAAAAGTGATAGGTTCATCCTAGAAGTAGCACAATAAATGAACTTACCATAAAATTTAGATCAGTTTAATAAAAGTGATGACCATGTGTACAAACATTTTTATAAAAAAGGATGGTGATCAAGTGCCACAATATTTTTTGTGTAAAATTTGATGAAAACTTGTGTAATAACATCTGCAAGATGGCAGAGAACCATGTGGATGGCCCTAACTATACAGAACATGCTTATTTTCCTTTTTTATATCATCAATTTTAGAGGACATTGACTCCTACCAAGATTGATGTGGAAAAGAACGAACATGTGTGGTGCTCTGAGAGTCTGTTTTAAAAGGTGCCATGTTTGGTTTTTTTTATGTATCCAGTTTACCAAAGTTTACTTGTTTTGCTGTGCGTGTTCTCTTTGAAGTATGGTTCAGAGAGCTGAAGACATTGACAGAATGGGAACAAATTTATGTTAGGTAAGTGGGAAGTTTCTATGCTTATTTGTCAGGCTATTCTTACTCTCCTGGTGACTGGAGTACCCCTCTGTCTGAGAAACAGTTGTGTGAAGTGTTAGTGAATACAGTTGTATCAGCTACAAGATTCGACAAGTGCATATTCAGTATTAGAAACTAGTTTCAGAAGTACATTTTCTGCCACAAATTATTATTTCCAAAGAGCACTTACTCAACTCATGTGTGGTTTATATAGGCTCTGAAAATATTTTTCTGTAGAATTCATAGAAGCTTAAAAATGAGTAAAATATTTCCTTCTTGTCACGCAGTCCTAATTTCACTGGAAAGGCAACATTTATCCCCTTTGTAGCCAAGAGTCTCTGTAAGTAATTCACAGTGAAACTGGTAGAGCAAGAGGTCTGGTTTTCTTGACTTTGTGTCAATTGTTGTTTTCTGGTGGGAGTCTGAGACTCTTGCACTTTAAATCATCCAGTGTTTTCCAGTGTTTGTAGTTATTAGCCAAGTGTTGCATCAAAACAGGCAGATGTGCAAATGCTGAAAGAGCAGCAAAGAGTTTTACAATGTATATAGAATGGGCAGAAGAACAGCCTAACCTGATCTGAAATTGACATTCTCCTACTGTCTTTTGTTCTTCCAGATCCTTAAAGTAATACTAAAAGGGGAGAGATTCTTTTTTTTAGTGTGTTTCAAGAAAATCCCTTTCCAAATATATGGTGACTTCATTAAATTATGCTAATGTGCAGCCAATGGTGGTCTTAGTTTCTGCTACTCAGAAGAAATACGTTACTGAAGGAAAAAAATACATAGATGAAAAAAAAAGCTTAGTTTTCAGCCATTGGTCCTTCTCTACATAGATTGCCTGTAAGTGCTCAGCTTCATAGTGTGCAGTGAAACAGGCTTCAGTGTGATTGTACAATATCCTATGCTGTACTTCTTATATATGGGTACTGTCCCTGGAAAAAGTGGACACAAGGCCATCTTGAGATTAGTCATTTTGGTCTACAGGAATCTCTGTTTCAGACCAAGGAAGAAAAAAGCAGAAGTACTTACCATCCCATGCATCGAACATATCTGTTATAAAATAATCAATGAAGGATATCTGAGACTTGGGGATGCTGCAGGTGTTTCTGTCAAATACTGGCATTACAACAGGCAGACCCTGTCTCTTCTCTTCATCAGTCTAAGAAGACAAAATTCCAGTTAGTAACTAGAACTTTGCTGACTTTCATGCTGGAGTCGCAGAGGTCAGGGGATTAGATGAATTGCAAGAGGAGATTTGAGATAAGCCTTAGAACCCCTGATGTGAACTGCCTTCGTTCCATGTTTGTTGTCTGAACAGGGACTGAAATCAACATTTCTTCCCTTTCACAAGTACTCTCTTATTACTGTAGTGCTGTGATTGCACTTAGCTCCAACAAGATACAATGCTGTAATCTGGTGAGCTGGCGACACCAGCTAAAAGAATGGAAAATGAGGTTGCAGAGTCCTTCAGCAGAGATCATGTTTGATCTCTCTGTTTTTCCACATCTGGAGTGGGTGTTTCAAACTATTTGTCATTTAAGTAAGGAGCGACTGTTGGTGGTGCTACTTCCTTTGCTTGTATCAGGTTATAAAATGGACAGAAGTAAAGGTATGCCCTTTAACTCTGTGTCCCCAGCTGCAAGAGGCCTGGTTTTGTTGCACCTCAGTATGGTGGAGGCGCAAATCACCTGAACAGTTTTTTACAATATAATTCAAAAAAACATCCCCTTTTAAGTAGTACAGGCAGCACTTAATGCAGAACTTGGCAGCAGAGCAGTCTCCAAAAGTAGAGATGAATGAACAGCAGAACAGTTCTCTGCACTTCGCATTGCTGCAAGTAGGCTGGTGCTTAATTTGGGCAATTCAAAGCTAGTTTATGATATCTTGACTGCTAGGGAGATACAGCATAATCAATCCTTGACAGATTCTTTCACTATGATTAAAATGCAATTCAGACATGTCCCAGGTAGTAGCTACAATTTTCTTTCAGTAATAACTATCACATGTGTGATCTGAATTTGAAGGGTAGGCATGCCCACTTTTCTTTCCCCCCACTCATAGCTGTTATTTCCACACCATTACTGGCAAATAAAAGCTAAGATTTTTATCAGTGGTTCAATTAATGAGCTGAAAGAGTGTTTCAGGAAGCTGGTTGCATTTCTGTCAGAAAAACTGAATGTGAAGAAAGAAAGCTGCCCACATGCCTGAACTATTTGTCTGCCTACAATGACAATAGTTCAGGTGCCACCTTAGAAGGGAAAGGACCATCCCAATAGTTCAGCTGAGGCATGGATCTTCAGGGAAGATACTGGGACAAGAAGCTAGAGTACTGACTGGCTTGAATTTCAGTGAGTTAAATTGAGTAGGACTAGTCAAATCATTTTGGTCAGATGAAGAAAGTGTAAAACCTCCTTTCCATCATTCTGCACAATGAGCTTCATGGTAAGCAAACTGGCTAACTTTCCTAGAGTGAATTCTTCTGCGTGAAACTGGGGCGGCCAGTTCTGATTGTGAACAAAAAATAAAGGTCTGGACTCTCTGGTGGCACCAGGCAGATCTTGTGTAGAACGGCAGACCAGCCAGTGTGCACTTTCTTACGTAACATAATAATAAAATCATAAAAATATACATACCTGTGCAAAATACTCCTCTGAAATCCTCCCAGCCCATTCAATACATAGCTCTAGGGGGCGACATGGATTTGCTACGTCTGCACATTTAATCATCATGCGCTTGATCAGTGTCTGGTTGTCTGGAAAATTCTTTATGTTTGCTGTACATTCTGTGTTGCTGCCTTCACTCTGTAAAGGAGAGTTGGTTACAGGGGCCAGTGGTAGCATCCCCTGCTAGCAGAAGTGAGGGCATCATTAACAGCTCTACTGCACTTAGGCAGTAAGCAGGCCCCCAGTCTGCTGCCTTTTAATTTCATGCAGGGCACCAGGAACTTGGAGAAGAAAATGATGTCTGAGAACTGGAGCCTTGTTAAGTAACTAAGGACAACCCAAATACATATTACAATTGTGAACATTCTCAAAATTAATACCTAATTTTGTGAAATAAAGAGCCACAAGCTCTTTATCAGGTAGGATGTTACCTTCTCTGAATCCCAGCCTTGCCCTGTTGGAAGAGGATGATGATAGGGGATGTATCCACTAACTGCAATCTCATAAGAAATCCTCACTTCTGAGTGTTTAAAGGAAGGGGTGGTGATGGTAGGGGAATGATTCAGTTATGGGAGTTTCTGAGTTAGATTTGTATTCCTAAATGAGAAAGCGGAGGCAAGCGCAGGGGGCCGAACTGGCTTTCACAACTGACTGTTTCTTTTACACATAGAAAAACAGGTTTCTGACAATTGGTTCCAGCATGTTTCCAAGTAGAACTGCTTTCTTTGGGCCAGATTTTGAACCATCAGGCTGGAATAATCTTTGATCATAGTTCCCAGTGAGGGTGAAATCTTAGATAATCTATGAGATTAACAGTAGGAAATCACAGGAGCGGCAGACTGGTTGCAGAAATTCTCTGCTAGACAGTAAAATACCAAACTTCTTACTGACTATCTGGCCATCAGGGGGAAATAACAAGGTAGTTGTTCCAAGTCTGCTGTGGCATCATATTCTGGGTCTTGAACAGTTTAGAAAGACATGGGTATATTATGGAGTAATGAATTAATGTCTGTGGTTTATGGGGAGATATTTTGCGGTGACTTTTGCCACTTCACACATGAATCTTCTAACTTTTATGTTTAGCAGTTAATCCTTTTTCAGCATGGGTAGCCCAGCAAAGAACTGTTAAACTAACCCTGTACCTTAACTGCTGTTCAAGATCAAAACCAGAAGGAGCCACTGTTAACAACAAAAAACAGAACAACCTAATAAAGAGGGAAAATAAGAAGTCTGTAGTGAAAGTGGTTCTGTCCTCCACTTCCATTGTGAGATGAGTTCAGCAGCATTTTTAATTTCCAGCTCAAACTACTGGGAGAGTGGAGCTCAGCAGTCCCTAGAAGCAGGTAATTTCGACTGATAGAACGTTGTCTTTAAAGTTGTAAACTCCACCCATGACAGTCTACAGTACAAAGTCCAGTTAGGGATAGGTAACAGAAGCTACTTGTATTTGATTTTGGTTTTGCTGACCTTCAATTTTGTGTCTTTTTTTTTTTTCCCCCCATGTTTCCAACAAACCATTATTTTTGCTAAAGTGGGCTAAGATAGTCTTTCCTCAGGTAACACTGCCCTGGAGAACCCTGTCAGGCCCTGAGTGCTCAGCCTTGAGAGGCAACAAGAGAAGGTAAGAGGTGCTGGGAAACTCAGAGGCAGCTTATTAAATATACCTTGGCTGGTGGTGGAGCATTAGGGTATATAACTGATAGGCTAAAAGGCCTGGAGGTCTCTTGGTACAATCAGGAATGGAGAGGTCTCAGGAAGTTACTCCTCAGGGCTTGAAGGCTCCAGATTACACAGGCACAAAACTGTCAAGGGGGTTCCTCAGTTACAACCCTGGGCTCAGACAAATCCTACTGTTTGGAGATAGGACCATAGGCACAGGTGCCAGCCTGGCTCTGTGCACAGAATTTTCCATGTAAAACAACATCTACCCACATATTTTCTGAATACAAGATGGCTTTGAAGACAAGACTTATAAAATGCAGTGTTTAAATGAACTAAGAGCAGAGCCAGACATAAACCCCAAGAAAATAAAAGTATTTTTTCACACTTTGATATGTGAGGCCACAAATCCATTTCTGTCATTTGGGCATTACCACAATGCAAATGAATGCAAGGTGAATGAAAATGATACTTAAGGTTTTCTTGGAAGAACCTCACTGAAAATGCCTGAAGGCATGAAGTCCTGCAAGCACTTACATGTGGGCTGGTCTCCTCAGCTGCCATAGGCTTGTTGATACTGTTCACAAATTTGTTCACATGCTCAAAGTGCTTCGTCATCTCTGTTGCCAAAACCATATCAATAATGGCCTGGCGCAATGTCCGGTAGCGATTTCTAGGAAAGAAAAAGAGTTTCTGCTCACGAGCTTGCCAGACAGAGCTCTCTACCCTTTCCTAATCCCTGCATAGAAAGTGCTGCAAAACACTGCTCAGGGGCTCACCCACAAGCTGGCACCTTCAGAAGTAGGAGCAGTCTAGGGATGGAGGAAAGGACAAGATCATTCCTGAGCTCCCCCAGCTCTGTTATTTTTACCTACTGAAAATCAATCCTATGAGGTCAATAAAAATTTACAACTCAGTTTCATAATGCTGTAAGACTAAGATAACTTCTCCAGGAATGGCACCAGTGTGTCCATGGACTGCGTATATTAGCTTGGAACACAAATCTCAGTTTTTTCAAAAGCTGGCATCGTGCAGTGGGAACTCTGGGGCTGTTTGCATGCCCAGCCAACCACAGGGAGCTTCCAGCTCTCCTAGAGCTTCATGTCTTCTGCCACCACCCTTTCCATCCTATGTGAATGTGGTAGTGGTGCGATGCATATTACCTTGTGCAGACACAGCATGCAGCATCTAGCTGCTGAGGTGGAAAACATACCTAAAAAAAGTAATGTCCAGGCTCCTTCAATGAAAAGGCAGTGGGACAAGCTGAAGCATTGAGGCTGTTAACTGGACCAAGTTAACGTAATCCATAAAAGATTATTAAACATCTTCCAGTAATTACAAGTTGGAAGACAGGGGTGATGAGAGGGAAATTAAAGCCTTTTGAATAGTCATGAATAATCATAATACAATTCTGGAAGAAGTTAAATATTAATATCTATATTTAAACTATGTATTCTTGTTTCGAAGGTAGGCTCTCAATTTGCCCCATACTAAAACTGCCAAACAAGCAATCCACACATGCACACTCCCCTTCTCCACCAGACACACCTATCAATATTCTTGAAAATGTTGTATTTGCTGTCTTTTGTTGTAAGCTGAAATGCCAGTGCTGTGTGATGACTCTCTAATACAGCTGTATCATTGTATAGGACAGCTAATTCACTGCCTGCATTGCACAGGAAAGAGTTGGTCCGTCCAGGATGGTCTACATCATGAATGGTGGCAGCTATTAATGCAGCTACCTCATCTAAATGGTCCAGACTTCCCTACAGGAAGAGAGAAAAATTACAATGTGGCACAAAAATTACAGTAATATTTTCTGATAACTTCCAGGTACCCACAGTTACACAAACATAAGCTTAAGCAGAGATCCTACCTCCCTGTAATCATTTCCTATTCACTGTGCCCACAGATTACCTATCACAAAACTCCCACTCCTACCCTTACCCAAATACTCTTTCTTTAATGAAGCTTTTTACGCTGTTGTCACCTAAGCAATAGCTTTGCATAAATTTCTGTAATGGACAGATCGCCTGGTGGTTTCCTTCCACTTTGTATGCTTGCCTGAATGCATTTGTACTGACCTTGCTCCTACACCTTCTATGTTTTAGCACAGGATGGGATAGACTACTTCACTTGCAAGTGATTTACAACAATCATTGGCCAAACTGCCTGACCACTTCAGGGCTGACGAAAAGTTGAAGCATGTTATTATGGGCATTGTCCAAATGCCCCTCAAACACTGAGAGGCTTGGAGCCTCTCTGGGAAGTCTGTTCCAGTACTTAACCACCCCGTAAAGAAATGTTTTCTGATGTCCAGTCTGAACCTCCCCTGGCACAGCTTTGAGCCTTTCCCACATGTCCTGTCACTGGGGCACCAGGGTGAATAGCTCACATCTCCCTCTCCAAAGCTTTTGCAAAGCTTTATTGAGGGTTGTTACCTGCAGCCAGTTACCAAGAGACAGAAAAGAGGCAAGTTCCCTCCCCACCCCCATTGTTGCTACTTAAAAATGTAAATTTGTATAAACAGACTTTAGAGAAACTCTGTGGGCCTGCTTGCATCACAGGAAGACTTAAAGGACAGAGAGAGTTTATAGAGCCAGGACCATTGGTTAAATATCTGACTTTTGGATGACACCCATAAAATGGCAAACACACTGAAATCCGAGCCCAAAGAACTCCTGGGTGATGGTTCTACCTTAACTCGCTCCTTCCCGAGAAAGAAGGCGGTAGCATGCAGGACGTCTGCTGCATGTGTGGAGTTGTGGTATGAGTTGGAGGAATGATAGTTGGCTTCAATGACCTGCAGCCATGCCCGCAGTGTTGCTTCCGAACAGTTTAAAAACTCAGAGACCCCAAACCGGGCAAAAACTTTTAAGCCCAAATACACTAATGGCCTGAAAAACAATATAAGAAAAAAAAAACTGCTGTAAAATAGGAACTTGTGATGTTCTAAAAGCAATATATGTGACAAGGAAACCAAAACCTTAATAAGGGGGGGAGGGGGGGATATTAAACATTTTAAATTGCACATCTATAACCTCTCAAAAGCCTGGTCAAGGTTACAAATTATTGCATCTACCATCCTTTCAGACATTATTTTAATACGTTTTGTAGAAATTGTACAGTTCCATTGAGTTTCAACAAATTCCTGTGGCTTCAGAAAAAACATCCTAAAACCCCAGTTTTTTGTGTTTATTATCTGTCAATCAAATAAAAATACATTTTTTTTTTCCTGAGGAGAAAAAGCAGACTTTGAACATGACATGGGCACATCCCAAAGACTAAAAAGCCCTAAGCCAAAAAAAGGTCAAATGTCAATTGTAAAGTGCTGTGTATGTGTGTGTGCATATAATGCTGGGGAGCCCATGTGTGAAACAGTAAATAGAGTAAAACCTCTAATCTTTTTGATTCTTAAATCCAAATCCACTCTGGATTGTCATTTACTCTGTGTTGCCTGTGAGAGAGTCCTATCCATCAGTCACATTTTTCACTCCTGCAACATGATCTATGGAGCCTCTGAGCTGAGAGAGGCATAACCAAAACCCAACATCTGCAGATTCAAACCACGCAAAATGCAAATTTCAAAAATGGCCATTTTATGCAAAGAGAGTGAAAAAGAATGGGTAGTCTGTTTGATTCTTTGCACCTTGGAATGAAAACCACTTTTCTCTGTAGATAACATGCTTATTTTTGTGGTCTGTGTGACCTCAAAACTACTGACATCTGTTTTCATTATAAGCTTTAAAATCTCAGTGTGTGCATCCCATCACTGGTTTATTCTCCATCCCATTTTTTATCCCTGTAATCAAAAGCTACAGTTGCCTTAGATTTTCCCAAATCATAGGATGATTTAGATGAGGAAGGGGAGAGGTTTGCTTTTTCCAGCATGACATTTGCACATGAACAGGAAAAAGGGCCATCTGGAGGGCATTCAGCATGTGGCAACATCAGACTATGCCAAACAGTGTCACCTGGACAGTGTGGATGTGAGTCAAGCAAGACAGCTCTCCCAGATTTGCTGTGTCTTGCTTCAGTTTTTCCAGAGCTACAGCTCCTCAACAAACTTTCTCTGGGCACCCAGGGAAAGGAGTCCAGTACCTTTTATTTGTAACAGCCTCCAACTCAAAAATATTGAAGTCCCAACTTTCCTCGTTATCTAGGAGCTGTGCAATACAGGGTGGAACATCATTGATGGTGTTTGGCACTGGAAGGTGACTATGGCTCAGGTTCATATCTGTTGAAATGGAATGTGGGAATTAACACATTTCTGGATTATTCTCCCTACACTACTGCAGCTCCTCTTCAGAATTCCAGTTAGAAAACAACTCTCTTTCCAGAGAAGCAGTTATTTTTCTTTACATGAAAAAGTCTGTAAATGCCTATAATATAAAGGTTTATTACATATCATTTGAACATAAACCAAAAAGGTCAGTGAACAGTTCTTTAAATGACAATTTCATTTTTGATAATGTTTTGAAATGCATTATTTTAATTATTTGAGTCTGCTTCAACACTAAAATGGAGGCAGTCTAGCACTTGTTCTGCAGTCATTTAGACAACCATTTCCAAAGACTTATATCCCACTGCAAATTAGCCTGAAGCTGTATGTTAGGAGTATCGACAAGTCACACGTGCAAAGGGAAGTTTAAAATGGTGGCTTACTCTTAGAAAACACATACTGATTTCCTGACAGTCTTCTCAAGCCATCCTGAAAAATAAAGCAAGTTTATCTTACTTTTTTTTGCATCACTAGTTGCAAAAACCCTACGTGCACTTTAGCTACTATTCCTGAGTACTAAAAGCACTGCACTTATTGCAGCACTATAAGCACAATCCTTGTTTTAGGGTCTTTTGAAACAAACACGAAAGGATCCCAGAAACACTGGTATGGGATCTCCAGAAAAGATATTATTAAATATTCAGTGTATTGCCCTCCTTGACCCTCGCATTGGCACCTGCAGGATGTCATAATTCAAATTAGCCACTATCATTTATTTTTCATTTTCTTTATATTATTTTGGCAGGGATTAGCTCAGTGTCTATTAAAAAATGAGTAAATCTGTAACAAAATTTAGACTGTCTGTCTCTTGCTGCTGTTACGGGACCAAAATCAAAACCTGATTAAAGCAACTTCACTAATACACTGGACCAGCTACAGAGCAATCCATCTAATCTCAGATAAACTCGTAGAGTTTCTAAAAAGTATCTCCTTCAGTATCTTCTGAGATGAATCAGATTGGGTATAATTTCTAGTGGCAACCCTGCTCTCTTGTGTGTGAGGATGAATGCACCCAGTAGACTGTGATGTGGCCATACTTTACTATATCCTAGTGCCTACTGCTAGTAAAGAGGACAAAATGCTTAACTGAAATGGTGATGAATTGTGAGTCCCCTTCCCATTGCTTGAGAAATTTTAGCACAGTAGAGCACTGAACTGTGAAGTAGGACACTGATAGCAGCAATATAATCTTCACTGATTTTACTCACATTCATCAGACCTCCAACAAGATCACTTGTGTGAGGATCTTCATCTTTGGTACCTAGCTGAGGAGAATAAAGTTCTGTTGTCCGCAGGATTTCCAGAACTCTGTCCAAGGCCTCTGCTACTGTGATAGGGCTGTTTTCCTGGGCAGCATTAATTATGTTAATAACCTGAAAGCAGATTAAGGAGGCAGGCAGAGAAAAGTGAGTGGCACTTTTTTCTTATTACAAAATCTTTATTCTTGGCTTGATTATGCTAATTCTCATTGAGCAAATGCAGTGTAATTCCCCACAACCCTTGAAATGCAACTCTGAAAATGTAAATTTGTGCTCAGATTTCCTGGTATCCATCTGCTATTTTTAACTGGCAAACTCCTGGGAAGTGAAAGCAGAATGGTGGGAAGGATTTGAAATAGTTGCAGGTGGGTGGACCAAAAACTAGCAATTTCCAAGTCCTTCAGCATATCCAGGTCTGCTCTGAAGCAATTATTCAATCCCTAGAGGAAAACCCAAACAAACAAACTCTTGGATGTGACTCAGATATCCTGATATTGGATGTAAAGCCATAGTTTTCTCCATGTAGAAATGAAGGGCAGAGAGCAGCAAGAGCTGGGCTGTGGGAGAAGAGGATGGCTCTTGACACCCACATTGTGCCTTAGCCACAATCTGGGAATGAAGCAGTGACTGCTCCTGGCTCTACCAAGACTGACAGGGAGAAAGTCCCAGTGTTGTCTTCTCCAGGAGCCAGAGGCTGCTGCAGGGCCACTACAAGCCTCCCTGTGGGTATGATTGAGGATAAGAAAAAGGGAGGGAGCCAGCTGCTCTTACAGTCACAGTGGTGCTGGGAAGTGCTTGATGATAGCGAGAAAAGATGGGGAGAGAGGAGAAAATGGTTTGAAAGTGGAAGATACCTGTCACCCTGCTGTGTTACAAGTGACTGTACAGTGGCTCGGGACAGCAGAGTTTGCATAACACAGGTAGTGAAAAGGCTACAGGAAAAGTGGGGGAGACAGAAGATGGTGCAGATGCTCATTCTTCTGCATGATATCTTATCAACAGTGAGAGCAAAGGTGAGACTGGAAGCAGATCTCCCTACTCATATGTGGCCCAACAGAGCAGTGTCTCCTTCCTGCCAGATGTCATGCATCTAGCAAGGGCACCCTTCTCCCCTCGATATTCTTCCTTATGACAAACATTTGGAATGCCATGATGAAATGTAGAAAGTAGTAATAAAAAAAAGTTATTTATATTATTCAGTTAAATACAAAGTGCAGGAAACCTCTGGTTATCTGTACAGAAACTACATACTTCCCCATAAGTGCAGCTCCAAACTCTGGAGTTTGTGGGAAAGTCAGTGTTCAGGACTCACCTTTGTGATAGGAGCTTCTATTGTCATAGAGTGAATCCGTGCCATTGAAGAGTATCGTCGTGTCTGTAAACTTGAAGCTGCCATTAAAGAGAGCCACAGAGTGTAAATCAGATGGCAGCATTTGAAGAGTGCAGAAAGCTGGGGAACAGCACAACAAAATACAGCCTCATGTTGCATTTCTCCTGTATTTCTGCCCCTGCAACTTCTTACTTTATTGTTTCATTTCTTGCACTGTTGTCTGCCTCCTTGGCAGCCCCCCCTCAGTTTTGCTGTCAGATTTTTCATCCATCCTTCACTTAAGAATGAAGCTGTATTTGCACTTAATGCCCTTTGATTGCAATGGATCTGTCAGACATGGCTCCTCCTATGAGTTGGTGTGTCCCTCATCTTGGTGGTACAGCTGCTCTAATGAAACCCATTCCTGTTCCCCATAAGCAGTGCTTCTCTCACTACATGAAGGGCAGAAAGAAATCTCTGCCACCATTGTCTATCCGAGTAAGCAGTCACAAATGGGATCAGTAGAAGTACTGCTCTCAAGTAACTGGAAGCAATAGATCCCTTCATGTTAAACATTAAGAAACCAAAAATATGTGTTCAGGAGCACAAGCTGCAGCTTTCTAAGAGAAGTGGCACTAATGCTTTACCACACACTCCTTTAGCAGGCTGCTCCCATCCCTTGGCTCCTCCCTATGAAGGCACTCAGCACTGCCATGCATTGTACAGCAATGATGGTACTCATGCTGGGGCACTGCTTTGCAAGTCAGAACAAAGAAATTTTACAGCAGTTATGAAAAAATGGAGTTATCTGTTTAATCAGCTGTGAATCTGTCTGTTTACTCTTCTGTTCTGCAGTTTTTTTGCCTACCCAAGTCTGTTCTTTATTTATTTATAAATATATATTCATATATATTTATGGTATTATACGTACATATAATGTTTCTTGGCAGTTTACTTGCTTACCATCACTACTTTGAGATGTTACTGATTTAATATCAACTGAGTCTTTCCTTCTGTTCTTGCACTTGTAAGAACTGGATTCTGTAAGTACAAAACAAAAGCTTTAAAAATGCATCAAGTAAAACCTCTACAAAATCTCCATCTAAAAGGATGAAACTTTAATTAAATGATCTTAACAATATCACATAAGTGGGTGAAATTCTGCAATTTCTGCACATCAGAACAAGGAACTCTGTGTCTATCAATTTAAAGCAACTGGTCTGAAGTCACCTGGAACAGTGTTTTGCAAGGAAGTCAAGATGCCTTATGGAACAGGGGACTTGCTTCACCTAACTTTAGCTCCCTAAAAGCAGCAGTCTTGCAGGTTGTCATTGTCTAAGGTTATCAGAGATCCTGCTGTGGGAGAGACATCTCAGGCAGGTGGATTGAACCCCTTGTACGAGTTCTTTTTGCTCTCCTTTGACCACTGAACAAGGCTGAGTTTAACTGCCTAAAACTTCAGCCAAGTGAGAGAATCTCACCTCAACTCTATTTTATCCAAGCCAAAGCATAATTCAGACTCAGACAGCTTCTGCTTTTATTTGCAGTAATTATTTGTATCCTGTGTTTAAGGAAAATCCAACATGCTGAGAATGATTAAACAATCAATTCAGTTCTTCTGAAAATCAGCCATGCAACAAGCTGTTATTCTTGAAACTGCTGTTTACTAAAGCAAGAGAAATTACACATCCAGTCAAATTCAAAAGTTGGATGAAATGCCAGGAGAGAGCCTCAAAAAAACCCCAAAAAATCTGGTAAAATTTAATTTTTCTCCAAAAAATTAAAGTCTGCACTCTGCCTTATGTTTGAAAACAGCAACCATACATCTGTTCACCTCTTAGCAAGACTCTCTACAGTACCTATTCCCGGGGTATCTAAAATGCCACTCAAGGATCAGAGGGCCTAGCAAGCTTTCAAAAGCAGATAAAACCATTTGAAGAATTAGAAGTGTCATAACATCAATATTCTTAAAATAAAGACCAATTTTCATGACTATGCCACAAGATAGGATGTATGCAGCCTGTCTTTAGCAAAATAATTTGTTAATATACAATTCTCTAGAATTAAAAATTCATCCATCTTAAAAATGACTGAAATTTTTTCTGTCTTAATTCTTTTTCTACCTCAGATTTATAAGACAGCTTGGGTCTTACTACTTTGTTGTAGCGTGCACTGAAGAAACAACGCATTTTCCTCTGTTGACACCTAATAGCAGGCCATAACTAATGCATGTTAAATAATTTTGTTTATTTATTTGATACTACTCTTACAAACCCCATTCCTCCATTAACATTTGGATGAGTTTATCATAAGGCACTTGAGTGGGAGCAAGCATTTACGCATAAACATAGCTGTGACAACTGACAACTATAGCTGACAAGACAACTTTAACAATTGCATTAAATACCAACTAGCAAGTCAGAAACTTTGCTAATGCCACCCAGAGACACAGGTACATAAAAGCTGTACTACAGTTTCACCTGTAAATATTAAAATGCCTATGTAAAATTTTTTTGTTAACCTGCTGAGTAGAAAAGCTCATCATCCAGGTTTGTTACAAATCACATCACCACAAACAGCACGATGCACATGGATTACTTTTTTATGCTCATCACATATTTGTATATGCCCATGGCTCTGGAAATTTATTCTTGGAGCACAGCCATGGACCACAGGGAAGGATAACCTACATCACGTGCTGAGGTTGCCTACTTTAACTGCACCATAGACTTCAGTGTGGTTCCATAGGATGGGGCTTCCCATTCTTGCTGAAATCTGTCACAATAATGACCAAACCTAAAACATTAGTAAGCTAATATAAATGTGTTAATTAGTAACAAGTGTCCTGCTTAATTTATAGGTGTCCTCACCTTGCTGTGTGCAGGA
This sequence comes from Pardalotus punctatus, assembly GCA_013400915.1. Lineage (NCBI taxonomy): Eukaryota > Metazoa > Chordata > Aves > Passeriformes > Pardalotidae > Pardalotus > Pardalotus punctatus. Next base: position 94,499 of record VZTX01016175.1, read on the forward strand.
AAGAAACAGTGAGAAGAAAATCTACTTTTATTACAGGGATACAGGAGCAAATGGTTTAACATACTGTGGATCAGTTCTGGTGGCAGCAATGGGAATGAGAGCAATGGTATATTGTCTCTTCTTGCTCCTGCCCATTGTCATTTGGCATCACAAAGCTCTCTGATACTTGTATGTATTCTTAGGCTACTTGAAAGAGAAGGCGATGTCAAGCAGTCATGTCCCATGCTCTTGGTATGTTATATCCTCCTCCCATGTGAAAACCAGAAGCTGCCTGACATTGCGCAGCACATTGTCCACCTTTCATAGCAGGAAGGGTGTCAGGTCCCAGAAGGTGACAAGGCACAAAAACCTTTTCACTCAGTAAGACATCAGTCTGGCTGAGACCACTGGAGTCACAAACTTAAAATTGGCCCTAAGTGCCTCCTTCTTCAGGGAAAAGTGTTATTCCAAACACTACACAGCACTGGAGGAAGGCTTTATTCCCTTATACTCCACACTTCTAGTCAAAAGCTCTATGCAGAACTCAATGAGGGCTGGAGTGTGCTGTCTGCAAGTAAGCAAACCCATCTGAGGCACAAGATAAGGGTTGCAGACATGCTGCAGCAACTCAGTGCTGATTGGAACTGAGTGCTCAGGCCTGCAGACCTCAGACAACTGTCACAGCCCGTGCTGGGGCTGAACCTACAGCCTGCTGACAGGTCCTAAACTTGGAAACACTATGGCAGGTGTGCTGGCACAAGTCAGCACATTCTACATTTCAAACACAAAGAGGTGCCAAGGTACACCAGCTGCAGGATCAGACACTTTTAATACAACGAAGAACAATGCATCTTAACTTCTAATACACAGCAAGACATCTGCACAGGAGACTCAATTATTATTGGTGATTACAAGTCCAATTCATGGTGTGACATCAGAGGCAGCTGGCATCCATCATTGGCCATCAGCTCTGACCACTGACCAGAGGGAAGAGACAATTCATAGCAGCAGAGAACCCCACCACAACCTCCAGCACAGTGGAATGTAGAGGTAAATGATAGTATTCTAACCTGACTGGGAATTGTCTCCTGTGTACTTATCCTCACGGTGATTCTTGTAGAACTGAAGATAAGAGTAAAACAAATATGTAAGGAAAAAGGATACAAAAAAGCTTTAAACAGGCTGCATTCAACACTGTCCATATCCAGCATTTTCCATTCAGCTATTTAAAAAAAAATGTTTGGCAAAGACTCTTCTTCAGGTGTAATTAGATGTAGAGAAATAATATGAAAGAAAAGAGATATGTCATGCAGAAATTCACAGATACAAGTGCTTTTATGTACTAAATTCCTGTTTAATGACTGTTTACAAGAGAAATTATATTAATTTTAGGTAGTGTTTTAACTGCAAATTGCATACCAACCTGAAAGAATAAAATACAATAAAAAACAATTTAAAAAATCCTAAAACATTATTTTTTGTGCTTTAAAAATAGTTTTCTTATAACTACCTAAGCTAATTTTGCATGCATCCTTTAATGGATCACTGATAAACTGGACTTTAAAAAACTCAGTTATAAAAACAACTCTCCAGGAAATGAGCAGTAGAGGTAGGTGTCATTCATCAGACATTTATTTCCAAGCAGTTTTTAATAATTCTCATGAAAGAAAAGTTAAACACAAAATCTTTCTTTGTGCGTCTGAAATTTCTTGGGTAGCTCCAACAGTAGGTATTTCAAGCTTTCTTAGAATTTAGATAGGATATTTCTGTATCTTAAGATCTACAGCTATTGCTTGGTCTGCTGCAACACAGATTAAGTGTTCCTTTGCTTTTTCATTCTTCTCAGAAATAAAAGTACTGTCCAATTCACAACAGTTTAATACCTGCTAATCACTTTACCCCTTACTTTTGTTACATGGTTATGAGAAAGTATTTTGTTGTTAATAGGAAAACTGACCCAAAATGTCAGTTCCTCAAGTCTTCCCTTGAAAATTGACACATGATGTATTTGAGTATAGCTAAGAGAGACACTGAGAAGGACTAGAAATAATGCATTACGTTTTTTTACTCCAGTCACTAGAGAAGATACACGTACCCTCTTACTACAGATGAATAATTTTCAGTGCTTGACACTGTAATTACACATTATTCAGTACACATCATATTTAGGAGTCCATTACTGTCATATGGTGACTAGTTCCTCTGACCAAATCCATCACCTGCCTATAGCAAAGCATTAGATTGCATGGAAGCATGAAATCCATGGTTGCAACCTGTCAGTTAAAAGGAGAGTACAAGGTTGCACTTGTATGCTCTTAGCGTTTGTATCAGTTTGTGACAGCGTGTGCTGCAGGCTCCTCGTGGGGATTATTCAGGAAAGGAAAGGAATTACACAAATTCTCTTTTCTGTCATTCTTGCACACCTTTCTTTTTTTCTTTTCTGCTGGCGGTGGGGAGGCAGGTAAAGAGGGTGAAAGGGAAAGAGAAGAAAATGAAAAGTAATAAAACCCCACAAAATATAGGCATGGCTTTCTGTAATGAATAAAAAAAGAAAAGAAAGGGAAACCCTATGCTCATGCTCCCTATAAATCTTGTTCAAGGGAGTGTAAGAAGTGACTCTTACCCCAAAAAATTTTAAAAGCTCGAACATCTCTCTTGTAACCAGGGAGAAACTCTCAGAGAAATAATCTCATCCAAACAGAGTAAAGTTAAAGAAATCTCATCAAATATCGTACAGTGACACAAGACATCTGAGCTGCTTGTTCTGGCCCCAGCCTGGAGCTTCTCTCAAAGCCAGTGGATATATCTCTGTCTACTGCACAACTGGCAGAAAAACTGGCACAGTCTGCCAAGTGCTTTACTAAAAAAAATAAACCACATTTCTCTTCTGAATACTTCTCTTCCCCTTCTGCAGGCATGTATTGAAAGAGCCATGTAAGGTAAGTTATGAGGGCAGTTACACAGTTAATCTTGGGTCAATATGTTCTTGAAAGAAACAACACCTCTCTTGTAAATTTATGAATGTGCAAACACTGGACTCTATCCTGCCAGGTCTCAAATTGACAATGGCAGCATTAATAATTGCCTAGGCTCAGCACATGGGAATAGTCAGATGAAAGTCAATCCCCATTCATAAATCTTCACTGTAAGAATGCTTTATGCTCTTTTAGATTTATTATTTTCCATGCATGAATTTAACATGCTAAATTTTTGTATGTGATAAATCTGGCACAGAAATACATGAAGGTTCCAGTGGTCTCTCATATCCCTTACAGAGGCTGTTGGTATTGGTAAATAACACATATACATTTTTTAAGGTGAAACAATGCATAATAATGTAAGGATGTTTCTAAGTCAACATACATTGTCTGAATGTTGAGATCAAGCTATTTAAAATCATTTTGATGTAGTGAAACATTAGAGATTTGCATCAAAATTTGAATCATGGCAGCTTTTACTACTCTGTAACTTAAGTAAATATTTAATTTGATTTCTTTCTTTTATCCTTCCATAAAGATTTATCTGTGGCTTGAAAAGGAGCCTAATTTTTTTAGTGTAAGGAAAAGTTCTACTGCTGTAAGTATTCAGGCATGGATATTAGGAAAACTGGATTGTCCAGGATCCCCTACAGTCATGAGATATTTCCATGACAGAAGTGAAACCGAACAATTATATAGCTCTGTTGGATGCATCTTGTTTTTCCCCAAGGGACCTTAAATCTCTGCAGACCATATTTTCTGTTAGGCTGAAGTCTTTAACTGTTGTGGCAGACTTCTGTACCTGTGGAGAACCTTTTGAAGTTCATATTCCCTGGGATGACCAAAAGTGTAAAGCTCCCCAGATCTATAGGTCATCACATTAGTGCTTAATTTACCAGTAGCTTCTCATGAACCCATACTAAAAAGACAGGAACGGGTGGTGCTTTCCAGCAGTACAGGAGAATATGAAAGTCACCTTGGACACAACTCTTTAACTATAATTTGTTTCTTAAGTACCCTTGTTGTCACCAACAAGGAGAGGCTGATGGGGCATGTGAAGTTCAAGGGCAGCCTCGACAGCAGTGATCATGAAATGGAGGAATGGAAGATCCTTAGGGCAGTGAGGAGGGCAAGCTCACAGCAAGCTCACTACCTTGGACCTCAGGAGAGCAGACTTGGGCCTCTTCAGGAACCTGCTTGGTAGAGTGCCAGGGAATAAAGCCCTGGAGGGAAGAGGAGTTTAAGAGACCTGATTAATATTAGAAGATCACCTCTTCCAAGCACAGGAGTGATGCATCCCAACAAAGAGAAGTCAGGGAGGCCTGTGTGGATGAACAAAGAATTTGTGGACAAGTTCAAACAAAAGAAGGAAGCCTACAAGAGGGTGGAAGAAAGGACTAGTAGCCTGGGAGTAATACAGAGAGAATGTATGAACAGCCAAGGATCGTGTTAGGAAAGCTAAAGCCCTGACAGAATTAAATCTGGCCAGAGACATCAACAAGAAAAGCTTCTATAGGTACCTTGGTAAATAATAGAAAGATTAGAAAAAATGTTGTCCCTCTCTGGAAGGGAACAGGAGATGTGGTTACCTGGGACACATAGAAGGCTGAGGAATTCTATGACTTTTTTGCCTCAGTCTTCACCGGCAAGTGCTCCAGCTATGCTGCCAGAGTCACAGGAGGTAAAGGCAGGGATTCGGAAAGTGAAAAACCACCCAATGCAGGAGAAGGTCAGGTTTGGGAACATCCAAGGAACCTGAAGGTGCACAAGTCCACAGGACCTGATGGATATTTGTGAGTCCTGAGGGAGTTGGTGGAGGAAGTGGCTAAGCCGCTATCCATCATATTTGAGAAGTTGTGGCAGTCCAGTGAAGTTTCCAATGACTGGAAATGGGAAAATTTGACTGTCATTTCTAAAAATTGAAAAGGAAAACCCAGGGCACCACAGGCCAGTCAGTCTCATCTCTGTGCCCTGCAATTCATGGAGCAGATCCTCCTGGAAACAATCCTAAGGCACATGGAAAATAAGGAGACGACTGGTGACAGCCAGCACAGCTTCACTAAGGGCAAACCAGTCCTGACCAATTTGGTGGCCTCCTACAATGGGGTTACAGCATTGGTGGATAAGGGAATGTCATCTAACTGGACCTGTGCAAAGCATTTGGTGCTTCCATGCACACCCTTGACTCTACAGTGGAGAGGCCTGGATTTGACAGGTGGCCCACTCAGGGGATAAGGAATTAACTGAATGTCCTGCTCATAGAGTTGTGGTCAATGGCTGAGAGTCCAGATGGAGAGGAGTGATGAGTGGTGCCCTCGGGGTTCTGCACTAGGGCCAGCATTCCTGAACATCTTTGTCAGGGACACAGACAGTGGGACCAGATGTACCATCAGCAGGGTGGCTTGGTGGGGTGGTCAACACACTGGAGGGGCCTCCAGCATAAGACACGAACCTGCTGAAGCAGGTCCAGAGAAGAGCCACAGAACTGACCAGAGAGCTGCAGCACCTCTCTGATGTGGAAAGGATGAGAGAGTTGGGATTGTTCAATTTGGAGAAAAAAAGGTCATGGGGAGACCCCCCAGTACCAAAGGGGGGCCTCCATGAAAGATGGGGANGCCAAGGATCGTGTTAGGAAAGCTAAAGCCCTGACAGAATTAAATCTGGCCAGAGACATCAACAAGAAAAGCTTCTATAGGTACCTTGGTAAATAATAGAAAGATTAGAAAAAATGTTGTCCCTCTCTGGAAGGGAACAGGAGATGTGGTTACCTGGGACACATAGAAGGCTGAGGAATTCTATGACTTTTTTGCCTCAGTCTTCACCGGCAAGTGCTCCAGCTATGCTGCCAGAGTCACAGGAGGTAAAGGCAGGGATTCGGAAAGTGAAAAACCACCCAATGCAGGAGAAGGTCAGGTTTGGGAACATCCAAGGAACCTGAAGGTGCACAAGTCCACAGGACCTGATGGATATTTGTGAGTCCTGAGGGAGTTGGTGGAGGAAGTGGCTAAGCCGCTATCCATCATATTTGAGAAGTTGTGGCAGTCCAGTGAAGTTTCCAATGACTGGAAATGGGAAAATTTGACTGTCATTTCTAAAAATTGAAAAGGAAAACCCAGGGCACCACAGGCCAGTCAGTCTCATCTCTGTGCCCTGCAATTCATGGAGCAGATCCTCCTGGAAACAATCCTAAGGCACATGGAAAATAAGGAGACGACTGGTGACAGCCAGCACAGCTTCACTAAGGGCAAACCAGTCCTGACCAATTTGGTGGCCTCCTACAATGGGGTTACAGCATTGGTGGATAAGGGAATGTCATCTAACTGGACCTGTGCAAAGCATTTGGTGCTTCCATGCACACCCTTGACTCTACAGTGGAGAGGCCTGGATTTG
>VZTX01016175.1:101048-140066 GCA_013400915.1 Pardalotus punctatus
AGATGAGAAGCCTCTGGGAGGTCTTTTAGCAACTTCCAGTGCCTAAAGGGGCCTACAAGAAAATGAGAGGAACTTTTACAAGGGTGTGTAGTGATAAGACGGATGGTTTGAAACTGAAAAGAGGGTAGGTTTTTATTAGGTGTCAGGAAGAATTCTTAACTGTGAGGGCATTGAGGCACTGCAAGAAGTTGCCCAGCGGAGTTGTGGATATCCCATCCCTGGAAGTTCAAGACCAGACTGGATGGGGCTTTGAGCAACCTGGTCTAGTGCAAGATGATCCTGCATGTGACAAGGGTGTTGGAACTAAGTGATCTTTAAGATCCCTTTCCAGCCAAATCAATTCCTGATTCTATGATTCTTACTGACTTAAGCAGTCCAATCTCAGGGCAATGAAAAACAAAAGAAAAGGACTTTTCCCCTCTATTCCTACTGCTGGTTTTAAAGATGGGTAAAAGTTTGTAATTGTTTTGTACTCATTGTCTTGCATTAAGAATACCGTATCTACACCTCCCTGTACCAGACTTCCAGCTGCGTGTGTAATATAGAAAAACCCATCAGATTGTCTTTCAAATCAACATCAAAGCTTCTATAAATGAAATAATTACGAGGTTTAAAAAGAAATACATGTAACTTTATCACTGCCTTTATTATAAAACTCTGTTGCATTCTAGCCTGAGCATTTAAAAAAATTCCTGTGATTGTAAATAGTACTTTGCTGCTAATAGTAAAATACATGTTTTAGTTCAAAGATGAGGTAACTTGAAAATATTACAAGTCTTATTTTTCAGTGATAGATGTGCAAAGTTCTTCCAAGAAATATGCAGATTTTTCCTTAATTTGTTACTACCTACCCCCACAAAAACTTGTGCAAAGAGGATGGTTTCAACAGTCAAATGTTACCACTTATGAAACTCTTTTAGTAGTAGTGGTTTTCCAATAATGTGTTAATATTCAGTAGTCTTCTGCTAAAGAAGGGGCAACGAGACATACTGATGACTTTCTAAATACTTTTCCTGCCTAGGTGTATTTACCTACATCATGGATAAACGCACATAAAATTCTAAATAAAGCAAGACATATTACCCCTTCCCTAAACAACATGGAAACATATCCTATTTTCCAGGCACATGTTTGGTCTAAAATGTTTCCAGACACCCCCTATGCTCCCCACTTTCCTTCTCATCCCTACAGACCACAGGCTACAGACAGGCTTCACTGCTTTGCGCACAGAAGCCCAGACTTCTTTACTCCGTGGGACATGTACTAGAGTATTTTTGGGACAAAGTATGTGATATGATCATTTGCTTCAGACACTGTTAGAGGGAGAAAACCAGGAGAGGATGACAGCAAACAGCTCCCCACACCACCAGTTTGTTGCAGGAGTAGCTGGTGAGGATTTGTGTCTGCACTGCAGAGACCCAGCTCAGCGGCTACTGCTGGTTTCCTTGGGTTATGGCTTGACTTACAGCCCTCCACAGCACCTCTTCTGCTGTGTGTGTGACGTCTCAAGTCCTGCATGAAGGCTGCACTTTATATAAGAGCCACATATTGTCAAACCTTGGGACCACTGAACACAGGTCATTAATTGGTGTAAGTACACCAGATCAGACTAGTGAGAACAGCTCTACAAAAAAGGCCCTGAACTCCCTTTGGAGTGTGGTGTGTGTTGCTCCACAGTATCACAGACTCAACTGTCACATCCATGCTCCAGGAAATTAAAGATGTTCTTCCTCAGAAGTCCTACAGAAGGAGAATAATGCATGCAAATGTTGACATTTTCTTGCTTACTCCAACAATCAGTGAGAATCTCACTGACAATATAGATCACATCTTCTTGGAAAAAATGCTAAGCCAAAAAATATCAGGTTACTAAAAGCCATGAAAATTATCACATGAAAGAAATACAATACCTGTTTGTTGTTTTCATTGGTACAATGCAGCCTTTTGAGGGACACAAAGTGTCTTATTTTCCTAGCAACAGAAATAATCACTTGTTACCATAGCGAATGGTAAAGAGAGAAGTGAAGTGATACAATGCTGTTTTCTAAAGGACAGATCTCCAAGCCCTCAGGAAACCAGATGTGAAGCCCAACATTAGCAAGACAACTGGGTGACAAGCTTTCCTTCAGCATAACATTGAGTTTTTTGTCCCAGGACACCTGATCCTTTTGTTGCTCCAGGAATTCTCCTGTACATCTGGGAGCTGAATTTGGCAATGTATCCATTCTAAACTGCAGAGGTGGGAACGTGTACAAGCACACACACAAACACGGGGGTTGCCCAGCTGCTAAATACATGGAGGTTCATGTCAAACTTACAGATGCAGAAAGCAGAGAGAAGGCCCTAAAAACCAGAAAGCTATTATGTTCCGGACAAGTTAGTTACCCTCCTTGACCGACCACAGGTGTTATCTTCACGTGCTGCTGGATACTGTCTCCTGATTTTCTTCTTGCATAGTAAACTCCTTGCCATTCCTAAGGAAACACAACAGAGACAGCATCTAAGCATACATAGCTTGCAATAAAATATTCATTTATTATTGCATAGTCCTTATAGATTAAATTATTATTTTAATTTCATGGTTGTCTTTTCTTAAATAGTATAAAATTAATGTACTCTAAAGTAAAAGAGAGAGTGAGAGAGAGAGTGGCAGCAGCAACTCCTCACCTAGTGGAGAGCACCACCTTTAACAGGAATTTGCTAACATAAGGACAGTGTAGTTATGTTTCTCTTGGGAGAAAGGATACCATTTTTAAAAGGAACTTTAGGTATCATCTACTTAAAGAGGTGACAAACATGGGTGCTAGGTGCCACCATAGGCAGGAGTGGCTGCAACACATCCAGAGGATATCACCCTTGCAACCAGCAGCAACAAACCCTGTACCAAGCACTATTCAGCTCTGAAGTTGTCAGTTGTCATGCAATATGTATGCTAAATTTCAGAAGTCTTTGATCTAAAGATGTCCTTCAACTAACTTCAAAGAGGAGAGATTTTAAGGAGGGAACTACCTGGCAGCAGAGTAGGATGAAGTTGGAAAATGGGTAGAAGATACCTTTGACCAGGCAGTGGTAGCTGCTGGGCAGCCCATATAAATGAGGAGGAGCACAGCAGGAGTGGCCTGTAGGTACTGCTAATGAACCAAGGTGAGCCTGCAAACAACTCCAGACAGTGACTCACAAAGCTCAGGTCATTGCTGGATGTGACTCAAAGGTTCAGAACTCCCCAAAGTTCTTGAAGCAGAACGTGAGACCAGGAAGGATTACAGGTACTTCTGCAACCCAGAGGAGATTGGATAAGAGACTCTTGCATGCATTAGGGGAACGTATTGCCCGGCCTATCACCACAATGACAGGAGTTCACAGTGCACTGCAGATATTCTAACTACAGTTAGGAAAGCAAACCTCACTGGGTGCCAATACATTTTGGTGCTTTAAGTATGCAGCCAGTGAAGGCTCTGCTGTTTGACAAAACAGTTGCACATTTTGGTTGGATGATTCAGCCACCTGAGAGACTGACTGAAGGACAAACTGTTACATTCCAACTAACAAAAGCTCCATGGGCTCTAGGCAAAACAGAAACACAGAAAACATTCTGATACTGATCTTAAGCCAACAAATCAGCAGGACTTCAGTCAGATCCTGAAAGCAAAGCTAATGAAATCTGTAGTCACTTGTCTGTGACATGGGCTGTTGTGCTTAGACATCTCCGAAGTAGAATTCTGGTCTTATATGTGTACTCATGGAGAACTCATCTTGTGTTCTTAAACCTACAGCAATAAAAAATGAAGCAGAAGAGAACTCTGTAGCAATTTCACATGAGTTTGTTTTATTTGCTTACCTTTCCTTTTTTAATAAAAGTGTTTATGTTGTCTAAAAGATCTGCAGAGTTTTTATCACTTTTAGGTAGTTCAGTGAGCTCCTTGCCAATAAGCTCTCCCTTGCAGTACCCCATCATCCGTTCAAAGGCTGGATTAACATACTGCCGAAACAAAGGTATGTTAGGGCAATATAAAAAAGAACTTATTTAAAGGATAGTAAGTTACATATAACTATCAAAGTGTGACAAGTTATAGAGCTAAAGCCACAAAGACACATCCCTACAATTCGGTGTTTCTCATATAAAAATACTATGTAATGGTGAAACATTTTTTCAAGTAAGAGGCTGAACACAGAAGGTGGTATGCAATCTCCTATCAGAAGCACAGAAAGAGAACTAATACAGGTTTTACCAGAAACAACATTACTGAAAACTATCATCTAAATGAAGTTACAGAAGGAAAAGTCTTAAAAATTCAGCAGGCATCAGTATGCAGCAACCAGAAATTAAGCAGTCCAGTGCACAAGGCTTTCTAATGGGCAGCAAAACTGAAATACTGACATAGAACAGGAACTACAGAGCAAAGATCTCTTTGGAGTTCTTATTTTCAAATTCTATAAAATAGCTAGCATTTTCCCCCCTACCTGAATGACATGATCTTCACTGGTTATTTCTACAGCTTCCTGACAATGGTCTAATGCTGTAAACACCGCATGACAAGCCCTGAAATTAGCAAATGATTAGCACATTAGTTTTATTGTTAGAACATTTTGTTCCCTATAAATACATGATTAAATTGCACTTATTGGTAGATGAATCACAAAGTAGCAGTTGTTTTGACTAGAGCATGTCACTATCTTTATTATGACTTTTTCAGAACATCCAGCCTCAGACATCCCTGTTGTTAACATGTTTTTACTGCGGATTGCATTGCAAAAGTGCACGTGGGTACTGCAGCATCTTAATAGTATACTTGTATCTACATACATGCTCTGGGCAGCAGGAATTAAAAATTAGCAGTAAAAATAACACATTACTATTACATCAGAAAGTTTTGTGATCATTGAAGATTGGGAACACAAAAATCATGACAGCAGATATATACAAAGTTTTCAATTCAGCAGATAGATTGGCACTATCAAAGAAACTGTAATACAACACAGCTAAAGGAAACAATTTGAGCCATCTCAGTTCTAGTTCAAAAAATATAAATTTTCCTGCTTCCAAGTTATGATGCAGTGACTTGATTTCCATACATCCTGATCTTTAAAGACCCAGATTATCTTTGTTCTCCCTGCATTTTTTTCCCCCCAGGGCTACACTTGAACTAATGTAGGAAAACAAAAGTCTTACCTTTTTGCTATAGAATTCAAATCGCTTAAATTATGATTTACACAGGATTGCATTAACACTAATATAGACTCCTCATACTAGGGAAAAATGTATATCTTGTAGAATCATAGGATGATTTAGGTTGGAAGGGACATGAAAATCCTGTAGCTTCAACACCCTACCATGGGCTGGAAGAGTGCATGCTAGGAGAAAAAACCCAGGCATACTTTCTTTGATAGATGTCAGTACTTCATCTTTGATTTGGACTAAAGACAAACTAATTATCTTCTATATAACTCTCATTTGCAGGGAGCAAAAATGCACCATGCATAAACATTCTTTTATTCAGTTATTGCCTAAAAGGAACATCTTGCTTCTGGGCTGCATAGTAAGGTTTGAATTAGTACCAGTGACTAGAGAATTAAGAAATACAGTACATTGCTACTTCTGCTTATTGTGGAAGGAACTCAAAACCAAATAGGATACACAAAGAGACATACATTGAAACACAGACATGCAGCTGTGTGGGTGAAGGTTTGTAGGAAGAAAGTTTTATACAGAAGATGACAAAAGTATTTCTACTCATATAATAAAAGGAGCTCCCAGTGTAATTTTACAAGTGACTTTTTTAGCAGTTCAAGCTGGTTCCCAAGTGTGATTTTGTGCTGTGTGAAGGAACTAATTTATCTCAGTGATAGATGCCTGTCTAGTGCTGCTAGTAGTGCTAATAGATGTAATTACATAGGCTTTCTGTAAGAAAACACAGATACATTTGCACTATTCAAGCCTTAGTATTTTCATTTAATCTAGCAAGCAAGCCAGCAAAAGTACAAGTTTAAATGGCCCAACAAGTTTAATGTTTAATTAGCACACAGATGCCCAACCAAGATTCAAACCAGAACCAGCTATGTGGAAAAGCAGAGTCCATGCCAGGAATGGAAAGACACAAGACACTTCTGACCACTGACATGACCTCATATACTGCTCTCTGCCACTGGTGCTACTTTTTCATCACATTTCTCTTGTGTCTGCACACATGACGTATCCTGGGTTTCATTCCATCAACTAACTTTCCACATTCTCTTCCCTTTCACTTTTACAAAGCTGTAAGGAAGACCTGCAGATCAGCGACAAGTGGTACAGACAGGCAGTGCAACTCTGTTTTCCCCACTTAATTAAACCACACAAATGAAAAGAAATATATTCCTGAATGTCATAATCAATACCAGCTCTGATTAGTTTTTAATGATATCTGGCTAATAAGGTAGAGGGGGGGGAAGACATTTCTGCTGAGTTTTGAAAAACAACTATTAAAATTGTGTAAGCCAAAATTCAATTTTTTCCTGTAATTTTACTGTAATTGCAGTCTGCATGCATGAACATGCAATCACTTGAAACATGAAGTCACTTTGGTATCAGTTTGCAAAGAAAATCTTAGAAAAATCAACTTCTTAAACAGAGACACTGAAACCTGTAGAAAAGTAATAGTATTTTCTGTTGATGGAACTGGAATTAATTTATGCCACAGAGATTATGACTCCTTCTCTTAGTTTCTTTCCTATAGTTTCATATGGTTGCATTACAAAAATATCTACAGGCATGCATAAGCACCTACATTAAATATAGAGTTAGTCACATTGAAGAAAAAGTGCAGTGAGAACAGCATTTAACTTCTCACTAACATATAAAACTGTGCTCCTGGCCTGCCAAGTCTTAGCCAAGCAAGAAAATAAATACTCAGAGCTGAATCAAGATCACATTCATCTCAAGCCTTCGAATACAAAATCTTGGAGACATGAGATCAAGAATGACTTTGTGAAGTTTTACCATCACATAAATTCACAGCCCATACCTACACTGACCAAGTTTTCTCAGGGTACCAGTTACTAAGGCACTTAAGTTTGTCCTTTACAAAATAACAGAAGGAGAAAATATATAAGTGTAGTATATTAGTTAACATAGAGATGCAAGGCACACATATGCATAGCTAGGAAGAAGCAGAAAGCAACCTGATACAATTATTTAGACCAAGAGGTTGATGTTTGCAGTTTCTTACACTTCTACATACCGTAATTTGAACTGAGATCGCACTTCCCCATGTTCTATTTGAACCAGTTCATTGTAACAAGCAGTTACGCTGCTGTTCTCCATGAATTGCTGGAAAACAAATCAAGAGCGCATGAAATAGTCTGGAATGGTTTTAAACTTATTTCTTTTCCTGCTTCTAAAACTTTAACATTTTTAAGAGGGCTGGCCTGAGGCCAGCAAAGGCCCGCAAGAGTGATTAAGCACCTCTGCTGTAAGGACAGGCCAAGAGAGCTGGGACTTTTCAGCCTGAAAAGGAGAAGGCTGAAGTTGCGAACTTATCAAGGTATATAAATACCTGAAGAGAAATTGTAAGAAGACAGAGCCAGCTTCTTTTGAGTGGTGCCCAGTGACAGGACCAGAGTCAATGGGCACAAAGAGAAGCACAGGAGGTTCAGGGAACCTGAACATCAGGCAGCAATTTTTTTTACTGTGAGGGTGACCTGGGAACAGGTTGCCCAGAGAGGTTGCAGAATCTCCATCCTTGGAGAGGTTCAAAAACTGGGTGGCATGGTCCTGGACAACTTGCTTTAGGTGGCTCGAGCAGGGAGGTTGGGCAATATGACCCCTAGGGGTCCCTTCCGGTCTTAACCATCCTTTCTTTTCCTGTAGAAATAAGAAGCTTTCATTTTACCTTTTGTGTTGAATAATTGTCTTTTCCTCAGGAATGAGTTTCTAGTTTTTTAAGACAATACATATATCTAAATACAAAGCAAGTATAAACATATGCTAAATTCTTAACTGGATTTTCCCATTTGGTTTTGGCATCCCAACAGATACTCTAAAAAAAAACCCCAAACACAGTCTCACACAAAGCCAGTATTGCATTTGGCATTTGTTTCTGAGCAAATATAGCAGCTAAAGCTCAGAAAGTGAAGTAATTTTGCTTTACAAGTAATCTCACTGAGCTGTCACTGTGAATTCAGAAGTGCAGAAAAGTATATAAAGTAAGAAGCATGCTGACCACAGTGAAGAAACTTTTACTCCAGACAGGAGAGAATGTTTTCTCTCTGTTCAGTCTGAAAGGTCTTGTGCTTGGTCCTGCTGAAATCAGAAATTTTATGTTGCTACAAAAGAAGTAGATTCTCTGACCTCAATTAAATTTTATTGATAAATCACATGCACTGACTTCAGTTATCACAGGAAATGCCCTGTGTTGTCACTAGTTCTCACAGCACAGCTGCATGCAGAGTCCAGAGTAGCATGCAAAACCTCCAAGGAGCAAAGAAGAGCTTTTAAGAAATCTGTGCTTCTCTCCTGTATGAAAAAATATGTTTTGGGGACCAGTGGCTTAATTCCAAGTCGCAAACAAAATGTAAAAAAAATAAAAACAACTGTTGGCATAGGTCAGTTTCATTCCTTAATGTCAAGATCTTAAAATATTTCTGTAACTTCCACTTCATACATTACAGAAAGCGCAGGAAAACAAAAGGCACAGTATCAAATTGGCAGAAGCAAAAGTGCAAACAATACTGTGTTTTTGCACTCAAACTGCCTGCAAACAAACTTCTCTTCTACAGCAGTGTAGATACAGATTTTCAGTTTTAGGGTGCTCTTTTAAATATTCAAACATATTTGTGCTAAATTTAAAACAATATAATAACAAATCTATCAATAATATAAACTTTATCAGTGATGACAACCTATTTTATAAAATAGACTTACTAGAATATACTAAGGCTCTTTATAAACTGATTTTTACAGTAGTGTGGTTTACTAAAAAAATTTAACCACTGCTGTTCACAGACAAAACTGTTGGCACAAATCTGTTTCTAAGAATGAAGAATTGCAGCTTATCGAAGTGCTAACCCTGCTCTTAACTGTTTTACAGTCTTCTGCAGGTGTACAGAATCACTTTATCTTATCTCATAGTGCTGATGCTGTTCATACACTGGCTGACTCAAAACTAAGAAATCAACCAGGACATGAAAATAGCAGGAATTTTCCTTTTCTAATTTGTGTACCTAATGTGACAGGGGAATAAGAAGCACTCTGAATTCTCAGATACTAAAAGTTTCTTATTTATGGAGTACATTTTGATTTAAGTAACATACAGTCTTAAATTACTTTTTACTTCATTTTAATTGGATTCCACTGTTGTTCTATACAGAACTTAGTACAAGCCACAAGAGTTATAAGCTAGTAGGAATGCATCATTCTTCTTGCTTAGCAATAAGAATTAGGTTTAATATTAAAGACTTCTTTTATTCCAATCCAGGAAGTTTTTATAGTATCTGGTCAATGAGAATCAACAATTGTTCAGGAAAAAAGTTCAAAAGACAAGAAAAATTTGTAATTCAGTAACTGCAAACATTAATATCCCCTGTTTGCTGATTTAAATCATAGCTAAAAATCAGTCAGAAAGCTAAATCACTTATTCAAATTAGCCCATCCTAAGTAGGCCACCACTATTAGGTTTATGAGGCTGAGAGGAAAAAAATCAGCATAATTAATGTACTGGATTAACAACAGCATTAATACATAAACACAAAAGCTGTTAATGATATAGAGGGAAAATTAGAAGATTTAATAAAATAGACTTTCTTGAGAAGGAAGAAAAAACAGAAATAAGTCAGCATAAAGAAAAACTAATGATTTAAACAGGTATTATTTTCCAAAAATAAATTTCATTTTTGCTGCTGAGGAAGAGATCTCCCACAAATACCACCTCTCTCTTTGAAGACGGGTATTTTTAAATCTTTGTGTGTTAATGGATGTAGTCCCTACTGATCCCCATCCAAGCAGAAATAATTCCGATGTCCACCCCACAGCAAAAATAGAAACTTTGACATCAGATGTGTTTTAAAGTCTTGACAATAATTCCAGTAGAGAATTATCACATTATGCAAGCTCTCTGATAAATTTTGGACAGCAAGAAGGAATAGTTAGCACAGCTGTCTGGTGCAAAAAGATTTTTCTTTACAAAGCAGGGAATGCCACTAAGCTGTGTGTCACAGCCGCAGACTTCACTCTGACTTTACTCAGTAGTACACCAGCAGTTATAATCTAGCTCACAAAACATATTGCCCTGCATAATTTTCAAATGAAACACTAGACCTGAGCATTAATAAAGTTTTATTTGAAAAATATTAAAGCCAGAGAGATAGAGATAGAGATAGAGAGAGAGAGAGAGAGGGAAACTACACCAATAAAGCACTTGCATTCTTGGGCTGACCATTCCCTTAGAATCACTTTTTCCAATTTTCAGAGCATCTAAGTGCTTTAGAAGTCCTTTGGCCCTACAATATATTTGCAGTAGAGGAAAGATCTTATACCTCTTTTTTTGGGAGATGATCTGAAAACGGTAATTCTGGTTCATGTTCTGCTATGTAAACAAACTTGGGCTGAATGTGAGTTAGCTCAGACACAACTCAGTATGAGCATAGGAGCATGAGATTCTGCCTGGGTTAATTCTTTCTCCTCCCTGATTTTCCTTACTACAGTTAATTTTCCTAACTATATATACATTTAAGAAAATGCATACAGTTAATTCTAACTCCAGATGTGCTTCTGCTGCTTAAGTACCTAACCTGTCTTATGAATGGCTAACTTTAAAAATACAGTTTATTTATTTTAGAATAACATAATATTAATATCCATCCAAAGCCACTCACATGAAGATTGGAAGAGGGTAAGGAAACTAGATTTTCAGTGCTGACAACTCCTGCCCTTCTGTGTTATCCTACAAAGCCCTCTAAGAAACAGTCTGAAAAGTTATCTTCCCTTTTGCTGCCTGCACAGGAGTGCCTCTGTGTCCTGAGAAGAACTGGTGCAAACCAACATAACAGAATTAATGAGAAAAAAAAATTCTTCTTCACATCAGGAGCTGGACCAGGTTTGTAGTCTCTTTAGAAGGGACATTCCAGCAGCCTGAGACACACAGAGGGGTCTAGGTGACAAGTCACCATGCTGTGATATGTTAATCAGAGTCTCCCATCCTTGTTTTTTAGTGCAGTCATACACAAAACCAACCCAATACCCAGCCAGACCACACAAAGGTAATCTCAGTACTGTTGCTATTCTGAAAGGACTAGCTAGATCACAGAGCCTCTCATTTCATGTGCTTCTGGAACACACTCTTGAAAAGAAAACCAAATCAACTGCCACTGGTTTCTTATCGATAAATTTCTGACAGAACAGGAGGTACAATTTTCAATTTGGGGATGCAAAAGTGTCTGTCATTTATGAAATTACTTTGTTTTCTATATTAGATAGGCAATTTATACATACCCTATCAAAGCCTGCATCAAGAAGGGGAAGAACAGAAGTCTCTTCTTGGTCAGCAGATCTAGAAAACAAAATCACAGAACCACAGAATTATTCAGGTTGGAAAAGACTGGTAGGATCATTGAGTCTAACCTTTAATCCAACATTCCTAAGCCCACCAGTGAACTATTTCCCAAGTGCCACATCCATACATCTTTTAAATACCTCCAGGGATGGTGATTCCACTGTCCTGGGCAAGCCTGTCCCAATGCTTGCAACCCTTTCAGGGAAGAAACTTTTCCTAATGTCCAATCTAAACCTCTCTTGGCACAACTTGAGGCCCTTGCTTCTTGTCAGATCCCTTGCAACTTGGGAGAAAAGACTGACTCCCACCTGGCTACACCCTCCCTTCAGGGAGTTGCAGAGAGCAATAAGGTCTCCCCTGAGCTTCCTTTTCTCCAGGCTAAACACCCCCAGCTCCCTCAGCCGATCCTCACAGGACTTGTGCTCCAGACCCTTCCCCAGCTCCATTGCCCTTCTCTGGACTCACTCCAGCACCTCAGTGTCCTTCCTGTACTGAGGGGCTCAAAACTGAGCACAGGATTTGAGGTATGGCCTCACAAGTGCCCAGTACAGGGGGACAATCCCTGCCCTGCTCCTGCTGGCCACACTGTTGCTGATCCAGGCCAGGATGCCATTGGCCTTCTTGGCCACCTGGGCACACCCTGGCTCATGTTCAGCTGCTGTCACCAGCACCCCCAGGTCCTTTTCCCCTGGGCACTTTCCAGCCACTCTGCCCAGCCTGTGGCACTGCCTGCGGTTGTTGTGACCCAAGGACAGGACCAGCCCTGGGCCGTGTTGAACCTCACACCACTGGCCTCAGCCCATGGTCCAGCCTGTCCAGATCCCTCTGCAGAGCCTTCCTGCCCTCCAGCACATCAGCACTGCCACCCTGCTTGGTGTCACCTGCAAACTGACTGAGGGTGCACTCGATCCCCTTGTCCAGGTCATTGATACAGATATTAAGCAGGGCTGGTATAGTGTACAGTCACACAACATTTGAGGATTAGATGGTGTAAATTTGACATAGTTCTCTGAACATAATGAACTCAGTGAGAAAAGTTTTGCACAAAATACATACATAAAATCATACTGTTACAGAAGATGGTGCTACAGTCTTCTGTTATAGGTGTTTGCAGCTTTTACTACAACCTGATAGTTATTCATAGAACAAACCTAACAGATCCTCCAGTGAAGTCCTGTATCTCTTCACATACACAGAAGGGGATTGCAAAAAGAAAGTATGAAGAAGATAAAAGACATTCTGTGATATCCTAAGAGAAATAATCTAAAAAAAAAAAGTTGTAAAATCATGTTCACCAGCAAATTTAGTTAAATTTTGAATCTTGGCAGTAATAGTTCTCCTGACACTCTATTTCCTAATATTTTAATTGATCTAGGAAATTAATAAAATGACAAACAGATTCAGTAGTGTGTAGGTGTTCTAACAAGGGTATTTCATAAATATATATTTAAGTCAGTAAGAATTCTTCCTAGATGCATGGGGTATGAACCACTGAATAAGGATTTCAGGACAACATTCTGGTGAATTTAGCATCAACAGGATTGAAGTTTGCCCCATCACCCAGTTCAGTAAACAACAGTGTGTTATTTGGTGTAGCTACTTCATTTTGAAAGTAGTACACAGCTTTCTGGTTTTGGTTTGAAATTTCTTTTTTCCTTAGAAACTAACACATATCTGTCTAATTTTGTTACTATACAAGGCATTCTGAACATGACAGGGATAATACTAGTCTGAACTAAAGGAAAGTTTCAAACACTCAAATAAAACATAAGACAGCACTAGCCCATTTCAGTTGAAAAATACTAAATTATCTCTTTAAGACTTGCTAGTAAGATACTTTCTGTTATTAAATAACTGTTATATATTAAATAACTGTTCTTATAAAGTGAAACAAAAATCTTTCACAAACCAATAATACTTACGTGCGTGGAACCACAGCAAGTATTACTGTATGCTCTGATGGCTCTGTGGCACGAATTGACCTGAGGAAACAGAAATTTCTCAGTTACACTGAATGCTTTCTCAACATTGTTCTGAGTACCTTCACTGGAAATATAAAAATGAAAGTCAGGACTGAAAGACACCATTGAAGCTAGAAAATAGGATATTGCACTGCCAAACCTACCTATCCCCACTTAGACCAACTGTTTTCATTTTGCCATCAGATTTCTCATTTTGCTCTATGCAGGTAAGAAGGCAAAAGCTCCAAAACCACAGAGTACAAACATCAGGTTTTCAAACCCTAGCAATGGTTTCCACTAAGTACTCGGCTTATCTGGGGCAGACTGCCCTGAATGTGTGAGTTGAGAAAGGTCACTCCATGGAAAGCATTTTCAATGCCCTTGACTAATTTAAACAAGAATCTCTACTCCCTCTCGTATTTAACACTGTCCTTATAGACATGGCAAAATTTTGTTTAGAGGGTAGGAAGTGCTTTCAAGACATGCAAGTAAGAAAAGTGGGCATAGCAAATTACGGAAGACTGTAATTTATTAAATTCTGAATAAACAAAATTTCATCATCTTGCATATTATTGAGAAACCAAAAAAAGATATGACCAGCTATTAAGACACCCCATTTGTGTTTTACTGGCTAATGATAAGTTTTTCCACTCATATCACACTGTTTCAAATAAACAACCTTTATGTTTGTCTGCTGGTCTTTTAGAAAAACTTAACATTGGCACAAGTATTTGAGCATTGAAATGCCCCTTGTCATAAACACGGCAAATTTCAGCTCATGGCAGACTAGAAACACAGTATGGTGCAAAATGTATCCATCAACTAAACAGCGTATTTTAGCAAAGAATCCCAACACTAAGCACTTGCAATCTTAATGCTGTTTAGGCACAATCATGTGGACCAGAAGAGTGATGCAAACTCTTGTGAAGAACTGGCAGTGCCTGACCCTGGGGACAAACAAACACGCTCCTTTGAAGTCTACAGCTTCAGACTTTGCTGCAGCAGTAAGCCAGGAAAGAAGCAGCACAGACAGCCATGAGTAATTTCACAACAGCTTTGGCTTATGCTCTGATAGGAGCCCCATGACCTAGAGACAATTCTAGGGTTCAGCTTTGGCATTGCGTATTTTTCATATTGTTATCCTCTTACGGATGTATGCAAACCTCCTGGCCTCAGTTCCCAAACTCCCATTTTTGTACAATTTTAGATATTCATTTTTGTTTGTTGTTTTTAATCTTTCTTTTCTCCCCTATTTTTTGTTTTAAAATTAGGACGTTTGGTCTCGTACAATGTATTCTGAAGCTTAAGAGAAGCATAAGGTCCTTTAAGTTACCTGCAGATATTTTCTGCATCAAAATATTTGGAGTTCCTGTGATCTATAACAATTATTTCCTGGTGCTTATCCAGGAAACATTCAAGCGCTGACTCCGGAGTCCAGGCAACATTGCACCTGTATCCTGCTCTGTCACAAGCCCACCAGAAACCATTGCTTTGGTTGTCTTCTTTTGCAAAGACCAGCAAAACCTGCAGGGGATGGAAAACAGCAGCACCACATTAAACATATAAAGTAGTCCTCTGCATGGTGCAAGTCTTAACAAACAGTTCTGCCCAATGGAAGATTGAGTCTGCTTTGACAGTGGGATGCTTGAACCACAGGCTGTAAAACAGCCAATGCAGTAGTACACCTTTTTTAATGGACAGAGTGTCCATCTATAGATAAACAATAGTTAACTGCTTTAAACAAGGACTGTTTTTTAGGACAAAGCCAGCTTATCACATGACGATTTTTTCCTACCTCCCATTCCAATTCAATCAGCAACCAGCCAGAGTGTTCAAACTTTGTTGCCACTCTCATCAGGCCATCCTAGCTACACACACTTTTGACTGTAATGAACTGTCTGAAACGCAACTGCCTTAATTATCACTTATCATCCCTGAAGACATGGGCAAATAACTAACACAGTTTTACTTGTTCTCTCTTCTTTAAAGCATAAAAAATGGCATTAACCAATATTATTCAAAACCAAAAAGAACAGACAAGCAGGTATGCACAGGATGGAGTAGAGAGGAAAAATAATAAAATATGAGAATCTTTTACCCAATAAATTGTCCCAAATTGTCCCAAAGCATATTAATTAGTTTAGACAATTAGTCTAACAATTAGTTTAGACAATTTCAACTGAACACTTAAGGCACACAAGATCAGGTAGGATGTGTACTGAGATGCCGCTCTGAAGACCAAGGAGATAATGTAGCAAGCCTGTTTGCAAGCTGACACACGGAATAGAGGCTGAAAGCAGCTGTATTTCTGTGCTTCTCATGTAAAAGAAAGTGTTTTTCACAGAGAATAAATTTTTCATATTTGCCCCATAATGTATACATTATCAGCATCCAATTTATTCATCCAAGTCATGCAGAGATTCCCCATTACAATTGCACATATTTGCCATAGTGACTGATAAATAACCATGCTGCCCTATGTGTCAGATGAAGAAAAAGGCTAATTTAGTGCAAGTATGCTGTGAAAAATAAGGCCTCAAAAAGTCAAAAGTTTATCCACAGCTATTAAAATTGCACAAAAAGTCAGCAGCCAGAGACTAGTCATGTATAAAGCAAAATCCTGTTCATTTCACAAATAATAGTCAACCCCTGAATTCACTGAAACAACATGTTTAAGAAAAATACGGAAAATATTGCTCCAAATGCCTCTAAGGAAGGTCAATAACCTTTATCTGTCCTGCGTTATGCAGCTGTGGTGTCAGCATATGAATTTCAACACCATCAGTCTAGAAGCTAGAAAAGGTGACAATAGCTTTCTTCTTATCTTGTGGTGTCTGGATTGCTGAATTCTAAACAATAAAAAAAATCAATCAGAGTTACTGTGACAGGACAACCAGTCAGCATTTCATTAAACAATGGAAGAAAATTATATGCTCAGAATTGCTGTAAATATTAAGAATGTGAAAGTTTCAATTTATTGGAAAGTTTTTGATTGCAGCTATCAATAAGCAGATTTGGTTTACTGACAATAAACAATCAAGGTAATTGTTGTCGCTCTTCCTAATCCCCGATTTTTTTCCAGTATTAAAAGTTTTGGAAAGCAGTGACATGGCCAAGCTGCAGCCTTTGCCGATTCCTGAGTGAAGTCTCTACTCTGATACAATCTTCTGTTTGGTTCCAACTGCCATTGGTTTTATTTTGTTCCTAGTTTGAAACATTATGGGGAGGAAAATTTGAGGGGAGCAGGGGGGTGTGCATTTTTTTATATCTTCCTTCTCTCAGCACTCCCAGTTTGGAAATAAAGGATGGCAAAATGCAGCCCTTCACCAGCTGTAAAATAATGAAACTTAATTAAACCATCCAGTCTCTCACTGGTAGCTAATTATCAGTGTGCAAATCCTTCTGAGAATATTAACTTTAAAAGTTGTTTTAAAGTATAGCTACTATGCTTTCTCATTAACATTTGTATGAAGCTTACTATAAATCATCAAAACATAATGTAATTATATGTATATTTGAAGAATGCACTCGAAGTCAAGAAGAAATATAACAATCCATATAAACAACACAATCAAGGAAATGCTTAAATTCATTCTGTGTTCCTTGGTAAAAAGCTGCATGTAGTTATTTTTTTGCTGCATGATTTGCCAATGTTACTGTAAAAAGATCAATTTACTCTGTGTTGCCCTAGTTTAGGAACACAATGGACTTTCACTGTAGAGGCCTTTACAATTTTGGTGACATACTGAAATATTTACCCACTTTCTAAGTATTTGCTTCACACAACTACTGCACATCTTGTTCCCAGTTTATTATACAAAGACAGAAAATGGACAGAAATTTGCTTTAAAGAATTTGAAATACAACAAGAAACACCAGCTGAGGACACCCAGAGTACCAAAAGGAAAAAGGAAATTACAGCAACTGAAGAAGTTACTTAATTATTTTCAAATCAGCATATCCCAGCAAGAGACTTTCAAGGTGGAAAAGACATAGTGTCTCCAAATAAAGTTACAGAGGGCTCCTGTTATATTGGTGTGAGGGAACATGGAAATGCTGTACGCTGTCTTTCTTTTTTTGCAGCTCATCAGGGAAGATCACAATCATCAGGAAAAAAATGGAGCTTTATGTCAACGCTGTGAAAGAGATGGTGGCAAATTAATGTCCTAAAAGGTGAGAAAAGGCAGCATTTGAATAGGAACACACCCAAATATTTATGAGCAAACATTTCTGCAAGACGATCCAACACCTTTTTTATGTGCATTAATTGTTTATAAAAACCACTGATCTTCTGCGTCCCCCAGGAAAAGCACATTTTCATGCACTTTCAGCATGGTCATTTTTGCAGTCTTGGAATCAAACCATTCCTATTTGCAAGCCTTGGTACAAAATTGAGGCAGTTGTGCAAGCTGTATGTGGGATGTTTGGAGGGTTGGAGCTGGCTGGTTTGCTTCGGACTCTTCCCTTTGCCTCTTAAGGCCAGGAGCACCTGGGTCACTATTCTGTACAAACCAAACCAGATTCTTCCTCCAACATATATGGTCATAAAGTTCAGTCAGGAATCTATTAAATGGCTTATGGCAGGTCACTGGCACATGTAAGGTCACTTCTCAGACAAAAAATGTGTGCCATTTGGAGGTTGAAACAGGTGTCCCATAATAGCATAAAACACACCAGAATAAAACTTCAGTAAGAAAAGTCCCAGCGGCAATTGTTTTAACAAACTGAACTTCTCAGACAATTGTAAACATGATTAATCATCCACAAATAGACATTTAAAATATGATATTCAGTAGCTGTTTGCACTGCACAGAGAAACATAGTAATTGTATTGTCAAGATGGAATAAAAGATTAGCATACATTTTTAAAATGTGTGGATGTGTGCAATACTTGCCAAATTATCTGAGGTAATGTGGCTTGTTCCACAAACAAACGAGGTGCGTCTACAAAAAGTGTTTTTCCTTTACTGTAAATAAGTTAGTGTATGGCAACATCTTTAAGACAAACTCTTCAATTAATGATTTTACTTAAGGAATAAGTTCTGCTTTACTTAAGACGGATTCTTTTCTTACACAGATTCTCAGTTATGCAATGCAAGGACAGAGTAACACTGCCATCTGAAAAGATACCAAAAAGAATGTCAGTTTTTAAAAACAACAAAAAACCAACTTTCCCTTGGGCAAATTCAATTTCTATAAAGTAATATCCAGAGAAAAGCACTGAGAGTATTTGTAGTTGAAATATCTCTTTGATAATCTTTCTGAAGATGATCACGATTTAAAAACATTTTTTTTTGTGAAGAGTTCCACACTTCTATGTCAAAATTCCCTGCAAAAGCAAAGACTGTTATACGCTGAAGCCACTGCGCCACAGTTTTATTATAATATAAACAAGTAATTTTATCAGATTTATATTAATATTTATATTTATATTTATATTATTTATATTAAGACTGAATGCTTAATACAGACATAAAATGTATGATGCATATACATGGTTTAATTTCCCTGAGAACAGTTCTTCCACACACAGATTTTTCACTGAAAGGGTGACTGGTGACTAAATGTCTCTGTATTTCACAGAATTAAGTGACCCATAAATTAATTCAGATGAATTATGTATCACGAGAACAATGTTAAAAGCTGAAATTATTTAATGTCCTATAATCTGAGGGTTCCAAAATCCACTATAAGATGACAAAAATAACACTTGGCATCTGATGCTGTCACAGGAACAAAACACACAGAAAAAGATGCAGGTGTGGATGAGAGTTGTTGCTCCTGAAGCGGAAGTTCAACCTGTCTTATTGGAAGCTGTGTGATTTCTTGGATTGGCGGTCTGTAAAATACAGTCCTCTGTCCTGTTGTGCAAAACCCAGCAAAACTGAATGCATACCTAAACTTCATGAAGCTCTCTGCTTTGGTATATCGAAACTGAACAGTTTTTAATACCCACAGAGGCAGCTCTTTCCTGTTAATGCACAAACACACACATCCTACTGACAGGACAGATAAAAGGAATGATGGGACATTAATGGTAATCTAAGCATCTTGTTTACCAAGTTAATTTATTTGTAGATCTCTTCTTAAACAGTTAGATTCACAAAACATATGTTATCCATCTCACAGTCCTTGTACAAGTGAAATTAAAATATCATACTTAACTGTAGAGGTTGAACCTTAATTTCTTCACCTGTTAATACTGAATTGGCTCTATCAGAAACTGCAGGAGCATCTTACCTGAATTGGGTATTGTGTCAGTCTCATGGGCCCAACTTGTACTTCTGTAGTAGAAGCCTGCTAAAGAAGAGTAATACTTTTTTTGCATTCTGGTTCTTAACAAGATAGCATTTTACATACAAGAATTAAAGATCAAACAGAACCATGAAATATGCTCAAAGGCACATTGGCACATGACTAGCAGCCTTAATTTAGTTGCTCTGAAGTGTATCTTACATGATCATATTTACCAAATTCCTATTTTTGTTTTACTTGCCTTTAAGTTAAAAATTGTAGGGTTTTAAATAAGGAAGCCAGAAACACACACTTCCTTTTCCCTCTTTCCCCAACAGAGTACCTTGGTTACATAGAAGGAATTGTTCTTGCCGAAGACTACAAAAAGCTACTTAGAGCTGGCCAAAAGTTATTCATTTGAATGTAGTACAGAACTTGCCCTAAAGGTCTTGTGATATACCCTAAATAAAAAACTTTTAATGGGTTTGATTAGGACAGACCTGAATTTTCAGACAAGGGAACTTGGTTGGGTTGTAGATTTAAATTTGTTTTCCAGAAACATAGCCTTTATTTTTCGGGTAAAAATACCACTACCATGTGAGCCATGATATTTTCAGAAGACATGAGAGCACATCATAATTCAAACCTACTGCAAGAAAGCCAGTAGACATGGGCTGTGTCTGCTTTGTTTGCTATATTTCTTAGGAGTTGGATTACCTTAATACTTTTTGTGTCTTGATACATTTCAGTACCCTTCTCCTGCACACGACTGATTTGTTTCACTCCAGATCATTAACTACAGAAGGTTGTTTAGCAACAGAACAATACATATGTCCTCACACAGGTGCACTCACTTAACAAGAAGAGTCTTTGAGCCCTTAAAATGTTCATGCATAGGGAGAATTAGTTGCAAGTTACCTATCTCCAAAAGGGCAGATTCTTTGCTTTCCTGGTTACCAGTTACCCCAGGTACCACAAGTGTAAGTGAGTTAAAGCAATCACCCTGCAAGACATGTAATCTGACCAAAACCCTAATTGTAGGCAGATTCCCAGGGCCATTCCCTGACACACAGGAATCCTGGAGCCTTATTTCTGTGGCATTTTGCTCTGTGGTGCTCATTAGTTTGAGCCTTTTATACAGGCAATACTTAATCCTTAAAAAATGTATTTTCCAAAGGAGTACGTACAAACATTTGAAATGGATGAAGTTCCCAGTACTCTACACTTCTCTTTAGAGAATGCAATACTGTGTTAAGCATTAACAGCCGTGCCTGCACATGAGACACTGGTATTATGTATAGCTACAAAGGACACGTTGGACTTTCATGCACCACTGTGCATTGATTCTTCTCAGCCCAACGACATACGTCAGAAGGTGGTAACGGGCAGTCCTCCAAAAAATTAAACTACAAAGCCTGCCACTGTTTTCCAAAGCAAAAACTGCTCCCAATATAAGTGTAGTTAACCTCTCCTTTCTCACAAAAAATCTTCACTTCCTACTTGAGCTCCTACTGTAGTAGAACGGAGCTTAGTGCCAGTAAGCACATCTGAACAGGAATGGAAGTTAGCACCCATCATCAACCATGAGTTAAGAGTAAGTTAAAGAAACAGTTCTCTGAAAGCTCACAACCCCTCTTCCCCCCAGCCATAAAAGAAAAACGGCACATTGCCACTCCAATGGTACTAAATAGGAAACTCTTAAATAAATCTTTTATCATTACATACTTTGATTTTAAAAATAGGTTTTGAAGTAACCTCATTAGACAAATCTGTAAGACTACACAACATACTTCAGTCAGTCTCAGATCAAAAGCTTATTTTTCAAATACATAGCTCAAACTGTCCCAGAACTTGTGGATGAAGAGCCTGAGATTCTTCAACAAAACAAGAATACAGACACATTCAGGTACGTTCGGACACAGATATGTATTTTATTATCCATTTATTAATGCCAGGGAAATATTAGGGAACTCACATTGTAAATGAATGCCTTCCATTTACTAACACTTCAGAGGATACCCAGCATTAGTCACTCTGTATTTTCAAAAATGGAGTAACTGTGTACAAGGCATAGATCAATGCAAGCAAGTCTATCAAATCCTTTACAGAGATTACTTTATAGATTAGCCACTTTTCTTATCCTGTTTATTTTAAAATAACAACAAAATGATCCTCTCACTCAGACTCTGACTCAGAGTTTTTCTCCTGGCTACTTTGTGTCAGCCTCATGAATAGAAAACACTCGAATAGAATTACTTAAAATCAAGGTCTCTCTCTCTCTCTTCCTCACCTCCCTCCAGTTTCAAGGCGTTCTTCCCTTTGCTAACAGCAGGAAAGCTAGGTGAAAATTAGAAAATCTGAGATCCCTGATGTAGGTGAACTTGTCCTTGTCCTGCTCTGTGCAGATAGGGTCAGAACCACAAAAGGATGCAGAATAGGTGCTGTTATACCTGAAAGATTGCCATGTATAGTCTTTAAGTCCCTAAAATGCTCAACTTCATTACTTACACAATGCATGGAAACAGATGGGACTGTCAAATTAAGACTGGTAATGAACCTGAATATGGGAAGGATAAATAAACCTTCTCATTAGATACAGCAAAAACGATGTCTGACGTCCTCCATTCTGGTCTTTAAGATCTGAGTCTTGTTTTACAACCTGAATCAGACCCTTGGATTTATATGCCCAAATTGCTGTGGGTATAAGTTACTGACTCTCTTTTCTCTTTCAAAACTCAGCTACAGGAGGCCACAAAAATAATGACATGTGTCTCTGGCCTTCACAAATGTCCTATGGACCTCTCATTGGCCTGAAGGAACTAATTCCACATCTTCTGAACTCCCAGAAGAATCTGATCACATGGACATTGCCTATTAGTGATACCATGGCCATACCTCATTCATTTCCTCACTTAAGTGAATATCACATAGCTGATGATTTCCAATTTAAATAAAGCTTTCATTATTTGACTGACTGCCAGGAAGGACTGCTAATAGATCTGCAACCTAAATCAATTAGTGTAGTAGCTCATAATAGACTTTTCTGGTAAAACATGCAGAGACAAGGCTGATTCCAAAGAGGCCAGTGAGAAAATCCCTAATTTCAGTGAGCAGAGGAGCAGACACTGTGTTGAAAGCAAAGGAATAATAAAAGCTTAAAAACAGTGAAAAAAAATTGAGCATTTTAACTGCCCAATATTATTTTCAGTATAATTATAATCTCCTAAATAACCTCCAGAAGAATCAGCTATGAAACAAATAATAAGACAAAGTCAGTGGCACTTTCTTAGCTCTTATGCTTTTGTGTAAATCAGTGATCATAAATTATCTTGCTATCATAGCAATCCCATTAAGCAAAATGTACTTACTACTTCATTGAATTTCCACCTTTTTAAATCACCAGTACAAACATCTTTACCCCCTTATGGCTGCAGACTTACAGCCCTTGCAGTTTATGAATCATCAATAATTACCAACATGCCACTGTAATTAGAATTGACTAATTAGTACAGCAAAATCTTGCATAAATCTGTGCTGCTTCAGAGCAACAACAGCAGCTAGAGCCAACCAAGCAGTGAAGCAAAGGTGTTGGTGAGCTCAGCCTTCTGAAAAGGCTCAGGATGGATGTGCCAGTTCTGAAGTAACACACAGATGCCAAGGTCCCTTTGGACACCCTTTAGGCCTGGAATTCCCCTTCCTTTTCACTAGTGCATCCCTTCCTTTACCTTTGCAGTATGTGTTCAGCCTCTGACCCTTTGTTTTTGCAAGCAGGTAACAGGAATCTCTTTTTGACCCAGCTCTCGTCACAGCCTTGTGTTCCCCAGGCCAGATCTCTCCATCTTTGCCAGGGCTCTTTTGCACTTCTCTCCAGCTCAGTTTCCCCTATCTACACTGTGAGGACTAACACCTCAGCATGCCCCTTGGCTATTATCATTTCCATATTTGATTGTACCATTATTTTCAACCTCAAGTCCTTTTGCTTTTTTTTTTTGCCTGGCCTAACTGCAGCCCACAACCATGCGTGACCTCAACACTGGCCTTAATCTTGCAAAACTTCCCATATGAGACAGGGCCAAGAGCTGTTCTCCAACTCCCTTGGCTTGGAGCTGGAGTCTTGCTCCTCTGCCTGCTGCAGCACACCAGACCAAGGCGCCCAGATCCTCTTCCACTGTTCAGCAAAGTTACAGCTCCCTGTTCTTCCCCTTCTTTTCTTTATCATGTCTTCCTTAGTAGAACTATATCCCAATATTTCTCCTCTATTACTTTCTATCACTTCTGGTCCATTCGACTCTAATCCACTGGCATTTTTGTACAGTTTAACACTCAGCCACTCTTTCTCTGTTTGGAATCTCCCCATGTTTCTTTGCCAGCTTCGGCTGTTACAGAGCTTGACCTGTTTAGCAATTTGTGTTTAGAAAGAAGAGGCAGATTTACAGGAGAAAACTGAAGAGCTCTTTTCACCTCTGAGTCAAAAAGCCCCTAAATGATAAGCTGGCAAAGGCTGGGAGACTGAGTAGGATGAATCACTCCTACAGTACACACTCATGTTGCTGGAGACTTGGTCCTGAGCTAGATGGTTTTTGGCCTGACCTCCCTGGCTTTTTCAGACACCATTTTTCCCTACCTCACTCATTTGACTGACTGCCTCTTTATCCTCTCCACCCACCAGTACATCTACTGTCAAAACCCTCTTTCCAGAAGCACTGCTCTCTGCCACCTCTGTTGTCAAATTCGATTGGGTTTTGTGGTTGTTTTTTTTTCCCCTGTCAAATTCTCCTTGCTGTGGTTTCCAGTTGACTTTTACATCTGCTTCCTGAGCTGCTCGTGCCCTTCGTTTTCCTCACCCCCCACTAGAGGGCTGCCAACTCGCTCTGCTCCACAAGCTGCTCCCCTTATGCCAGCCAGCTGCCACTTTGCCAAGGAGTCCAGAGGAGCATTACATAGTTGGATAGCTCA
Source organism: Pardalotus punctatus (assembly GCA_013400915.1). Taxonomy (NCBI): domain Eukaryota; kingdom Metazoa; phylum Chordata; class Aves; order Passeriformes; family Pardalotidae; genus Pardalotus; species Pardalotus punctatus. The sequence goes on from VZTX01016175.1 coordinate 125,725, forward strand.
ACCCTGAAGTTAATGCAATGCTATTTTATTTTCTGAAACAATGATCAAACACACCTACCACTTAGAAGAAATAAAGTTTCATTGCTGCTGATGCAGCCACCGCAGTCTCTGCAAACACCCCTAACAGAAGCCTGACACATCAGATACCAAGGAACTGGTGGAAAACACGCATTATGCATTTTGGAGAGGTGGCCTGTTGACAACATGAGTGACACCACACGCTGGGGCATGCAGCATGAAAACACGTCCTCCACAGGCAATACACTGGACCCCAAATGCACAAGACATGTAGGTTTGGCAAGCTCTGCTGTACTTTGTACCTGCATGGAGCTCAAGGGTAGAGTTCACAAACCTGCATCTGGTCTTTCTGCCTCTCAAAAGCACGCAGAACTGGGATGACACCATCTTGATGCCTCCAGTTAAAACTATGTCACTGGACACAAGAGAATAAAAAATTTACAAGGGAGTGGAACAAAGTCAAGAGGAAGAAGAACCCTTCCTTCCATGACTTTCATCTCTGGGCAATGAAATCAGGCTCCTGTTGCATGATCTCACCCATGATCCCCGAGCTCCTTTTCTGCAGTGACCTGTGTCTGATAAGAAGCCTTAAGCTCTAACTTTCTTTCCTACCTCCTTCTTCCCATCAATCTCGCCTTCACCTGGTGGGAGAGCACTCATTTGGGAGAGAAGCATTGAAACTAAACATGGCTAGGCATAGAATATCATATACCAGATCAACCAGCCCACTGCAGTCCCTGCACTTCTCCTGGGCTTTGAATATCAGCCTGACTGGGTCCTTCAGGGGACCAGTCATAGAGATGCCTCTGGCTGCAAACTCGATGTTCTTCAGTGTGAGCCATGTGCCAAGACGTCTTATCTTAGCAGAGATAAGATGGTCAGCAGTTCTGGAGACAAGCAGAAGTCTTCATAAAAACTTCAAAGTAAGGATCAAAAGCCTAAAGTTGAATTTCTGTGAATTACACAGTTGATAGCATATTGAATGTTTAAGTTTGGGGGTTTTTGTTGTGTGTGTTTGGATCACAGAGTCCGCTTCTACAACTGCTTCTGTGCAAAGCTGAAAAGATCTGTCTCAGAATCAGCTTCAGGAACAGATGTTAAGATTTCTGTCTTTCTTCCTTCATTTTCATTCCTCTCTATATGGTTTCCTGGCTTGTGTTTCAAATAACAAACCAGAAAAATAAGTAGTCAAAACCACAGATCTGTTTCTTCTCTGTTTCTCACTCCTTTTTTCTTGCCCAGAACAGAAGTTATCCATTTTTAAGTAACTAGAGTCAGTAGTTACTGTATGATCTTGCTGTGTCAATTTAAAACCAGTTGTAAGGGAAGAAAAGCAAACTAGTGGGATGCAGGCAAACCTCGGAAAAATGGAAGAGAGGGGGAAACAAAAGGCAGTTAGCACCAACAGGTCACAATTAATGAATTATCCTATGGAAAACAAAAATTGAGAAAGAAAAATGTACCAGTGTCAAGTTGATAGAGATTTTAGATGACTTCTTGAACAAGCAAGCTGACAACCATGAAAAAATCCTATGAACTCTAATATAATAGATATGTATCTGGTATAGACTGATAACTGAAGAAATATTATTTTAGGACTTTTTACATTCTGTTCACAGTTTGGTAGCAGCTTCCTTGTGAATAAATAATCATAATAAGACAATAGAACAAACAAGCAAAAAAGACGCAAGCTCAGCCATTATGGTGCTACATTTGGCACACAAACTACTGTTGTTGGGGAGTCCTCAGTTTTGCTCACAGCAGCAGCTACTTTGAGACCTTTCAAGGCTACAAAAGACTCAGAAACCCTCAATCCATAGAGGGTAGTCCACACCCTTTTTACTCCTATAATCTGCATAGTAGGGCTTTCAACAACATCTGGAAGCAGTCCTGTAGTTTGTACACACAGTTTCTCACCACAGAGATTTTTCTTATGTGAATTCAAGGATCGCGATCTACTACTAGGACCACTACCAAAATTCTGGTTCTTGATGTCAGCACAGAATAAATTTGGTGTCCAAGATATAGTTGGTTGAACACATTTAATCAGGATGTTCCTTAGTAAGACCCCAAAAATCTTCAGGGACATTTCTAAACAAATTCACATGTTCTTTTGAAAAATCCTATGAGGAACAATCAAAAATTGGTCAGACCAACCAATATTGGCCCAACATCCCATCTTCAGAAGTGGCCAAAAGCAGATGGAAAACTGAAAATGCAAAACCAGGGCAAGCACAGTGACACCGTCCCTTACGCCCCCTAACCTTGATGCTTATAGCTCCTCTCAGTTTATGCTTTTCTGCTCACAAAGCAGCAGGGCATATAAATTAGGATCATCCCTTTCTCCACTGACCATGTACACTGTCTCAAAACTCACAGCACTGGGAAACTTCCTACCCTTCCCCCAGATATTCAGAACCTGGATAAGAAGAAGGGCATGGCTAATGACTTGAGATGTGTAGTGAAACACCAATGAATAAAGAATCACAAAACTTTCAGCTTGAAGGGACCCTTGAAGGCCATCTAGTCCCTCCAAGTGGTGCTACTGCAATTCTTGATCAAGTCAGCCATGGCTTTGCCTATTCGTTTTCAGCATGGCTGCCGCTCAGGTAACCACATTCCAGCCTGTACTGACAACGGAGGAATTAAAATCCATTTACTGGACAAGTGCTTTAATTTCCAAACTGCTGTGTTCTTAGATTTGTGGAAAGAAAACCAGCTACAGAATGCATCAAGTTTATTTTTAATATTTTTGACTTGGTCAACAGAAGTTTTGCTGAAAGTGTATTTATTTTGTTTGCACACAAATTTCACTTCACTAAATATGCATGCAGGTAAGTTATGTTAATACCCTTGCAATGTGAAGAGGTGAGCAGAAAACAAACTTTTCCAAATATCTATCAAAGTAACTAGAATCTGTCCAGACTTATGGATCTTGGCATGGTGAGACTTCTTTCTGTAAATCCATCTGTCATTACTATCCATTCTTAACTTTGCAGGAGCATGAGTCACACACATTACTGGGGAATCCAATCAAATCTTTTTACATCAACCTTAGGGAAAAACACATCGACTGAGATGGAGTTGTTTCAAAAATACATGCATTAGTGTCTGGGAGAGAGCAAAATCCAAGACTACACATACAGAAAGATACAGAAATTAACCTTATTTTCATCTTTGTATATTAAAGTAGACAAAAAAACAACCAATATGAGGATAGGAACAAAGATCCAAACAAAACTTTATGCTATGATGAAAATTTATGGTAAACCCACACTTTCAATGTTGCACATAATCTTTTGTTTTCCTTGAGATAAATTAACCGAAACTAGAAAAATTAAAGAGAAAGCAACAAGAATAATAATGACATTTCAAGGTATTTTTGGATAAATAAAAAGACTAGGTTGCTTCTTCCATAAAGAGAGCTACCTAAGGAACTGAATAGGCATCTGTAAAATCAGGAATAGTGTAGAGCAGAATGAAAATGACTTATCAGGAGTATTCCCAATACAAGCAATATGAAGCTTGCACTTAGAGCAGGCCACTGGAAAGGGCATTGTTAAAAAAACAGTTTAACAAAACTCACCAAAAGTGCCTGTGCTGCTGTAAAACATGTCAGTAGGAACACAACCTCAACTCACAAGCCCTTCAGTTACAAGTTAAAAGAGGTCCAGGGAGCAATCCCTCTCCATCTGGCCCCTTTTGTCTCTGTTGCCTAAGGCTCCTTGCACTTGCCCAGGACAAGATAACATGCAGACAGACTTATGGTTCAATAAAATAGATAAATTCTTGGGCGTGGCTATTAAAATTGATACCAAAACCCCAAGAAGTGAGTTTCAGTACTGGAAATTTCAGGTCCTATCATCATAGAAATATGAATAGAAACAGCTAGAACATAATATTGCAGCAAGATACTAGTTAAATAATCATGATAGTCTTCCATCACCTCTTGGCCTAGGCAAATACTCGTAACTTGTGAAGCATACTGCTAGCCCGCAATCAAACAATAATGTTAAAATGTAAAATTTACTTTGCCTTCCAAACATGGAATGAGTATCTGGAAGTTACCTGCACACATCTGAGTTACGTGCATACTCAATTAATTTAATACTACTCTTCTTGTAGTAGATAACCTGAAAAATGTAGTTGTCTTGGATTCCACTTTTTCAGCACAAACTATACAGCATTTTACTTAAAGTAAACAAAATCACCAAGATTACGCCCCTCAATAGAGCTCTGAGAGCAATCAGAAGTAGCACCTGAAATCCTGGTGTGCAAGTGCACCTATGGATTCTACTACAAAGTTTAAAAGGGGAAAAAACTTTTTGATCTAAGGTATGTGCTGTGGTGTCATGGTTTGACACTGGCCAAATGCCAGGCACCCACAAAAGCCACTCACTCACCCTTCCCTGCCACAGCTGGACAGAAGAGAGAAAATTTTATGAAGGGTTCATGAATTGAGATAAGGACTGGGAGCTAACATTCCAAGGGCAAAACTTTGTAACTTAAAGTTACAAAGTGAATTTATTACTAACAAAATCAGAGCACGATAATGAAAAGTAAAATAAGCCCTTAAAAACACTTCTTTTCCCCAACCCCTTCCTCCTTCCCACAGACAGTGCAGGGCAACAGGGGTAGGGTTTTGGTCAGTTTGTCAGCCAAGATCTTCTTGTGCTGCACAGGGAGAGTTCTTCCCCTGCAGTGCCTTGGGGTCTCTCCCATGGGAGACAGTTCTCTCCCATGCATCTCACAAGCACCAGTTCTCCCAAAACTGCTGCAACATGAGCTCCTCCCGTGGTGTGGGTCACTCATCCACGAGTGCAGTCCTCCAAGGACAGGCTGCTCCAGACTGGAAGAAGGGGGCCCCCTCTCCCCCACAGNGCCCCCTCTCCCCACCAGGTCTCCCACTGGATCACAGCCTCCTCCAGGCATCCACCCACTCCAGCGTGGATCTCTGCGTCCCCTCTGGGCACCATCGGCTGCAGGGACACAGCTGCTCCACCATGGTCTTCACCATGGCCTTCAGAGAAAACTCAGCTCTGGTGCCTGGAGCACCTTCTCCCCTCCTTCTTCACTGACCTTGGTGTCTCCATGTTATTTCCTTCATATGTTCTCATGTCCTCTTCTCTGGCTAGAAATAACTGTGTGCCCTTTGTTTTGATATTCTTCTTAAATATGTACTCATAGAGGCATAACCAACATCTCCAACTGGCCCAGGCTTGGCCAGCAGCATGTCCATCTTCAGAGCCATCAGGGATTGGCTCTGCTGGACATGGTGGAAACTTCTGGAAGCTTCTCACAGAAGCCACCTCTGTGGCCCCCCTGCTACCAAAACTCAGGTCGTGCAAAACCAACGCATGAGGTTTTCTTCTACCATTTCTCCAGTACTATTCATGGTAGATACTGCTGGCTTTCAACATCAGCCCCAGCCTGCAGTGGTTACCAGGCTGCTTCTTCAGAGATGGATGATGGACGTCACCATTAGAGCTTTGGCTTTGTGTCACCTCCTCTTCTTCTCTTGGGTGGGTATTTCTGGAAGGAATTTTTTCCTGATTCAAAGAGGTCTGTTGCTATCTTCTTTTGCCAGCTACTATAAACCACCTACATACTATTTCAGCCTAAAACCTCTATTAAATACTATATTTGTCTTGCTGGAACAAAGATGAAAAAAAGCAAAAAAAAAAACCAACAAAACCCAGAACAAGTATGTTCTGATGAGAGTGAGTCATTTATTGAAGTTTTCTGAATTGTCTTGCACTTAGAAAAAAACTCAGCATTGAACTTTGATCTACATTTTACAAAAATACCAAAATAAGCTCCAGTAAAGGACAGGGTATTGTACATAGAGAACAGGTGTATGTCCTTTGAAAACATAATGTTCTCTCCTCCCTGCTCCTTCATACTGTCAGACACTGTTTGTTTTGCAGCACTTCTGTCTTGACTGTTGAGTTTGGGAACATGCAACTGAAAACAACTAGTTTGGCTTTTGATTAAAACTTTAGCATCCACAAGATACATTTTAGAATTATGCCTAGGAACTCTATTGAAAAAAATCCCCAAACCCCCACAAAAATACAAACCCCAACAACAACTCCAAACTGCAAATACACAGTACAAACACCAATAAAACAAAAATTAAATCTTCCCAAGTTTTCAGGATAACAGACACCTGTGGACACTTTTCCCATTACAATCTAACATTGACTTTCAAATCCAAAAATAGCATTTATATATATGTCATAACTAACGATTTTGCTCTTGATTCTTTAGTTAGAAATCCACAAATAGAATTATTCCCAGAGCACACCCTACCATCTCAAATATCAGGAGTGATGCTGTCTCCTGTAACAAAGCCTCCCGCTTAACACTGTCTGTTACTGTGAAACTACAAATTATCAACATGAAAGTCTGTGCCATGTCTCATGCTAAAAATTGTACAGACAATGAAAATCAAAGCCAAATTCTCATCAAAATAAACAGCTCCAAGGCTCTCATGCTGACTGAATAATTCATGATCACATTTAATTCAGTTTAAGTTTCTATTTTAGTTTTGACAAAGCCACTGCAGCTAATCTAGACAGCAGCAATATTTCGGATACTCCAAGACTGATATGTGGATATCACCTCCTGGGATACGTACAGTGCCTTGCCCACTCGTGAGTCATCAAACTAAGCCACATAGATGTTACCCAAACCCAACATTTCCACCCTCTGTATTTTGTCATTCAAGACTAAAGTGTTTACAAAGCCTGTCTCACCTATTTCGTAATTCTCAAAGACAAAGATCACCTCTCACTTTTATAATAGGGCACACAGACTGACTGATCCTATAAGCCCTACCCAAATACAGAAGAAGAGTGAGGAAGGGTAGAAGGACTATTTATACAAAGTAGATATAAGTGACATACATGAAGAGGTAGAGAAAGGTGAAGCTCTGACTCAGAGGAAGAGAGCAGCAGGTGTTAGAGGTATCTGAAGAATTCATACTTCACAGAAGCAAGCAATGCTCTGATGAAACTTAGTTACCCATTCTTACAAACTTAAATGCAGTCACGAAAATTTCACTGCCTTCACTCTCTCTATTCATGTAAATGCTGGTAGAATCAGCATCTGATTTTAGGGTTTACCTTTTGCATACAGTTGCAATCCAAATAAGCTCTGCAAAATCATGGAAAGAAATCATACAATAGTACCACAGTCCTTCACCTGGTCTGCTGCACCAGTGCAAAGTATTACTTATGGAATAGGCAATAATAATTTTGGTATTAGTCATCACTACTTACCGTGTGTGTGTGTGTGTGTGTGTGTGTGTGTGTGTGTGTGTATGTGTGTGCGTTTGTGTGTGAAATTAAAAGCTTTCTGGAAAAAGACTTTTTTTGGACATTTTGTTCCAGTCTTACCAAGGAGAAGCACCATCAAATTAAGTGCCACAGTTCAGACCCAGCATTACAAGAATCATGCAAATGTTTTATGGAGACCTCTTACTGCTACTCCCGTTTTTATGTACTGACATCTCATGGAACACAATATAGTCCTTTTTTTCCACCATTAGGATTGTCCGTCACTAGGATGTAATCGTGCAACTTACTACCAACATTTTACTGAGAAGATAAAAAAATTGCACTGTTATATTCTCCATAGACAGTGAAGCACAACCCTCTCACAAACATCTTGGCAATCAATCTTCTCCCACATCTTCTGCACATAAACTGTATGAACTTCCCCACTTAAGAATTAAAAGAAGTAGTTCTGCCTGCTGGGTTCAGTGTTAACTGCTGAACTTTCTCTCCCAAAAGAGTTGCAACTGCCTAGTTTCAGTGCACCTTACATTGAAGAAGCCGAACTCAGCTCGGCAATTGTTTAATTTTATTTTATGAGCAGTATTTCTGGAGACAAAAAGGGCTTCTTGTACAGTTAAAGGCAGCATAGCCGAAATTCTCAGCATTTCACAGAATTAAGCCCTTGTTAAGCAAAAGGAGCTATATGTATATCATGAACTATGGAACAGCATTAATCTCTTCTTAGAAAGATCACATGGACAGTTAAAAGCCTGACACTTTCCAACCACCCTTATTAAGAAATCCAGTCTCTGAAACCCATAAAATATTTTCATTTCAATTCACAGATAAACATTTTCACCAACACAGATTTTATATGACATGATGTCTTCATTTCAGTGGATTAGAATCTGTATCATGTACAACTCCAATGAATAACTGTTTATGCATAAATTGTTCACACTGTTACTCTACAGTCCATGAGAGTACAACAGAAAAATATAGTGCAGAGTTTTCTGTTACATCTCTCTCTCATATATGTCTTTATATTACAGCTGTCTTTGGATGGACTCTGCAGGGAAATATGTTGTATTTCCTGTTAATATTATTCTTATTACAAGTGCATGTCACAAGACAGGAAACAGTAACTTCTGCAAGTTTCTTCCTGGATCACATTCAGCTTTCAAAGAAGTTAAGAAATATTTGATTGGCAGAAACTGGGGGAAATGAGCTGCCAAGCGAGAATGGAAAGTGATCTCGGCATTCAGGCCACTCATGCTAAAGTCTGCGACAGAGTTCTATAGAAGAAACCATTGAGTTATATTGAACAGAAGCTGCAATTCAATATAATTTTATAAAATTTATGAGGTCACTCTAAAAAGAGCACAGATAAAAAACAAATAAAATATTTGTAAAATTACATAAAACCCCCCCATATAAAATAATAAAAGTGATTTTCAAGAGAAAGGAAATTTAATAAACCTGTCATGTTCATGACTGCTGAAAAGGGTTTGTTGGAATGCCACAGGCAAAACTATTAAAAAAACTGGAGGAAAAAGAACAACTGCAAGGTAGGTAGGGTAGCAGAGACCTTGACTTCAGGAGTCATAGAAAGGAGATGAAATTCAAGCAATACAAAGAGATATGTTGCTATCTGTTAAAGCTTCTTAGCTGAATACAACAGAAAAAGCAGCAATGACAGCTTAGGACTTCCATCAGTAAACCAGAAAAGATGAGAAGTAAACCTTTTCATGAAAACTGCTGATGAAACTGACGGAGATACAGGAGGCAGCTTCCTGCAATTTCAAGGGCCATCTCTCTGACTTAATTGTCCAAAACTTACATTTTACTTCACATGGCAAGCTACTGTTAAAGATAAAATGCTTTCCCAAAAGCAAGTAAGAGACGTTGGGCTGGGAGGCCTCCTCCATAATAAAATGGCCGTAATTGTTAATGAACGTAAGAAGTTCATTTCTGGGCACACACAGAACACTCTGACTTGCCCACTGGGCCTCCCTGCAGAAACTCTGTGATAAAGTGGTAATGCAGATTGCTGGATCCTCACACTGACTAACACAAGAGCACTCCTGATCATTTCAGTTACGGCACTGCAAATATTAATATCACTACTCCTTACAGCATTTAGACCTCAAGTCTTCAGGTCCATGTAAAATTACTAAAACAATGAATTTTCACATATGCAGCTCTTGAAGAAATCCCACTTTTCCCTTTTAGACCTCTGTAGTGACATGGAGCTAACTGACTGCTCCAAATTTTGATGCCAGACACAGGTCATAACCACCCCAAGGCTGTTTTAGACTTCTTCTGGGTGCAATGACCCTGTGAAAATGTAAAGTCAAACTGGTGCTCTGGTTTTTCCAGTCAAGCTGGATGGTTCTACTCGTGCCCTTAAATATTTTGCTAAGTCAGGCTTCAATGAAGGTCAGGATTGCAAAGACATAACAACAGCTGCACTGGGTCATATCAAGCCACCAAACTAACATCATATCTCCGAGAATGGTCAATACAGGATAATACATACCAGACCAGCATAAGCACATGTGACACCTCTCACATCCATTCCCTACTGAAGGCCCTAGAGATTTCCAAAACACACAGAAGTAATTTTTTACTTATTAATCCTCCCAAAATTGCTCTTTTACTTATTTTTGTACTGTTGCTGGGAACTCATGCTATGCGCACCATGGAACACTACCTCCTTTTTATATATAGCTGAGAAGCACAGAACAGTCTGACACATTCTGTAATTTGCAGTCATTATGTTTTTCGTAGATACTGCCATATAACAGATACAGATTATTCAGAAAACTTTCATTAAAAATAAAGCAAAGCAATTTTTAAGTCCTCTAGGTAGATAAGTTGTATTTTCAAATCTAGCATAAATCAACATACCCAGAATCCCCAGTAGGTCTGAGACAACAGCTCTGATAGCCTTAAAGGCAATTTTACAGTCAGCATGGTGGACTTAACCATGCAGAGAGATCTGTTCTGAAATGGGAATTTGCCTTCTGTACTCTAAAAGACAAGTGGCCTTGACGCACCACTACAGAGGGCATGAATCTGCAGTAGGTCAGAGACAACAGCTCTGATAGCCTTAAAGGCAATTTTACAGTCAGTATGGTGGACTTACCATGAAGAGAGATCAGTTCTGACATGGGGAGTTGCCTTGTGTATTCTGAAAGATAAGTGTAAGTCTCAGGAAAAGAGCCCCCCCACAAGTGAGCAGTAAGATGAGAAAGAAGGTGAGAAGTCATTTTGCTCATGATGAGAACTATGGGGAGTTTATAGAAGCAGGCACTGCTGACCCATTTCATCATCAGTTTTAAAAAAAAAAGTGTACTGAGTACAAACAAAATGCTGAGAGAATGACAATTCCCCATAAAAATCTGAAGTGCTGGCTTATGCTTAATATTGCATGTTTTAGAAGTTTCTTGTGTTTCAATTCCTCTTGCAGCTTCCAGTAGAGAAGCATATATATTTGCAGATACAGTTTGTCCCATAAAAGTTCCATTGAAACATATTTGCATTAACTGTTTTTTTTTTCTATATTTCACTTCATATTAAAACAGCCCCAACAAATATACTTTGCCATTAAAAATAATTTTTTTTAAAAAAGTCATTCTCTAATCTTGTATTTTAATTTCAATCATGACGTATGCAGAAATATTTTTAAATTATTCAGCCACTCTTACCATATTCAAAATATGATTGCCTCATAACACCATGAATAAGCTAGGAAATATATACTTGGATGTTTAAAAACACAAACTAAACACAAATATAGGCATAGTTCCCATTTTTCTCAGGAGTGAGACCTTCATCTATGGGTCGGGAACTACCTTACCAGCACAGGGAATTTGCTCCCGCTTGGTCACACTGAGACAATCTCTGTGGTGCTGCAGGAATCCTCATCCTAAAGCAGAAACTCTCTCTGCAGACATTGTTCTCAGGGGAGGCAAAACCCACAGCATGAAAGACACTGTGCCATCTCAGAACCTGGGACACTGAAATGTCAGACTTTTCCTGCACCAGATCATTAAAAAGTTTACCCTATTTCTGCATGTAAAACAATGCAATAATTTTGTAGTTATTAATTAAGTTACCATATTAAGAAAGTGAAGAAGCCTATGTTCACAGCAAATAAAAACTATTCCTGCATTTCTCATGCATGTCAGTTACTTTGAATTTTGTTGCATGAGACACCTGCTAAAAACTGCACTATTTACACCAGGTTTGCAGAGTGTTTACACTCTGTTAAGGTTAAAGTAACTAGGTTATACTATGAACACACTAATTTCACTGGTACCCACACAAATTATTCTACTATTGGAAGACTAGCGAAGATGCTGTTACTGTACAAATAGAAAAAATACACTCTACTTCGAAAGGATTTATAAGCACACTTTACTGCCACTTTAAAGACTGATTCTGAGAAAATTAAACAGCTGCAAGAATGCCCATCTTACTTAGGATGGCTTGGTTTAATGATTGTCTATGTTGCTCCTGACAGGAAGACTTGCAGGTGTTTCTGCCTGAGATTATTAAATCTCACTGAAATGTGTACAGCATGAAGCAGCACAGTAGTCTTCATGAATTTTTATGTACAGCAGAACATACCTGACCCAGTGTCATACACTTTCCCTTTCTGTTGCTGCGAGCAGTATCAGGGACACATTTCATTCATGTGCTTCCTTGTATGACTAGGCTCTCCACAAAAAGACACACAATGACAACAGAACCAGCAACAGCCTACTCATCCTTAGTTTCTTTTGCTGACTTGGGGTCAGAAGCAAACCAAATCAGAAACCACATTTATTTAAAGATTGATTGCTGAATTCTTCACCTTAGTGCTCCACTTCATCTTTTTCTTCAAAAGGGAATGAACCTTCATTTCCATATGAGCTCACTGAACATATCTGCAAGCATTAAACTTACAGTGGAGCCAAATCTGTAACTACATAGAAGATGTTACGGGTGATGGTGAGATAATTAAATAATCACTCATTTAATTTTTCACCCTGAATATTGATCTAACAGTACAACTTCTACCCAAGATATGAAATACATCATCACAAAAAGTAAAAAAACCATGTCAGTTACCAAACAAGGAGGAAGAGCAGCAAGCACTGCAATTCCATTTGGGGAGACACTGGGCCTTTTCAGATCTGGTCTAGTTGTTCAAGGCCATCCACTTCTCCTTTATAGTAGTGGCACAACTGAGGTGCTTATGCACGTGGTCAGAGCCCTTAGTACAGTAGTGGCTGTGTCTCAGCAAGAGCTGCAAGATCTCAATCCTATGCTTCCAACCTCAAAAAGGAATATCATAGGGCTGTAGTTGGGTGCAGTCAGCTGCTGAAGCATATGTGCAGCCTGCCAGTGTGTATTCTACAGCTGATGTTGCAGTAATCATTAGCACTCAAGCTTTAGTATCCTAAAGTTGGTTTAAAACTACTTTGGTATCTCTATGGTAACATGCCTTTGGACCTCCGCACAGCAGCATGAACTGAAGTTAGCAGTACCAGACAGTGAGAAATTTTTCAGCAGGATCCTCCCAGCTACTAAAATATATTAATTTATTAGAGATATAGCCTTTTGAAGAAGTAGTAATACGGTGAACATTTTTATCAAAATATTACTAGATTCTCAGACTGACAACAGTAAGTTGTGATTTACTTGAAACATTTTTCCAGAACTTTGTCCGTGAAATATTTGTCTTGCTGAAGTGAAATTTTCAAATAAACAGAAAATCCAATTCTTACTAACTTCCCATCAGCATACAAGTCAGTTGCCAAGTGTGCAGACAAGCAGCAAAAGTTTGGAAGGAGGTTAGAGAAGATGCATGGAGGGCTCTTTCCTGTTTTACGCCTAATCCTGTGATAGGCAGTGTGAAGGTACTTTTTTGGCTCACGCATTTATGCCATAATTTTTTCCTGTCCATGGCATGTATCCTGGTAGCAGAAAGGAAGATATACCTACATTGTCAGATACTAAACAATCTAGATAATACTTGGAATAGACAAAGAATAGCTCTCCTTCAGAGTGAGATATTTGAAGATACTTAGCAGCTGGTAGAAGCAGGCTATGAACTGTAATCAAAAAGAGCCAAGAAGTCCACACATTTAAATGTATCTTGCTTTGATCCCATTTTCAGTAATGGCAATATCTCTGCAACTGTTCAAAAGGGCAAGAAGAGGGGGAACAAAATAAACAAAATTGATTTGGGGAATAAAACCAACCAAAACTGGAGGATGGCTCAGCAGATGGCTCACCCAACCTGCAGATAAGCATACAGCAAGTATACATACAAACATACAAAAGAATCTCCCACTGTTCAAAGAAGGCAGACTATCCTCTTCCTAGGTGATCACTTCCTCAGTGATCCCATGCTGAAAGAACAGGAGAAAAATGAAATCCTGTGCCAGGGAGAGTGGCAGATCAACCAAAGGGCATGGTGGCAAGAAGCACTGCTGACATCTCCAAGCGAAGCCAATACTGTGTGTTGCACCGATGCCCTGCCGCTACCTCCTTCACTCATCAAGAAATGTTGAACAGTTATCAGGGAGAGTTAGAACAAGCCATTTGGAGGAGCAGCACTGCCCAGCCCAACTACAGCTAAAATAGCTAAGGGCTGTGTAGGAGATATAATGCCAGTTGTTTTGATACCTGATAGTCCCTTAACCACAAGACAATGAATCAAAGCCCAGTCATTGTTGGAGGTTGAGGGGTGTGGAATTTTTTTCCCCTTTCCTGTCGCTAGGTTACTAATGGCTGGATACTTAAGGACTATTAACTCCTTTTGTAAGAGACAAGGAGCTAGTGGGCGTGGGGAGGAGAGAGCAGGTGTGGTCATCAGAGAAAGCACTCGACCACCGACTACGGGAGTTGCAGCAGGGAGGGCTCCTCACTACAGTGGCAGAAAGGCCTTTTTTCGGATCTTCGCCGTTTTCTTCTCGTTGGTGAGTGAGCTTTCGTCTGGGAAGGGGACGTTCCTGGAGGGCACATCCTCCTGGCTGTGCCGGCGGTTTT
>VZTX01016175.1:140087-177913 GCA_013400915.1 Pardalotus punctatus
TGCGCGGGAGTCATCGCACCCGCCCTGCCCGGCCGGGAGCCCGACAGCGCCCCTGCCGGCTGGGACCGGAACTGCACCAACCGGGAAAAGCGCTTGGCAGCCCAGAGACTTCTGTCACCGCATCTTCTGGTTTTTGTTTGTTTGTTATTGCTACTGTTGTTATTGATTGTTTGCCTTGCCATAGATACTAGTAAAAGAACTGTTATTCCTTTTTCCCTGTATCTTTACCTGAAAGCCCTTGATCCCAAAGTTATAATAATTCAGAGGGAAGGGGGTTCACACTTGTGGGTTCTAAGAGAGGTTTACACCTTCCTTAGTAGACAGCTGTCTCCAAACTAAGACAGTCATTTATTTCTATTGAATTAAAAATAAACTGTGGGAAAATTTTCAGAAAATTTGAATAGCCTTTTGCCAATTGCCTACATGAAAAAAACAGATCTTCATCTCCCTGATGTCAGTGAAGTATTTCCAGAGGGAAGATTTGCATTCTAACATATGGAGTGGTGACTTCTGAATTTGGACTACTGGACTACATGTATACATTTTGCATTTCTGCACTGGGGCTGGAAGTGCAAAATGATACCAAGTTTTTACTGTTGTATCATTGAACACTACTGTATTTTAAGCTCATTCATTAGATTTTGAAATAAAATTCTTCTCTTCCTTCAGTGATAGGAAATGATACGCAAAAAATTCAGCTGATTAAGGGTCATCCTTCAATGGGCAACCATCTACATCAACCATGCAAGAAAACAGTATTCTCTGACAAGACTACGTGTAAGCTACAGAAATGCAGAGCCCTTTTCAGTTTTAAACTATCTACAGATTTGCAGATATTTGCAACCAAAAGAAAAATAACAATAACGCAAACATGAAAGGATGGTCTTAAAGGAGTTACTTCCAGCACAGCAAATTTTTCAAATCTAAGGTGAAGTCACAGATATCTTATAGCTCCAAGAGGGCAAAAAGATCCTTAATCTAAAAATAGCCGCTTGTATAAATGCAGTGGGAACCCATGGAAAAGATTTCCTTCTTTGAAGATAGTTAATTACTGAACTCTTTGAACTGTATGGACAGTCCCCAGGCTCCTAAAATGCCAGAGGGCCGACAAAGATCTGTATGCGCATCAGCTGTTCTAGTTCATGTCTATCTGCAAACAGACACCCATTCTGATTGAATGTAATATTCATCAGTCCCACCAGTTTTTCTGTTATTGATAATTTTATATTTCACTTTCATAAACCTGAAAGAAAAGGTCTGATATCTCTAACACCAGGATGCACAGAATCTAACTTAAAATGATGACATTTTAAATCTATTGTCTTCAAGACTTGCGCAACTCCTGTCTTGAGTGTAAGCTTTAAATAATATCTACCAAACACATAGTTTTTAACCCACTAATTGTGTGAGAAAAAAAACAAGTTCTGTTGCTCAGTCCAACCTCACCTGAAGGACCAGAGCAGTAAAAGTTCTCTCACACTGAAGTGAAAAAAAAACACCAGAATGTATCAAAGAAACTGTTGCACCAAATAAAGCGACATTTATTTGAAGTCACATTTGAAAGAGGAAACTACCATTAAGATTAAATTATTCCCATGCACCAGACTCACAGAGCTAACATACCATGTGAACCCTCTCCTGGCAGTATTCTAATTGGAATGGCAATACAGGAGTGTGTGCTGCCATTTAACAAAGTTATCACAGAAGTTATACCAGAACCAGTTATACTAGTACTATCTCCATATTACAACAATTTAGATTCTTATGCTCTAGTGTTGCTTGTTTTGCTTTGGTGTTATTTTGTTGTTTAATTTTGGTTTTGAGGAGAATACCTTTGCCTCTCTTTTGTTAATGCTCTCTTATGAAAACATGTGGTTAGTAATCTTCAATTTGTCTAGACAAATATTAGATACTTCTCTCTTGCTTTCAAATGTCTAATTATAAGTTGTAGAAGGAGTCCTCTGCTATTGTGACTGGCTCATTAAATAAACAGAGACAAGCACAGACTATCAAGTGGCTTTAGGCAGCAGCGGATACATTACTACAACTTTTTACACAGAACACCATCTAGACAATTCCTGCTGCAGCAGCACTGAGCGGTAAGAAACGTTGTTGTGCAGCTCTAAGATCTGGACAGAAATCACTAGATTCAGACATCACATCTCCTCAAGGCTCCCAAGTGTCAAGGGCAACCTGTGCCACCATGACCAGACCTGTTTTTTCCCCCAAGAAACACCTCTCTACCCACATGTCCCTTAAGCCCCACTCCCTTTAGCATGTCTCTGCTTGACCTCATCCAGCCCATAACAGATGACCCTTCCCCAATCACTCCAGCTTAGGCTTGACTGATCACTTTTTACCCACTTGAACAATGATAAGTCACCTGTTTAGCCCATCTCAGATCTTCACTTCATACATCTCTTTAACCATGCACCACACTGTCATGGTACTCCAGCTGACCTTTTTGATGGCTGCACAAACCTTTAGAACAAAGGCAGCCAAAAATAACCCAGGTTTCCACCAGCACCCTGTGGCTGCCATCCAGAGGTCCATGGGAAGGGAATGCTGTCCAGCAGCTGCTGACCAGCACACCGTGTCCGTGAGAATGTGAGAAATCTAAACATGTTCTCTTGCTATCCTGGCCTCCCTCACATTATAATTTGAGGTAAAACGAAGCAGCCTGAAACAAGGCCATGGCAAGGCATTTGACATGCCAGTTACTGACCTCTTCTATACGTCAGAACACTACCTGGAACACTAACACAGCCCTAACAATTTAACATATCTGAATGGGTTTACTCTGAAATGTAATAGAACCACTTGTGTTTTTTCATAATATAATTAAACAGCTGTTTAAGAAAGATCTGTCTTTGTGACAAGGAGGAAGTAGCGATTCATCAAGCAGGAGTCTTTGGAATGCATGGATTTCAGAGAAGTGATCTTAGAAGCAAGAGAAAGAGAAACCCACAATAGCCAACTCCAGGAACAAGGGAACTTGCATGGGAGAACCTCTTTAGACTCTTTCAAAACAGAGACTTGAGCTTGGGTGTCTCTCCAGAAAACACCCTAGCCATCACATTAACACCTATCCTGGAGTCTCAGAAGAAATTTGATTAACTTCACAAAAGAATACACACAAAAAGCCAAAGCCTCATTTTCTCTCTCCTTTTCTAAAAGAGATTTCTTGGTTTTCTGGTTAGCACAATGGCTTGATAAATTGCATTTCATAATGGACAAGATAACTTGCAGGAGAACAATGACCACTGTCAACATTCAAGTTCACAGTGCCCTCAGCCAGCCTTCCAAATCTGCGACAGGGGAAGAGGAAAGCCTCTCTCATTGCCCCTGTGGAAAAACGGCTGACCTAAGAGCAAAGGGAAAATTGACTGCTGGAAGCAGCTCCAAAGCTAACACCAGAGACCTCATGTCCAATTCGAGATTCAATTACACTGATTTTTTTACAGCACTGGCAGGTATACCACTGGAAATGATAACACTATTTGATGAAAACATGCACGTAACAAGATAGGAATCAGACCTCACTCCTCCAAATATTAAAAAATAAATTGTAATTAAATCTAACAGGTTACAGTTCTGTATGCAAACTGGCTGTGAAGAGTTTCTCCTAGGTTTATAAACAGATGTTAAATAGCTTGATTTTTAATACCTATATTGCTTCAAAACTCCATTCTGCCCATTTCAGCATCATTTCTGCCCTACTAATGCAGTGTCTCTCAACTATCTGTTGTTCCTTTGGAATTCTTATTTAAATGCAGTTTAATAATACCCAACACATGTTCACGCTTGGCTGCATTGTCTGTGAATTCTGTGTGCTGGAGTCCAGGTGGCCCAGATCTTTGCAGATCCTGCTCTACTTTTCCATGCTGTGAAACCAACTGCGCTTGTCCAGTTTTCTCGCCCTTTTGGAACAAAAGCTGCCTCTTCAGATGCAGTACAAAGACAGGGCAAAAGGTCAATGAATTTTAAATCTACATCAAAATTAGTTCTGCATCTTCAAAGTGAATAATTCACACTATTAAGAGTTTAATATTGAGACTGTTTCTAAAGTAGCACCATTTAGCTGAGGGGTTTCTCAGCATAAATCTATACCCTTTCTATATCCAAGATATGAAATATTTGGCCATGAATGGCCAAGTCAGTGGGTAAAGAGCCACAAGGATTTTTTAAAACTATTCTCCAGAGTACCTCTCTATTCAAAGAGTCAGAGGTAATACAAAGGAACAGCATGTCTCTAATGCATTTTGTTCTTTTACAGCTGACAACATGGGTGAGAAAGACATTTATAAATAATTGGATGCTGAAGGATGGGGCTGTGGTTGACACAAATGGCTGAACTGAAAGGGAAAATTAAAGTTCACCAGCAAATGGACTAATGGTCCTCTCAAGTGAAGAAAGTTACCTGCGCTAGACACAGCCTCCAAAAAGCTGTACCGAATGTCACCTTAACTCAGAATTAATAATGTATCTTTGGACAGCACCTCTTCCTCCCATAGAAGGAAAGGTGACTCAAGCTTCATAAGCCAAAAGCACTTTTGGGGCGTTGTGGAAGCTCCTGCAGAATGAGCTCATTCTACTTTATCACCTGTTGGATTGCCCCAAAGGAGATACCCTTAAAGAAGCAAGGGGACAGCTAGGTGTTGTGTTGCTGCCCTGCAAGGCTGGTGACTTCCTGGGCTGGAAATTGACCTACTGATCTGTGCCAGAGGGAGACAGTACTGCACAAGACATCATCAGGTCACAGTTGTTCTGTAAGCGCATGCCCTCAACCACTTCAAACACACAGGCTGCTTTTCACAATGTTCTGTACTTCTATCTTTACACGAGTAAATGTGATTGTTGATTTCCTTAAGCTATAATCCTGGGTTTGAAAAGACCAAAAAGAGGTAAGCTCTGCTACATCATAAAACACTTCACATGCTATTTTCTAGCAGCCTCATAGGTACATACAGTGTTCATTGAAGGCAATTTTAGAAAAGTTACATGTACACTAAAGACAACATCAAACAAGTCACACCAAGCTCATCAGAGGATAAAATCTGTCTCATTTTGTGCATAGCAAACAGTAAAAGGCAGAAAACAGATGCTACTAATAATCAGTTTACTTGAAACTGCTTGCTATTTTGGGCACTGAAAGCCAATGTTCCAAAATAACTTTTTACTGAATGGCTTAGAGGGGTCCCAGGACACTTGTTGACTTGCAATGATTGAATGATTGAGGCTCATTGTTCCCTTACAAGCTCGCGGCAATTCTCTTTGCCTATGCACACGTGTGTGCACACACATGTGCTCATTTTATATTTAATGATATATATACTTATCATCCAGAGCAGTTTTAGGAGTCCAGAATGTTGTGTGACCTAATGTGAAGTCATTTTAATTCACCAGGCTTCTCTTTGCCAGGTGGTTTAATATTTTCTGAAGCAATGGTTTTATCTGTTCTCTAACAGTTCTTCTGTCTAGCATTGTTTAACAGTGCTTGCTGAAGTTTACCTGCATCATTTGAAGGAGGAATGGAAAGGTCAGATACAGAGCAGCAAAAGTCCTTTTAGTGTATTAATTTAAGATGTTTGGGCTTAGTCACAGAAGACCATTTCTATACCAGCAATTTTCTTTATGGTAAGAGCTATTCAGGCCAGCATCTCTCAGAGAACAGCTAGCCTAAATTAACAGGGCCCTGCACTGTAACATATTTCAACATTTTTTGGCCTGATCAATTTTTTCTGCCAACTCTGCAGACTTAAGCTATGTTCAAGAAGTGTCTTACATCTATGTTTTCTATTGAGTTGTGATACAAACTTTCATCGCACTAGGTTAGAGCTGGGAGATTTCTTTTCCAAGCTTACACTACATCAGGTATGTTCCACATACCACAGAACTTACTAGCAGACAGTTAAACTGCAGTACACTTCAAACAAAACAAGATGTGCAAGAAGAACACTGAGTTTTCTCACACATAGTACTGCTTTAAAGTCAACTGTATTTGAAATGAAGGCAGTACTTACGGCTGCATTTCTCCATGATCTGTGGACCTGATCTCAGTGGCTGGATTTCTCAGTGCTCTCCACTGTGTATTTGGCAGCTGCATTCTTTCACATATTGCCCCAGATTAAAAAAAAAAAAAAATTCGAAAAGCTAGGTCCTTGACATTTAGAGAAGTACACCTCCCAAGACTTCCACCTTGGAACTTAACACAGACCAACACTGGTAAGAGATAGTGTCCCACTGCGCTTTTTTTTTTTAGTTCTGAGCTTTGCTTCTAATAACTGTTTCACAACAGAAAATCCTGAAAACTTTCAAAACCTACTCCTATTGTGACTTAAAAAGAGAGGTTCATAAACAGGTCTTTCTCTTCCACAAAGAGCACAGCATAAGAAGAACCAATTACACCTGCTGTTCTTGTAATTTCAAGAAAAAAATGATCAAGCAATCAATAGAAGACTGCAAATTGTTTGGAGGTTTTTTTTCATTCAGCTAATATGTTAGCAACGAGCTTTGAAACTTGTCTGTTGTAAAGTTTGCTTAAAGTTTGTTTAAGTCTCAAGATATTCAAGAAAAGCAGAACCATTCACAACTTCTGCTTAAGATTTGGCCATAATTGAAAGATGTAAACATAAATATGATAAGGGCTTTTTTACCTTTTTAAATCCCCAAGGAAGTGTCCAAAAAACTAAACAGCTGGTACTGTTGCACTTCAGAACTAGCAATAACTGAGCAATGGGTCAAGCAGCCATTTTACAGTCAGCATCTTCTCATCTCATTTTTATCCTTCAGTGAAGTACGCTAAATGCCTTGTATCTTTACAGAAAGCTGAGGGTTTGAGATATTAATACTCTTTTTTCATTATATTGTTTGGGTTTGTTAAGCAGGGTATGAGGGGAAGGAATGTCTGTTTTTTCAATTAAGTGTTTCTGCCCAAGTACCTTAATAACAAAATGTATGGCTGAGCACCAGAAACTGTGGGTCTTTTTCCAAATCAGGGTGCAGATGCATCTTCTAACACGTAACAAGTCCACTCGAGATCTTTGTCAGGCAGCCTGCAGATATTTGTTACTAATCTTTCAAGACGGAAAGAAACACACGCATCCACCAAAATTGCTGAATGGTTACTCATAAACAGCATGAACAGGATGGGACCGACACATCTCAATGCTCAACAGTTCAGAAGTTTTTGTTAGGAAAAGGAGAAAGAAAAACAAAAAAAAAATTGTTACACTGATCTCATGCCGAATGAATAGAGATCAAAACCTTTACTTTGAAAGTAAAAATATATATTTTAAATTACATGGAATAATTTTTTTGTTTGGTTGGTTTTTATTTTATTTTTTATTTGAACTGAATAGGGTTGAAATTATTACAGTTTGATTTCTTTTAAGGCTAGTTTCATGCCATGGTGTGGATGAGTTTAAAAAAATTGTAAAAAGGCAGAGTCAAATGTAAGTAGTACAATATTTGATTGTGTAAATAACTAAAGAACAGTTTAGAACACAAAATGAAGACACACCAAGCATGTGTGTTTAAGTGGGTTGACCAGTTTAAATGGGTTGAGCAGTTACACAACTGGAAAATTATTTTAATATATATAATAGTGCTAACAGCCATTTGACCAATATATTGGTTTTGTCCCCTAATACAGTTAGATGAGATTTTATGGTGGTTTAACCCCAGATGGCAACTAAGCCCCACGCAGCTGCTCACTCATTCCACCACCCAAAGGATGGGGAGAGAATCTGAAGAGTAAAAGTGAAATAACTCATGAATTTTGATACAGACGCTTTAATAGGTCAAGTAAAAGGTGCACACATGAGCAAAGCAAACCAAGGAATCAAGTCACAACTTCCCATGGGCAGGCAGGTGTTCAGCCATCCCCAGGAGAGTGTGCCCCATCATATGCAATGGCTACTTGGGAAGACAAACACCATCACTCCCCATCACCCCAAATGTCCCCCCCTTCCCCCTTCTCCCCTTAAGTGTGATGCCATAGGGTATGGACTATCCAATGCAGCTAATACATGCAACTAAGCACTACAGCAGCTAAAACCATGTGGTATTGCTAGACACTGTTTCCATACAAAAATAAATAATATTTTCTTCATTTTTGAACTTTTATGGAAATAAATATTGTTATCATGTATTACTGGAGAAACATGTTTCCACACTTTTTCACTTCTTATGGTCTGTCAAGTATAATACATTATTTTGCCCTTATGATAATTCAGTAATAGTCCAATCCTGTTTTAGTCAATACTTAAGTGTGATGTACAAAATCATGCCAGGACTGGCAGTAAGAATGGCAGCTCTAACTCAATTAAAAATAAATATAAAAAATGTTACAGATCTTAATTCTTATAAGAATGGAAATATTTCTACTGTATCATTGAAACAGTTAAATAACTTAAAAAATCCCAGACACCTAATAAACTCATAATTAAACTCATAAACTCATAATGGATGTGGCACTCAGTGCTGTGGTCTAGTTGATACAGTTGTGATTGGTAAAAGATTGGATTTGATCTTGACCATGGGGGGAGCAGGTGGTTCCCATGCAGCCCATGGAGTCCAGAGGGGTGCAGAGATCCACCCACAGCCCATGGGGAGGTGCCCACCCCAGAAGAACAGGTGGATGCCTAGAGGAAGCTGTGAGCCAGTGGGAGTCCCAGCAGAGACTGAGAGTTGCAAAGGCTGTGGAGGAGAGAGAAAGGCCTTGGCCCCGGGATGGGAAAAAACCTGGTCTCGGCTCAGGAGCCTGCACCCCATGGACAAGTACTTGTGTTTGCAGCAGATTTCGGCCGGGCTGCTGCTCATGAGAATGGACCCACGTCAAAGAAGTTCTCAGAGGACTGTCTCTCGTGGGAGGGACCCCATGGCTGAGTAGAGGACTCTTCTCCCTGGTGGACTCACCCTGACCAAAGGGAAACCCCCATACCCTGCCCCCACCCCAGAGCTGTGGGTTGAGTGAAAGAGAGAGGGGGGTGAGCTGAGAAATGGTGTCTTAAGAGGGAGAGGGGTGAGCAGAGAAACAGCGTTTGTAGCAGAAGAATTGTGGTGATGGACTGACTAAGGAAAAACCCCATACCCTGCCCCCCACCCAGAGCTGTTGGTTGCGTGAAGGAGGGAGGGGGTGAGCTGAGGAACGGTGTCTTAAGAGGGAAGGGGGGTGAGTGAAGAAATGGTGTCTTAAGAGCTTATTTTTACCTCTCATTTATCCTCCGACTCTGTTAGGTTAATAAATCACTTTGCAACATAAGTTTCTCACCCGTTTGCTCATGTTTTCGTGTGTCCCCTTCCCACCAGTGCCTCATCTCAACTCATGAGTCCAGTGTGTTTGTGTTAGTTTGATTCCTCTCCTCTGCATAGCTGCAGCAGGAGAGAGCATAGAGAGCAGATGTGGTAGGTCCCTGGCATTTGGCTGGGGTCAAACCTCGACAGATGTCCTTTCACAGAAACACAGAATTAACTAGGTTGGAAAAGACTTTTGAGATCATCAAGTCCAGCCTATGACCTAACATCACCACTTCCCTTCATCATCAAGCAGTCCCTTCCAATGTTTGATGATCCTTTATGCGAAGAAATTCTTCCTGATGGCCCACCTGAACCTCCCCTGGAACAGTTTGAGGTTGTTTCCTCTCATCCTGCCACTGGTTGACTGGGAGAAGAGACTCCCACCTGGCTACACCCTCCCTTCAGGGAGTTATAGAGAGTGATAAGATCCTCCCTGAGCTTCCTTTTCTCCAGGCTAAACACCCCCAGCTCCCTCAGCTGATCCTCACAGGACTTGTGCTCCAGACCCTTTCCCGGCTCCATTGCCTTTCTCTGGACTCACTCCAGCACCTCAGTGTCCTTCCTGTACTGAGGGGCACAAAACTGAGCACAGGATTTGAGGTGTAGCCTCACAAGTGCCCAGTACAGGGGGACAATCCCTGCCCTGGTCCTGCTGGCCACACTGTTGCTGATCCAGGCCAGGATGCCATTGGCCTTCTTGGCCACCTGGGCACACCCTGCCTCATGTTCAGCTGCTGTCACCAGCACTCCCAGGCCCTTTTCTACTGGGCACTTTCCAGCCATTTTGACCCAGCCTGTGGTTGTTGTAACCCAAGGGCAGGACCCAGTACTTGGCCTTGTTGAACCAATAAAATTACAATGCCAATCAGAAAGTTCAAAAACATCTGAAATACATTCAGTTTTATAACTAGAAAGTTGGGAAATATATTCGTTTATAACAGCACATAATGTAATAACAAATAGTAACTACTGAGAACTGAGTTACTGCTCTAAAAAGTTTTTTTAAAATTCTTTCTTTTTCTTCAATTCTCATCTTAAAACAATTGTGTTTTAATTTTGCTCCTGATGTTAAAAAAGAAATAATATTTTAAATATTCCACTCTGAAATATTAAAAAAATAATTAAAAATCCACAAATACAATAAATATAAGATTTTTTTTATTCCAATCATGCTTGTACTTTGTCCCAGTCATTGGTGATGCAGATTCTTCATCTGGATGAGTAAAACAGTCAATGTGACTGTAAAAAATTCTACAAGTTTCTCAGCATTTGAACTGACAAACTGACAGTGGGTTGTGGGGGTATTTGGTTTTTTCCCTGTGATTTCTCATACTTATGTTTTCCCTGAGATGACTTCTGAATTTTTATATTATTAAGGAACATTTTATAACTTTGTAATTTATTACTGATATTCTAACAAAGTGCTAGGATTACTTTATGACACGATATCCTGTTTTATTATTACTACAGAAAAGTAACCTAAGGTGCAAGTAGGATCATGATACCTCACTTTTATTAATAAAGTTTGGAAGGGGGCAACAAAGCAAAATTTATTTCCTAGAAGACTTCCAGGGAAGTTAATGAAAAACTGACTCTGATATTTAAAAAAGCCAACAAACCTCACAAAAAAAAATTTAAAAAAAAATCCAGCAGAATCATCTCTTTTCAAGTGCTAAACTTAAGTGAAGATGTTGACAGGCAGGTTGCAGCAGTGCCTGCCTTAGCCACTGAGAGGGGGACCCAAGCCTTCCAGATATCCTACAGAGCGAGCCCCCGCCCGCCCCTCCAGGAGCATCTCCATTGCCCTACACCAGCAAGGTGCATTCACATACGTGTGCATATCATAGTGGTTCGGTTCTCAGCGGAACATCCACGCCTAGCAGCAACAGTTCATTTTAACCAGATAGGGAGGGGAAAAAAAGGGATGAAGTAAAGCCAGCACCAAGTACGGGCTTGTTGCAGTGGAGAATTACTCGGTGGGGGATATTTTATTCCGCCTCTCCCAGAAGCGCCCACTCTCTGCGATCAGTCACAGAGCCCGAAACAAACCTTTTCCCCGCTCGCTGGGTGTGCGTGACCGACCCCAGCACAGGGCGCCCCGGAGCCGCACCACGGCTGCGGGCACGGGGAGGAGAGAGGCGGAGAGAGCCCGAGGGGGCCGGCGGCTGCTGCTCCCCCCGGGCGAGCTGCAGGCGAGGCGGCCCCCCCGCAGCAGTGCCAGCCCGGCCCGGCCCGGCCGCCACAGCTGCGGTGAGTCAGTGGGCACTAGGACATCGCTCCTGCCAGCTGCATCCCTCCTGCCGAGCATCCTCCGGCGGGGGAGGCGCTGGCTCCGCGCACCCTCCTCCCTCTGGCGCGGCCGGCGGGGACCCGCACCAGCACCGCGGGAGACCCCGCCGGAGCGGCGACACTTACCTTGGCGCTGGAGCTGCTGGTCTGGGTCTCCGCCTCGACGCTGCAGCAGTGGGGCGTCCTGGACCGGGCGGAGGCGCCGCCGGACTCCCTGCGCTCCTTGCGGCGGGGGCCGGCGGAGGGCGGCGGCTGCCGGCTCTGGTAGGCGAGGACGGAGGGGATGGAGTCGGCCGCGTCTGTCTTAACGAAGAGGCCGTGCAGGGTGGTGGTGCCCTGCGAGATCGTGGTGGTCTGGTGGGGGGAGTTGGACTCCTCCGAGTCCCGGCAGTAAATCACACCGCTATGCGAGACGTGGATGCTGGGTGCGCAGCCCATCCCTTCCCTTCCCNGGTCCCCGCGCTGCCTCCGGGGACCCCAGACCCGTTAAGCCCCTTCCCCTTCTCGGCAGCGTCTTACGAAGCGCCTGTGACCACCGGGCTGTGTCCACCTGGAGTGGAGGGGAGGAGGGGGAGAAGGAGGAGGATGAGGAGAAGGATGAGGAGGAGAAGGATCGTCATCGGTGGTGCAGCCCCCTCGCGACCCAGGGAGAGGGTCTGCTTTCAAGCCTCCTGTATGGACAACATTACACACACACACACACACACATACATATTACACACATCCCATGCAACCTCAGTTGTGCTAAATACTAAAAAAAAAAAAAAAAAGTTACAAATACTTATTTTGACAGTCAAAATGTGCCTTAGTAATGGGTGAGCAAATCTCAGTTGTTTGGGGGTACTGCAGGGAGCAGTTTAGAGTCACATAGCACCCACTGCAAGTTAGAGAAAAAAGGCCAGAACTGTTTCACAGTTCTTAATGCTGTTTTTCAATTAGGCCAACATTCAACGACAGAAGTTGCCATTTTACCCTAGGTGTCTGATAGCTGCCAATCCCTGTTTCCAGTCCCTGGGGAGATAATCAAGAAAAATGTTTAATGCTGCAGAGATTTACACACCTTCTTAGCTTGCCACAGTGAATAGTTTCATTGACATCAGCGAAACTATGTAGAAGGTGTAAAGCTAAACATGGAGGTTTTATGTCTTTGCAAGATTTTAGTTTAAATCTCTCTGTTTTCAATGGCACTTAATAAATCCTGTAAGAATTGGTAATGTCATCCAAGCAGTATGCTTCCTGCCTAATAAAGCATTTATTTGAAATCCAGTCACCAAGGAACACTTGTGTATACATCTTTTCTTCCTCTTGGAGTACTACCTGATGTTTGATCACTGTTTCTCCACCTAGTTTTAGTGAGTGATGTAAAAATACTAGAAACATGAAGCATGGTTGGTGCAGGGATTGTGATGACAAAGTGGTCTGAATATATTATTTTGGTTCTTAATGCTTTTGAAGCACTTTCATTAATTAGATATCAGTTTATTCATAAGTTTCACAGCTAAAATGCCTCAGTTTAAAGAGACTTTGAGACTTTAGCCTCTGTCTCTCTTGATCCAGTTCATGGGTCGTTGCAATTATGGCAATACAGACAGGCACTAATCCATCAAGAAACTGGACTGAGATCATCAATCTGTTTGACAAAGTATTTTCAGTTTTCCAGTTACTACAGTGAGCCCGTGTTGGCCCTGGTAATCAAATTTTTCTAGGTAATTGTTTTCCCCGCTAGTTGTCACTGTTCACAAATCAAGTTGTGGCTTACATCCTGCATATGCTACATATTTGCATGTTTGCCTACTGCCACACTGCTCTGCTGATGGCTATTTTTGAGGACAACCCTGAAGATAGGCTCAGTATAAGTAAAATGAAGCAGACTGTGCTTCATCACTCAACCATGCAGCCTTTCTGGCTGCTCAGACTGCAGTTCTGGATGAGACCTCACTGCCTTCCAGAGCATAATGCACTTAGCTGCTGATGAACGTGTCCTAAAACCTCACTTAATAACAGGAGCAGCCAGTTCTATGCATTCCTTGCAATATTCTCAAGTCTCTCTTCCTTTCTATTAATGGCTGGGAAATTTAAGTTGGGGATTTGAGCTGCCTGCCCTACACCACATCTGAGATTTGGAATAGAGTCAGGAGCTCAGGAATGCCACTCAGAACCCATACACTTGAGGAGTACACCCAAATCCCGTGTTACCCAAAAGACTGGCTGACTATCTAGTTTGAGACTTTTTTCATGGGAATTTACCCACTCCAGGTATCAACAGCATTTAGAATTTTAATAAAGGATGTGAACATAACCCATATTTTGAGTTTGCGGACTGAGCTCAGTGAAAGTGTTATGACATACCTTAAACTGTGTTGCTAGCTATTCACAGTCAATTTCTCTGAATTTATATCAATTATCAGGTAAGTTATTTCATTAGTCAGTCAATACTCAGGTTTCCTTAACATCCTAGTATTCCAGTTTCTGCCCTGTTCCTAGTGAATTCTGTGTCAACTTTGGTATTGATTTCAGACATTGCAGGAATCTGCCCATTCTCACAGGGACTCACATGGATTTCCCTTGCTTAGGTATACATTTGAATAGATGCTGGAAAATAAGTTGTAAGAATAAGAAGTCACAATTCTGGAGAAACTAAATGCAGACCTCAAGCAGCAATCCCCATGCTGTTTATTCTAGGTGAATGTTGAAGGAGCACAACTAAAGAGGATGAGCCTGTCTGTGCCAAGTACTAGAGTGCTAGAGAGGAGTGAAGGCTGTAGGATGTGGACTGCTGGAAAGCAAGAGAGGAGTGGGAAGAGTAGCAATGCTTTGACTAACAGCAGAATCACAATATCATAGAACCAAAGGATAGTTTAGTTTGAAATGGTCATCTGGTCTAATCCCCCACACACCCAAGAAGGGCCACACAGAGCTGGTTGCTTGGGATGGGCCTATCTGGATGCATTTTTTGATATCTCCAAGTATGAACACCACACCTCTGGACTACTTATTCATTCCAGTGCTCAGTTACCCTCACGGTTCCCCGATGATGATCAGAGAGAATCTCCCATGCTACAGTTTATTCCATGTCTATTGCCTCTGGACCTGTCACTGGGCACCACTGAAAAAGACTTTGTGTCTGTCCTCATTGCACCCTGCCTTTAGTTATACACTGATGAGATATACCCTGAGTCTGCTCTTTTCCAGGCTCAACAGTCTCAACTCTCAGCCCCTCCTCAGAAGCACAGTGCTCAGAAGGAGCTTAGAGAGACAGCACAAGTAAGTGATGATCAGTGTGAGCAGAAGCTGGAGTGGAGCTGAGTGAGTGGGTGCAGAGGGGACATACATCTGTCTTCTGAAGTAGAAACTGAAGGATAGGAAAGTTAAAGATTCCTTTTCCTAACATCAGTGCTCTTCCTGCATCTTCCCTGTGAGAAGAAAACCATGGATTTACTGAAAAAGGAGAAAGAGGTAATATTTAAAACGCATGCATGCACACTTACACCACCTCCTTTAGCACACTCAAGTCATGCTCCTGCAGACATCTTGCTGCAGTATGCCCTGACTGATGACCACTAAAGCAGAAGGCTTTACTGCAAGCAGCATGTGCTAATTCACCAACGACTTAGAGAAGGGACAGATATACTGAAGTAGAATCTGCTCTCAGAAATGCATATTTAGTATGGCCCCAGAATGAAGTCAGTGCATCCAGCCACTGGAAAATATTCACATGTATCAGTTTTTCCACTACTAAAGAGCATTTGCTGGCTTTAACTGCAACTTTACAAATCCTAACAAATTTTATGCTCACAGGAAACTAGTTTTTTACACATGACTAATCTCAGCATGATGAATTTAAGCATATGAGTGATTCTGGAAGGCAGCAGTGGAACCCTGAAGCATCTTGTCTTTTTGTTTTTTTCCAGTAGAAAGCAGTGGATATACATTCTCTATGGTGTTTACACCTGCAAATCCCTCCAGAATGAGGAAAATATACTCCTCAAAACTTCATATCCTTTCCAAAGCCAGTCACAGGCTTCACTCTGACCTCAAGGCTTTATGCTACAAGTAGTTTGCTAAGTTTATGTTGGCATTATTGGAAGTATCATCTGTAAATCCCAGTTCATTGCAGTAAGAATATACTACTTGAGAGGTCGTATTTTACAGAGACCTGAAAGTCTGGTACTTGACAACCTGCTATTGAAGACAGTTACCTCTATTCATGGTTCATTTACTGTAAAACCAGTTTAAGAATGTATAAATAAGCCTGTACAAAAAAAAAAAGTTTAGTAGGCTCTTAGGAGGCTCAACAGTTTTTCAGTCCTTTCACATTGTTCCAACAAATTTCTTAACTACAGTGAAAACCAACATCCTGTATACCTAGATTAGAGCAAAGTCAATACCTCAAAATTATTGAAATTATCTAGACTACATACTTTGTTTTTAACTTACACTAGATATGGGAAAAATAATCATGACAGCTAGAATAGAACTCTTCTCTACACATCTCTGCTTCATTTAAAAAAACCCCATCTATACAGTACTTTGACAATGTATAATGTATTATAAAATGGTGACCTTATGCTTTTACTCATCAACAACTGAAAAAATTTTGGCACTTGGAAATGAAAAAGATATTAAATGCAAGAGGTGAAGGTTACTTTTGCCTGAGAAAGAGCATAAAACAAAGAAATAAAGAGGAACATGACTGACAGCAGTGACCTCTCGCCAACAAAATCAAAGAAAATAATCCTTTTTTTAAAAATCCTGCCACAAATTCCTTTAATTTCATAAGTTTGAAAAATCACCCATTTCAGCAAAACTGTGTTTTAATTTATTGTGAGTTTGTTACACTGTCTCTGTGAGTGCTGTGAGTAACAGTCTCCCAGTAGCAAAAGTCTACAAGAAATATAAGCTCAGGTATGCATTGTTCAACAGAATGAGGTTGCTGGAATTGCTTGCTAATCTTACCATAGAATTTGACTTTGATCTTCCTTTAACAGTCAGATTTTGACTGGCTTGGACAATGCCATTTAGTTCAGTTTTGCCCAGAAGTTCACAAAATACTTTACATTGTGGACATTTTGCAAGTGGGGAAAGAAGCTTGTTTCAAGGGAGCAAAGCTGAAGAGGGAACTCAGTCTGGTTCCCTTTCCACTAGCAGCCTTTGCCACCGTATAAGTCACCAGGCACAAATTGTGTTGAGAATGCACAGAGGGGCAGGGGGCCTTCCTTCACTCTCTACCTTCTCCACCCCTTTGTGTGTGAGCAAGGAACTGCATTGGTTCCTGCCCTTCACTGTCTGAAGCTGTTTCTTCCTCCCTAGGGGTACAAGAAGATGGAGTCCTGGGATTTTGCTCCTCACTGCGGAGAGGTGATGAGCTGCCCCAGGAATGCAGATTCCCTCCTGGAGATGGACACCTGCAGTCATTCTCCCTAGAACGGGCCAAATTAGTATTGTCCTTACTATCAGCTTTATTTTGAGAGACACAGCACACCTTTACTACACTGCTTTGAAAAGGAAGAGTTAACATATAGAAACACATAGCAACAAGAGTCTTCAGCCACCAGCAGTAGCAACAGATGTTAGTATTTACCTGAGGAGCTTAACTTCTGGCAGGAAATGGCCAAATATTTCTGGTTATGAGCAAATTTTCTAGAACAACAGTGATCACACCACATTTAAAAGGCATAGGCTGCTGCTCTCCAGCAAAACCCTTTGGTTTGCCTTTGGGTTGGCAAGAATCAAATAATTCACAGCACTCAAAGTGAAGAAATGCAACTGCAGCTGTCCCGCCCGCACTGAACAGTCCCCCCACCAGCACTTCAGGGGTCCTTTCCTCGTAAGCAGCTTGTTCTTAGCTCGTTATTACTTCAACAACAGAACTTTTCTCCCTTGATTTATTCCTCTCTAGGAATATCTCCACAGCAAATTCCTCTCGGCTGGTCACAGCACCACAGGGAATGCTGACTCCTTGGCTTTGGGGCTCCGGACACTGCTGAGCACAGCTCTCGGCGAACCGAGCCGCGCTGAGCAGGGCCAGGGAGACGCCGCGCTGGCACCGGCGGTCAGATACATCTCGTCCAGCCCTGCCGTGCCGACCGGAGCGGGCAAACGCCCGGAGAGTGTCAGCACCCGACGCCGTCGCGTCCCGGCTTCGGGCACTCCGAAGCAGGGGCAGCCCCTGGAGTCGCCCCGCCAACCCCCGACCCTCCCGGCTTCCCCTTACCTTCCTCTCCGACCCGTTCATTCTCCAAAGGGAGGAAGGAAGCGGCGCCGGAGCGCTGGCGCCGCTGCCCAGGTGAGCAGGGCGGGCACGGCGGAGGCCACCACCTTCCCTGGGGCCGGCCCGTCCCCGGAGCTCCGGCCGCCGGCCCGCGCCCGGCCCTGCTCTGCTGCAAGCGCTCCAGAAGGATAAGTTTCGCCTCTGAGCCTCCCGTGGGGAAGGAGGGCAAAACGGTTTCCCCGAGTTATCCTGTCCCCGCGGGCCTCTCCTCTTGCCCCTGCGCTGTACTGATCATTGTTTGCCCTGATCGGGAACATTTAGTAATGACGTGAAGCACCCGGGGAATGTACGGCGAACCAAGTGCTCTGAGACTGGCAGGGTTCACACGGCTAAGAGTTACACAGCCTTTGAGAGAGTGGTAAATCCACGTGCAGAGGTGATAGCTTGTTGCTGGTGCTTTTCAGGATCCTCCAGTAAAACCCAACCTTGCACTCGAGGAGAAGGGACACAAATTGCCCAGAGTTTAGAAAGAGAAGTATGACCGTGATCTGGAGCAAATCTCAACTGCCAGAGGTGGGACTGGAAACATACTTCAAACAGCCTATTTTCATCTTTGAGCTTTTCTAGTATACAGCAAGTAGGAGGCAGGTGGAAAGCATTATCTTGGGAATAACATCTTTGGGCTTGACTTGACTCTCTGACTTTGCTTCTCTTCCCCTCACGCCTTAAAAATAGCTAATGTCTGTTTTTCCTTTTGGAGTATTGCTATTTCTGCAGAGTTCATTAAAATTGTCAATGCTTTGTAGAGGTAAGCAAGGCCTCAATGGGGGAACTCTGTAAGATACTCAGACAACACCATGAAAAACAATCCCTACACAAAAAAAAGTCAAAGGCTTGCACACAAGGCAGTGGATAGCATGCTAATGCCACAAAAGCGGAGCAACATTAAAGATGACTGGCAGCTATAGGACAAGTAATGGTCAAGCCATGGCATCTGTCTAGCCAAAACCACCAAAACCCCCACCAACCACTACACAAAAGAAACCCAAGGCACTGAACCTGTGCAGAAAATTGGTTCTAGAAAGGAGAAGCAGAACCAGCATGGATCAGCAAGTTATGTCAGATTGAGGCTAGGGACTGTGAAGATTTGCCCTATTTCTAAGGAAAAAGACACACAGTCAGCAAAATATGATCCTTGAGCTCCCCAGAAACCCTAGACAGTGCACATATAGAAACGTCCTCAAAAGCAGGTCAGAACATCCCGCCTTTTGTGGCTGTACATCTGCAAGAGCTCATGTCCTTGATACTCTCTCAAAGCTCCTGGTCCTGCATGGATGAAGTAGATGGGACATTTGCTACAGCGTCAGCTGTCCACAGCCAATATTCTTGGATATCTGGGACTGCGGCCCTGATACAGTCTCAGAGGAGGTATAGCCTTTCTTCTTCAGCACCTCTGCACAAGTGCCAGGTGTCAACCAGTC
Organism: Pardalotus punctatus; assembly: GCA_013400915.1. Taxonomy (NCBI): domain Eukaryota; kingdom Metazoa; phylum Chordata; class Aves; order Passeriformes; family Pardalotidae; genus Pardalotus; species Pardalotus punctatus. The sequence goes on from VZTX01016175.1 coordinate 159,369, forward strand.
AACTGGAAATCTCAGATTCAGCTTTGCCCAGTAATTTCAAATAATGGTCAGAGAGGAAAGCATCACAGTTGGCCCTGGGACCCTGCTTTCCCCAGGTGGACAAATTAGGGACTAATTAGTTACTCTTGCCATTCTGTGCAGCCATGCTGTCTTTGCAACAAAAACGCAGAAAAATCTTACCCAGACACGGCATCACAATCAAGACAGAGTACTCATCTGGACACAGGGGCTCAAAAGTGCCCACAGCACTAAGTTTTGGATACAGCAACATAGACTTTTTGCAGTTTCCTCACCATCCTTACCCTGCATTTCTCCTTCATTATTTTTTTTTAATCCATTCCTTATATACCAGCTTGAATTTAATCTCTCCTCAGGTTTTCAGATCATCACAAGAACAAACTGAAAAAAAATAATTAAGGGTTGATGTCAGAAGCTGAGGTAAACAGATATCTAACAATACTCTCTAGCAGAGCACAGCTAGATGAACAGGACAGTGCCTGACAGAGATTTATCACATGATGTATACTCAGAAGAGTATTGCTTGTGGCACTGGCTAAGAAGGAACCATTTTTCAGAGAGGAAGTGTCATTCAATAATAGCAATAATAACAATGTTAATAAATAATAGTAACAATAGTAATAGATATACATTCCTGGACAATCCACTGCCATTTTATATAAAAGATAAAGTTGAAAAAGCTGTGGGCTTTATGCTGCTCTTTAGGTGCCTGGTTCTTGGGCACTCCCAATTCCATTTCTTGAGCCTGGTCTTCAGAACCATGGGGATGAAATGGAATCACTGGTCACTTGAGAGTGAGGGGTGTCAGTTCAAGGAGTTGTCAGCAGACTTCAAATAGTCCTGATAGCATTTGACTTTGATGGGACTGCTAACATGAGTGCAAGGCTGAAGGATCCCCCACTAATCCTCTTATCTATAGGCTTCAGAGTGTATCAATTATTTAATTTGCCATAGTTAGTCTTTCACAGTGTAATCTTTGTATGCAGTCAATGCCATAATATTTTAAGTATATATCAGCTGATGTTATAAATTGCATCAGTTGATATATACAGTAGCTTTTTGTCTTGCCTTGGAGTGGTTCATGGTTGACAGACAATCCATTTATTGTTACACATGTGGTCTTATGAAACTATTTTATGTTCATATTAAGTAAATAAAAAGTAATTAAATATAAAAATAGTATAAAAATAGCACAGCAAAGTTTGTAAATTACAACCTACAAAGCCACAAACATCACACAAGGCAAATACTCATGAAGGATATTACTCCTCTCTAGATTTAGTGCAAATCAGAAGAGAACACTACACAACAATGAAGAATTACAGATACTGAAACACCCAATTCAAGGAGCCATTAGCCGAATCAAGCATTTTAAGACATTTTTATCTAGAATAGGAACATACATTTCACCACGTATTTCAGATGAGATTTTCTCACTCCCAAGTATATTTAGGACACCTAGGGACAGGTCCTTTTGTCAGCATGAAGACACTGTTTTGTTATATCATTATGCAGCGCAAGCCTTCGGTGGATCATGTGGTGCACTTCTGGCTCTGTAGTAAGTAATGCCACTAATAGAACCAGAGGAAGGAGACATTCTCTAATTGGGAAACAGTTTAAAGGAACTCAGTAATTCCTAATTTGTACTGTGTCCTTAAAAAAAAATAGGGAATTTCAGAGCAAGTTCATATTAAAATTAGTATAAAATAAAAATCTTCTCTAGCTCAAGCAAAGTTCTCTGCACTTTTTACTGTCTCCCACTAACAAACAGTAACAAATAGCATTGGGAATTTGCTGTTGAGTATTCACTGACATAAATTTTACTATAAAATTAGGAGTATTTGTCTTAGCCATTGTAGGGAAATTCTTCTTCTCATTTTGGCAGGCTGTGTACTTACTGAGGATATCTTCCATCCTGGAAAGACATGAACATGGCTTTCAAGAGCTACAAATACTTGGCAGAATCCTGTTACTTGGCTGGGTCACAAAAGAAGGAAGTGGCTTGAATCATTCTGTGCCTGTAATCTCTCAGGGTAACGCTTCAAACACACAAACATGAATTCACTATTTCAGAGCACTCCACAGCAGCTCCGTGTTGTAAACAATCCTTTATCAAAGATGATCATTACATCACAGACTGCGTACTTGTGTGACACCCATGCATGGATGGACAGGCACAGGGCTCATGCCAAGGTAACAATGATGAATACAAACTTCACGTGAGTCACTGACATTTTTAAAACTCATCAGTTCTGGGACAAAAGACAATATACCTGTGCAAAACATGCGTTAATATGACATTTACAAATGAATGCTTCTGCACCTGCTAGAATACAAATATTTTAACAGGTGCATTAGAAACCTCTTCAATGTTTTGCTTAAGAAAACACTACCCAGTTCATTGTACAGAAAGGATCTATTTTTTTCATCTCTTCGCAATAATGAAATGAACTTGCACAAACACAACCACTCCTGAACAAGTAATGAGACAGACATAGCAGAAGAATCCTTTCTGTTGCATGTTATAGTGTCTCACACAGAACCATTGTACCAAAAAACAGTATAGAGATGTGCAAGTCATGGCTTTCTACAAACAGACTCAATTTAGAAAGTTTGACCCTCTTTTTGGCATTTTTGCTACTATACATATGGATGAATTAGTGTAGCACATACAAGAATGAGTTACTCTAGGAATGACTGAAGTGATTTAATTAATGAAATATAGTGAAGGTCTGCTAGGTCCAGCAGTTGGCAGAAAAAAAGTCACCAAACCATTCTACTTCATGTAACATTAGAAGTGTGTATCCTTCACATACACTAGTCTCATGGTATCTACAAAGCAAGTTGTAGTTATGTCAGACTTGGAGAAAAATAATTTCCAGAGCAGGAACTGAAAAGCAGCAACACTTAAAAAAACCCCCAACAACATAAAGAGCATAATAAAACATACCAGTTTGTGAAGGATCGGTGGATACATTTCTCTCTGAGCTGCACAGTCCTCTCTTTAGTACAACAGCTGCAATCTGCTTATTTCCTGGGGGAGAAAACTCTCACACCCCCCTTTCCTGGAGGACTGAGTCACTGAACTGCTCGCTGCATATCAATACTTTTACTCCCAAAGTGGCAGCATGATATCTGCCAAGCCAGGAACTCCCAGTCTGCAGTTCATACAGCCTGTAGACTCCACAGGAGTATGGGTAGATTGCTGGAGGGATGGTAACCAGGTCCTACCTACCTTGCCACCTTTGCTGTTGTGCTGGGCAGCTCTATGTGCTCTGCACGGCTGTGCAGTAACTGTATGCATCTGATTCCTTCTTGGGAAGATGGCTGAGCATCCTGGACTGTGCTTACAGCAGCTGAAAGTGCTCCCTTTTAGGAGACTGGCTGATTTCCCACAGGACCCTTAGGCTGGAAAATCACACCACACAGACCATGAGATCTCCAAAAACAAAGCACTCCTCACAAAAGTCACAGATAAAGGCAAAGACACTACTCAGCTGAGTGACAACTTCTGGTGCAAGGACAAAAGGTATGAAAGCTGCCATTCCTCCTCAGCTTATTTCTGGCAACAGAATAAACACATGAGATCGCAGGACAGAGGGCAGTCTTACCCACTTCTGGAAAACACCTCCTAGAAAAATCTAAGGAAGCAAGACCATTTGCAACAATATACAACTCTTCACAACTTGTTTGCTGACCCAGACCATTCTCATCCACACGTCAGGTAGGTAAAATATTCTTTATTTGTAGTCAGAAATCACTTTGTGCAATGTTTCCAACTCATATCAATAAATGAAGTTCAAATCCAGTTTAAAAACTGACCTTTATAATGACATAATGGGTTCTCAGTGAATTGTATGAGAATGATTATTTTTCCATAGTGGGTTACTTCAGATACTAACAAATACCACAGCTTCAGCTAAAGAAGGAAACAAACCACAGTAAAAAAATCATGCTGCCTTAGACTTATGACAGTACCCGTTAATTTTAATAAAAATGTGCTTTTGCAGACTCTATGCTGCCTCAGTTTCCCTTCAAACTTCCAAATTTATCCCATTGCTTCTCCCTTCCCTACATCTTTTTCCACCTGTGGCCATTTTCTCTGTTACAGTTTTTTCCCTTTTGCCCCACCTGTCTACAGGGTCACGCCTTAGCTTTCTATTCCAAAAAACCCTTTCCTCAGCAATAACAGTTTGTAAAACTACTGCCTTCTCACACCATCCTTCTCTCACCTCCAAGATTTTGGATTATGCTGTTTGCTTTCTCTACCTAATTTTTCTGTAATTAAGTGGTAACCCCTTGAATCAGCTTTCTGCTTTCTTGCTATTCCATCAAACAGTTCTTTTAAAGGCTGATGATACTCCCATCTATCTGAGTCCTCCATATTGCTGGAAGTGTCAATAGTGACGGTGAACATTCACTCACAGGGCAGTCATGATTTCTAGTTGACTGAGTGCAACTGAAAGTATGATTCTAAATAAAAAAAGATCAATTGGAAAAAAGGAATGATCAAATAAAAGCAAGAGAGAAAAATGATCCCAAAGCACTTATCCTTCCTCCTTCCTCTGACCATCATCACATATTCATCCTGTCTTATGACCAAGAGTATTACGGTGATCAAAATTAAATTAATCTACCTGCATATATACGATACTTCTGCCTATTGCAAGAAGATCATTATCCATAGCTCCTGCTGCTCTTTCACTCACATGATTCTGAAATAATACTGATTAAAAATATGGAAGGCAGATGGACTACTTTCTCATCTTCCTTTGTACAAGGAGTAGTTTAGTATCAGTTAGTACTTAATAAGACCACAATTATACAGATACACTTACTTCAGCAGAAGGTCAACAAAACTTCCCTGAAGAAAGTGTGGTACCCAGTTCTGCACAGGACAATGAAGAAAAGAATCAGAGGTACAATCTGTTCTCAAAGGGGGAGAATTCATTGAAACTCTAAGAAAACTCCTTGTCCTTGTCCCTGAAAAATTACATTACAACCCAAGTAACTAAAAACTCTGGCTTACTCTGGAGCAATTTCATCCACGATATGTCTGCAGGGCTGTATACAAAAAAGGCACTCAGTTGTGTATACACAGGGTGGTCAGGCACTTTTCCATAACTCTTTCTTTACACAGACTTTACCTCTTTTTCCTCACTCATCTTTGAAAATTGCCACTAGCCTACAGTCATACATATTTCTTGTCCATTGGGTACTCTCTTTCCTTCCAATCCATTCATTCCAGGAATCCCCTAGAAGGTGTGCTTGGTTTTGGTTTGGGTTTCTTTTTTAGCTACAATCTCTCAAACCTATCTTCAATTAAATAACTGCTCTTTACAGTTTCTCATCCCATCTTGCAGACTGAAACAGAAATGGGGAAAAAATGCTTGGGTTTTATTGGCACTGTCTAGGTATGTGGTGTTCTACAGATTACTCAATTACTGCTAAAGCATAGTTAATCTATGAGGCTGGTTGCTAACTGTTCAGACATCCTGATTATGTAAGATTTCCTATCTTTGTCCCTGGAGGGTATAGAAGAGTCTACACACAATGGTTTTGAAGTCACCACAAAGGCTCCCACCTGGTGGAGGTTTTTAACACAGGATGACATCACACAGCAAAGTGAAATGTACTTACAGAAGAGTGGCAACACTCATTATGCATGAGGCTTATGCAAGCTCTGTGCATTTGCTAAGGCTTTTTAGTATGGGTGACAAGTCAATAGTTTTAGGACATGGAAAGTCTCCTTCCATGGGAAATGGAAATTGGTAAGTTTGGAGAAGACATATATGCTTATTTTTCAGAAAGGGACAGAGAAAGGAGTGAGCCACGTACTGCAGGTTTGCTTACCCTGCAATGGTCCTGAATTTCTGGACTCTATCACATCTATTTTAACCACTTGGAAGCTGTTGTTTAATGCTGATTTCACATTTACGGAGCTGTAAAACATGTTTGGCCACGATGTGAGGAGCGACGTAGCAAGGCTGTTTGTGCTGTGCTGACTATTAAAATAATGCCAAGATGATGAAGAACTAATTCGTCCAGCAAGAACCCATCACCGTGCAGAAGCTCCAAAGAGACGGGTAGAAAACAAACAAGAAAGCAATCAACCAGCCAAAACAACTCGTAACATGAGAATTAAAGGCACGGCTAGCTGCGTAAAAGTCCCAAATCACTGAAACGAAGCTTTATAAATTCCCAGTAATACTGCTATCTGAGCACCCTCTAGTGGCTGACAATAAACAGTTCCAGAGAGGAAAACGTGATTCCACAGGGGGAATAATGCAGAAGAACGTAGTGTCTCATTGACTTTGTTTGGACAATTGACCACTGTATGCATGTTTTCATTTGGAAGACAGGGAAACAACTCAACATTCAAAACAAATTTAATTATTTATCTTTTGGCGTTATGTTCTCAGCATTTCCTTAATTTTCATATAATCTGACTGGTTAAAGACTTCTGTTCATTTAAAACTATTCTACCAATTTGTTTTAAAATAATTTTATTTGAAATATGAGATTAGATTAAAATAAAAAATATTAAGAAAGTAAAACAATACAGAAATATGGAGGGAACAGAAGTCAATTTTGAACTGATTTCCAATATACCTGTGGCATCAAAGTGTATTTTAACTTAATTGCAGAACATACTTAATTTGTTTGGTTTGAATACAAGGCTGTTCACTATTATGCACTTGTATTTAACCTGGAAAAAGAGTTGAGAGTGAACTAATCTGTAGTGTTCATACATCACAGCTTTATAGTTCTATATTTTTCAAGAAAAATTTTAACTTATTTTTACATATGTACAGAATATGTTTCATGTTTGCTCTTTTCCACAATTACTTGACGTACAGTCTGTTATCAGTTGGGTTCAACATTCAAGAAATGTAAAAAGTGTTTACTGTTTGTCCTGGTTTCAGCTAGGGTAGAGTTAATTTCTTCTCAGTAGCTATGACAGTGCTGTGTTTTGGATTCTGAATGAGAATGGTGTTGGTAACACACCAATGTTTTGGCTTTTTTCTAAGTCCTGTTTATCCTAAGCCAAGGACTTCTTTTTCCCTTGTCTCATGCTCTGCCAGTGAGGAAGCAAAAAAACCAAACAAACTGGGAGGGAGCATAGCTGGGACAGGTAACCCAAACTGACCAGAGGGGTACTCCACACCACAGAATGTCATGCCCAGTATATAAACTGGGGGGGAGTTACTTGGAAGGGGACCCCATCTGGGTTTGTGAAGGGGGGTCTGGCATTGGTCCTTGGGTGTTGAGCAATTGCAGAGTACAGCACTGGTTTTTATCTTTTTTATTATTGTTATTATTTACCATTATTATTATATTTTACTTTATTTTCAATTACTAAACTGTTCTTATCTCAACATACAAGTTTTATTTCAATTCTCCTCTCCATTCCACCAAGATAGGAGGGGACAACAGGGGTCTTGAGGGAGAGGCTGCAGGAGACTGTTAAAAGAAAAATAAAATTCATCTAAGACAGCATGAGACTTCTATTTCCTATTGGAAGTCTCCTATATTTACAACATTTCTAGATCCACCAGATATCGTTCCTGGACACTTTGCCATAGTAAAGACACTTGTAGTTAGAAAGAGTTGAACTAGTACTGTCAGGCTAGTACTGTCCTGCTCTTAGATTCTCTTACCTCTACTACAGCTTACCTAAGTAAGTTTCCCACACTGGGACAATATTTGTTCATGAGTATATTGTTTTGGTTCGTATGGAAAATGACTGTGTTCTCAGGCTTATGGATTGAGAAGAGAAAATGGAAAATATCTTACACGCCAGATGAAATGCATGGAACACAATAACGCTCCTAAGTAATTTAAAAATCCAGGGCAAAATATCACTCCAAAATGGTCAACAGCCTGGAAAGTGGAGATCTAAATACTGGAGTATTTCAGACAGCTTACAAAATCTTTTGAACTGTCCTTGCTCCAAATCAGAGTACAGCCATGATGGTCCACTAAAAAGGCATATTCCATCTTAACCAGTCATCTACTGAGAGAAAATCAAAGTGAGAATGCTAGCAAACGTGTCTAGTTACCAATTATCTTTTAGTTTTCCATCTTCTCCTTAAATATGTGAGAGAAATAATTTATACATTGATCATAAGATATGTAGCAGAAGGGTCATTTAAAATCTTTGGTGGAGCATGTATTTCAGAAATACAAGCAGGAAAAAAAATCTTGATTAGAGTTAATTACAGTTAAAATGGATTTGGAAGAGAAAGTACTCATATTTTAAAGGCAGCCATGAAAAATGTAATGGGAGTCAGACCCTGATCTGCATTTACCCCAGTTTGCATTGGTGTAAGCCTGCTGCCTTTGAAAGACTTTCTCACCCTTTATACTCCTCCCAGTGAGATGAGAATCAGGCCCGCAGCCTACCTGCGCACCCTTGCCATGATGATGATGAGAATGATAATGAAAAAATTAATGGACCTGGAGTCAGTATTAAAAATTGCTTGTATCTTATAGTAATTTTCTTCATGGCTGTGAAGCCCTCTTTTTGATGAGAAGAAAAACAGAACAGTTACCAGCTGTTCACATAATGACGAACAATAATAAGGGAAGACATGCATGTTAATGAGCTGGGGGAGGGGAATCAGAAGGGGCTCTCATCAGTGTGCAGCTGTAAGTGCAAATCCTCCCTCTGAGTATTTTGGAAATCTGATGGCACATCAGCATGCTATGCTGGCAAATAGACTTGAGACTGAAATCAGCCCCAGGTAAGGAAAACAACATTTCTAGAGTCTACTTTCAGCTCTGGCCAGGTGATCAGCCTGTCTTTCACCATGCTGTTAACAGTATTGGGACAGGTATTCTCACCACATGTGTCATCTTCTAAAAAATTATTTTTGCAGTCACAAATGAACAGTCAAACTGAGATGACCTCATGGGTCCAGCAGAGAACAACAAGTGAAGAGAGAGATGTGTAGATCAGAGCTGGTGGGAGAATAAGGATGCCCTTTGTATTCTCTGGTCTGTATATCAAACAAACAAATTGAAGCTTAAAGGCTTGCCTGCATGCAGAGTTGTGGAGTCTTCTTTCAAATAAGTGATTTAAACCTTGATGTAGTTTTTTTCAGTGCAAAAACCAGCAAAAATCAGTCACCCCTTAGTTTAAACCCAGTTTATTTTCTTCAGGTTTGGGTCAGAGAAGCACAGTCTTATGCTAAAATATGCCATTCAGCCCAAAGTGAAGTCTGCATCTAGACTTACAGTATTTTAATTAGCCCATTTCAATTAAGTGAAGACAGGATCTGCACCCAGGACTTGTAGGTGTAACAGACATCAGGCTACCATAGGTGCAAATCCCCTGCCTGGAATTCTCTTCCTCCAAATTTTCTGTAAGCAGTCTAAAGAGGCACTAGGTTCTTGGATGACCTCAGCAACCTGAATCCTGGCAGCTTTATTAGAAGGTACATTTGTTCAGTTTGTTCACACTGAATGATCTTGGGAGGCTAAATCATCAAAACTGAGCAATGTAGGTCTGAAGAATGAGGCCAAATTTTAAGAAAACTATGGTTGAGATCATTTGACCTGCTGAGAATTGCTTAGCCATGTTCACATGTGCCAATCCATAAATCCACGAATTATAGTCCTACATAGCTAGAGGTAAGATTGCCAATATGAAGGACAATGTTTGGAGTAAAACACAATATGTGGTGTAAAACTGCATAGCTGGGTTTATGCTGATTTACATCTAAAACCACATCTATGCACTAAAAATACCTTTGAGTTTTTAGATGCATAAATAGGCCTTGACAAAAGCTTATTACCAGGTTTTTATTTCTCAGTAACAGATGTGGCATTTAAATCAGTACTGCAAGTCGTTATATCATCCTCCATGATGGGCTCAGATTGAACAGAAGCTGCCATGGACACGTTCTTTCCTGACTAATATGAAGATAGTATTTTTTTTTTTTTTTTTTTTTTTACTATTATAGCTGTGTTTCTACAAGAAAAATGTATGCTACACAGCAGTCAGCACTTCTCAGCAGGAAAAACTGAGACCAAGAACACAGAGATCTATGAAATCAAAGATGAAATGGAAAACATGAACAAGAGACATAAATTAGAAAAATAATTTAGAAAAAATCAATTTCCTAGTAAGTTCCACTTAGTCTCACAGAACACTGAAATGAAATGCAAAACAAGGACTCCAACTCCATCAAGATGTAAAGGTTGCACAGTATGGAGGTCAGTGCCATCATGTGAATTCATTTAATTCTGAAAAAAGTGTTCAGAAAAGTAAGTTCAGAAAAGTAAAGGTTTCTGTTGCTGTTGAAAATGCCTGAATCTGAGAGACATACCAGCAACAGGATGAGGTGCAGGATAAAAAAAGCCCATCCAAACACAAGTGTTCTATAACTTATAGTTGAACAGAGAGGGCACTTCAAGAGGTGATCTGCTGGCAACCTGACTGACAAGCTGATCCCTACCTGAGTGATCCAACAACATTGCTAGGTTCCTCCTGTACGTGCTCCCTGCAGCACATAACACCAATTAGAACAGGGCTGGAAGAAGCTCTTGGACATCTACCCTGGATGCATTCTTGGAAGCAGGACCTTGCACAAAACAAGAACTCATCGGGGACAGCTGTGCAATTTGCTATTACAAAGGGTCATTCTGACTGGAGATCACATGACATTTATCCATGAAAGGGGAAAATTTTCCAAATCCAATCATCTTGTGCTGCACATTAGGCTCATTCCTTCTTGCTTCTTCCCTCATAAATTCGGGAGACAACCGGTTACCATCCTCTTCAACACCATGCCTGCAAACTCTTTGTCCATGCAATCCTCTTTTTTTTTTTTTTTAGAACTCATAAACCAGATTCTTTAGCTTGTTATACCAACCATGTTTTCCAGTCCTCTACTCATTCTTGCTATGGTCCTTCAGACACCTTCCAGCTTCTGGCACACTAGGAGTTGGGCAGCCGGTATGCACAGAAAAAGAGGTTTCTGAAGGCCAAATGAATGCTCAGGCTATTTAGATGAAGTTGTAAATATTCAGAAAACCCACTGCCATTCATTTAGTGAAATCAGCCTTTCCAGAATTTCTGGATTTTTCCACTCTTCCTACATGCAGATGAAGGGCACTCATTCTGCAGAAGCATGAGGGCAGAGATGGGTAAGTCACTCTTACAACCTGAGAAAACCCAGGTCTCTTGTCCCTCCAACCATCAACAAAACAGGCAGCTGAATTTTCAACCTCTACTGCAGTTAATAAAGGGTGTTGAAACCACCTGGTTTATAATAGTCTGGTAATAACAGACTCTCTGCATACCTTCAGTCTGCCTCTACTGTAACAGGCCATGTCAGGCCAGTACGGAAATATTTTCTGCTCCTGGGAGACGTTGTGTGGGTGTGCTCCTCTGTGACATTACTCTGATCATAATCCCCACTTATGTGGCCATGCTGGAAATAAAGTGGTCTCTGCCTATTGCACTCCTGGTGATAGTGTCAGTGCCTTACAGGAACAAGGCAATTGTATGCCAGTGCATAGCTACAGCATGATCACTTTTGACACGGAACAACAAGGAAAAGCATCGAGAAAAATCAGCACAGGGGAAATTTATCTAGTGGGAGTTGCAGTTCTCGAGGTTTAAATTTGGTCAAATTCTTCCATGTGTGCTGAAAACCTCATGGGAACTTTAACAGCCCAAAGAAGATCTTGGGTTTTTAAGTCTTCTGGAAAACTGCATCAGAGTAAGACACTGGCCATATATTGATAAGAGCCTTCAAAGACTGGTTTTGTATATCAAAGCACTAAAGCTTGTTCATTGACTTTACAATGTCAATAACCAAGATGATAGTCAACACAGCTTCATTAAGGGCAAATAATTTCTGACCAATTTGGTGGCCTCCTACAATGGGGTTACAGCATTGGTGGATAAGGGAATGTCATCTAACTGGACCTGTGCAAAGCATTTGGTGCTTCCATGCACACCCTTGACTCTACAGTGGAGAGGCCTGGATTTGGCAGGTGGCCCACTCAGGGGATAAGGAATTAACTGAATGTCCTGCTCATAGAGTTGTGGTCAATGGCTGAGAGTCCAGATGGAGAGGAGTGATGAGTGGTGCCCTCGGGGTTCTGCACTAGGGCCAGCATTCCTGAACATCTTTGTCAGGGACACAGACAGTGGGACCAGATGTACCATCAGCAGGGTGGCTTGGTGGGGTGGTCAACACACTGGAGGGGCCTCCAGCATAAGACACGAACCTGCTGAAGCAGGTCCAGAGAAGAGCCACAGAACTGACCAGAGAGCTGCAGCACCTCTCTGATGTGGAAAGGATGAGAGAGTTGGGATTGTTCAATTTGGAGAAAAAAAGGTCATGGGGAGACCCCCCAGTACCAAAGGGGGGCCTCCATGAAAGATGGGGAGAGTTTTTTTATCAGGGAGTGTAATGATAGGACAAGGAGGAATGGCCTTGAACTGAAACAGGGCAGGTTTATATTAGATACTAGGGAGAATTCTCTACTGTGAGGGCACTGAGGCACTGGAAGAGGTTGCTCAGGGAAGATGTGGAGGCTCCATCCCTGGAAGAGTTCAAGGCCAGGCTGGGCAGGGCTTTGAGCAACCTAGTCTAGTGAAATGTTTCCTTGTCCATGGCAGGGTGTGGAAGTAGGTGATCTTTAAGGTCCTTTTCAACCTAAACTACTTTATGAACCCATGATTCTATTACTTGAAAATAGTAGGTAGCTGATGTGCTTCTATTTTAAATCATAAAAGAGTCATTAATACAATTGTTGGCACCTGCAGCTTCATCAGCCTCATGTTCATGTACTGATTGTAACTGTATTTTTGTAGACTGCAGAGCAGACAGCATGGGAATCCCAGTCCTATGAAAAGGGTTCATCCAAGGAACAGCATGAGATTTTTGGTGTAAGCCAGATGATGTGAATAGGAATTATGAGTGGAGAAATGGGAAATGAAGACAAAAAATCTGATCCAGTTGCTTGCTTGCTAAATATATTCCCTCCTGTGCAGTAAAAGTTAGGGACTCTGGGAGTAAAAAGGGCATGAGAATAGAATTATACACTAAATCAAGAAGCAAGAAAACTTCATTGAGACAAGTGTTAGCATAATGCAGTTAAAGCATCATGCAGTTCAACAACGGGAAATGATAGTTCTTGCATTTCTTGCAACACTTGAGGGCCTTAGTGCAATGATAACAGTGTACTCTTCATGTTGATTTTCTTTGTGATGTATCAGTGTTCTCAGCCATTGTTTTGGTTTTGGTTACTATCTCCCATTCTGAGGATCTAGGGCTAGGGACACATTTCTCTTCTTAATGCTAGCATAGATTCCAAGTAACTGCACTGAACTCAAAGAGGTGTCATCATAAAAAAAAAAAAAAGCCAATAAACAAACAGATGCAAGCATCAATGAAATAATAACCTATTCTTACATAATCAACAGAAAGTTACAACTGTAAAGTAGCTAGCAAAAAATACCATTGTGAAAGCCTAAAGTGAAGACGGTTATCTTCACTTTGCATAAAAGGATTTTTTACTCTAAATGTGCCTTATAGATTCCAAAATACACTTTGTAAAATCATTGCTCGCTCCAACTGAAGGTAGTAGAAAAAATCATGCCACTGCAGCTGTCAATAGTTAGGTATTTCGAGGCTCTAGACTATTTTAAACAGCATGTAGAAGAATATAAAACATGTAATTATTCAAACGAAAGATATGCAATCTGAAATGTGCAGTGTTTCGAAAATAAGCAAGTATCCTGACACCTGCAACATTGCTGCAATTTGGCTGGAACTGTGATAACACCAACTATTAGTGCAGCTGCCACCCAAAAGACTGAATACATAGAGCCAGTAAATGTTTCATTTAGGCGAGCAAACATAGTGGATCTTTTAAATCAGTGACAATAGAAAGATCTTCCTTGGCTAATTGCAGTAGTGCCACACATACTGTTTGGCAGGAGGTGGTGCTGCAAAGGGGGAACACATTTTCTCAGTTTGGGATCATGTCGTTCCTGCAAAGTCCGACATAACCATTTTAAATCACAAAATGAGATTACCTCAGTTCATTAGAGCATGCTAATTATTAGGTGCTAATAGTGCCAAAGTTGTGAATTTGATCCCCATATGGGCTATTCACTTGAAGAGTTGGACTCAATAATCCTTGTGGGTCTCTTCCAACTCAGAATATTCTGTGATTTTGTGGAATTTCTCCCCCAGCTTGAAGAGTTAGTGCGTATGTATATGTGTGTAGACGTCTATACCAACACTGTATTGAGTTTACAGGGTCAGATTTTGGTAGCAGGGGGACTAACAGGGGTGGCTTCTGTGAGAAGCTGCCAGAAGCTTCCCCAAGGTTTGACAGAGCCAGAGCCAGCTAGCTTAGAGACAGACTTGCTGCTGGCCAAGGCCAGGCCAATCAGAAATGGTGGTAAGGTCTCTCTGATAACAGATTTAAAAAGGAAAAAAAAGTAATTGCGCAGATGTAGCAGAGTGAGAATACGTGAGATGAACAACTGTGCATACACCAATGTCAGTGGTGAAGGAGGGGGACAAGATGATCCAGGCACCAGATTCAGGATTCCCCTGCAGACCGTGGTGCAGACCATTGTGAAGCAGGCGTGCCCCTACAGCCCATGGAGATCCATGGCAGAGCAGAGATCCACCTGCAGCCCTGGGAGGAGTCCCATATCAGAGCAGGTGGATGCCTGAAAGGAGGCTGTGAATCCTCCAAGTGGGACACTTATGTTGGAGCAGGGTCCCGGCAGGGACCTGTGGAGAGAGTAGTTCATGCTGGAGCAGGTTTGCTGGTTAAGACTTGTATCCCTGTAGAGGACTCGCACTGGAGTAGGCTGTGCCTGAAGGGCTGCACCTTGAAAGAGATGTGAAGGAGACCCATGCTAGAGGAGTTCATGGATAACTGCTGCCCATGGGATGGACTCACATTAGAGAAGCTTGTGAAGGACTGTCTCTGGTGGGAGGGACCCCACATTGGAGTAGGGGAATGATTCCTCTCCCTGATCAGTGGCAGAACAACTTGTGATGAACTGACTAACACCTATTCCCTGTCTCCCTGCACAGGTAGGAAGTAGAGCTTGGAAAGGAGGGAGGGGTGTGAGGAAGGAGTTTTTATCTTCTCATTATCCTGCTCTGATTTTGTTAGTAATAAATTCAATTAATATCCCCAAATTCTGTTTGTCTTGCCTGTGATGGTATTCGGTGAGCAACTTCCCCTGGTCCTTATCTCAACCCATGAACCCTTTGTTATATTTTCTCTCTCCTGTCCACTTGCAGAGTGGAGTGAGAGAGGGGCTTTGGTCGATGCCTGGCATCCAGCCAGCGTCAAGCCACTACTTTGTTTCTGCAAAATCTGACACAACCATTTTGATTTCTCCTCCAGCTGGAAGAGCTGGGGCATGCGTATATATGTGCTGACTTCTGCACCAACACCCAAGCCATAATCCATTTAGTACACTGGCCTATGAACTTCACCTATGATCATTAGGTGATGGCAGCCAGTGTGCACTCACTGAAGTCATGGTGAAATCCCAGTTGAGGCTCCTACCCTTATATTCCAGAATTTGTATGTTGCTCTTTTGAGCTGTCAGAGCCAGGCACTGTCTATACCCATGTCTCGAGAACAGAAACTTGTTTCTTTCAAAGCAAAACATATAAAAACCATGGTGAACAAAATGACATGACTCACTAGTTAAAATCCCTCAAGAAAACACACTTTACCTAAATCAGTTATGGCAGCTATTAATAATCCTGCCAGCTGTTACAGGAGGCCTTTGAAGTATACTGAGATCTCAACTTAAAGGTCTCCTGATAACGCATCTACTGCAGCATTTTAAAAATGAGCCTTACACTCAGTTAAGCCTTCTTAATCTTTATTTGTAATGACTAAAGTGATTTATCTAGGCTTCAACTGCTCATTAGTTTTAATGGTGGATACTGGCAATTGTCGTATTACCATAAACAGGTGTCAGCAGTGTCTTGGGGAAAGAAAATACCTCACTAAATGCAAGTCACAGGACAGTGAGGAAAGTGGTTGAGGGTCATGTCACATGCTGTAGACAGTTTAAACATTTTTGCAATGTTCCACCATCATTCAAATTACTCCCAATAAAACAGACTTGGAAGAACCAACTGACCTTGGTTTTGCAGAAGGCTTGAGGAAGAAGGAATGTAGCTGCTTGTTCATACTTCCAAAGCTCGAAAGGTTACAAGCTTAAAACCACATTCAGTTTCCACTCAATGCTGGCTGTGACAAAATTCAACGTAAATGGGTATTTGAGGAAGCAAGACACAGATTTCAACTGTCATCCTATTGGCTGGGTGTCTGAAGGTGCCACACATACAGACATGTGGGAAAACACATAAGGCTGAAAGTCAGGGTCATCTTTCATATCTATTTGTCCATTAAGTTGAAGAATAAAAGAACATCTCCATTTGCAATAAAGCCCCACATACTGCAAATTCACCAGAAAATATATTCTTCTTTAAATACACTAAAGACATACAGTGGATAAAGCTATTTTAAGGAACTTGTGTACTGTGAGCAATTTCCAAGTCCAGTCTCTATTGTGTGAAGATAAAAGTTTCAAATGAAGCACTGATATGGTAAAACAAAAAATGGAACTACTGCGTTAAAAAAAAAATCATTCCTTTCAAGATCATCTTAGTTATACTCTCCTCATCAAGTGCTTTAAACAAGCTCTAAACTGCTGGATAGGGGACTTGTCCACTCAACTATCTTGTGCTCAACCTGAACAAACACAAGAAACCCACTTCTAGTGCTCCCTGGTTATCACGTTCATGTCACACTGACTTTGCAGAGATAACAATTGCTCTTGGTCAAACAACATACCCAGACAGAAGGTCTGCTCTCCCACATCAATCACAACCAAAAAACCCCAAACCTCTTGCTCAATGGAGGTCAGAAAGCCACTCAGAAAGGCCTCCAAAAGAAAACACACCTCAGATACACCTCAGTGGGGTTTTTCCTGCCACTGTCTTTCTGGAGGATGGGTGCACCTACATTACACTGAGCAACCACCCACTAATAGACAGTTGCATGCAGATCTGCCTCTAAGCAAAACTTCGAGAACACCAGGACTTTGCACATTACACAACAGAGAATACCTCTTTAAAAAAGCATGTGACAACACTTAAAAAAGCTCAAATGGTCCACCTTGTATCACTTTTCTTTTTTTTAACCTATTGTTTCTTTGTTATGCTCAGTAGAGGAATGCTGGATTTGCCAGCCTGCCAAACTGCCAAAACTCTGGTTTAATCTTTACCATTCAGACTCATCACATGCTTGTTGTTCTTGCAACTTAACCTCTGTTGGATCATGAATCCCAGCTTCAAGGGTGGCTGGTGAAAGGTGGAGTGGACAGCAGATTTTTCCTTGCTGCCAAGTCTTCAATTGCACACTGTCCTTGGGTTTTTTGTTGGTTTTTCTGTTGGGAGTTCAAGACTTTTTTTTGCCTGCCTAATATGTCTATGGCCTCCACCCCTACAGTATCCAAATACCAATGAGATTTTCACTGCACCTTCTGTTGTAATCAGAGTTGCAAAGGAACTCAGGTTGGAAAGAACCTCTGGTGGTCATTTTGTCAACTCTCTGCTCAAGCAGGGCTGCATTCTGAATACCTCTAAAGAGGGAAAAAAATAGTATTACTTCCAGTGTGCAGCTAAAGAATCAAACCAAAAGATTAGGGATTTGCCAAGGAAGTTACGGAACCGAAACTATAGTTTTGATTCATAATAAGCCTTACTCAACATCACTGGGCACTTTACACTATTCCTGCCTGGTGGTGGTACAGGCTGAGTAAAGAGCATAAAAGGCTGAAAAACCAAGTGCAGTGAGCAATCAATCTGATGGTGGTAACTCACGTATCACAGTTTTACTTAGCGCATTTTTTGATGTGTAGGAAGTAGCTAAATAAAAAAAAATTAGCCGGGGAAACAACAAAGAAAAGGACTGAAGCAGGAAAATGCTGGAGGTGAATAGGTTTTTGTGCAAGACTCAAGAGTGCTACAAATTCTACCTTGACAACCTGTGAACTTTTTAATCCCACGAAGTCCAGCAGTTGAGGTTTGACCAAAGCACACCACCTGCAGCAGCAACCAGGCTTGACTGAAGACTCGTGAGACAACGCTGGCCTACCATTGTACTTGGACAGAAAAGGGAAGAAAGGGAAAGAGAGGGCCTGGGGAGACTGAAGAGCAGGGGCTGTAAGGCATTTTACAACAGACAGGCAGGGCCTGACAAATTAGCGACAGTCAGCTCGATGTGAATGAGGTGCCCTGTGACTACTGTGTGCCGGCTCTTCCTCGCACGTTTCTCAAAATCACTCCTGAGACTCCACTCATTCCTTCCTAGGATCATTTCTAAGCCTAAATGTTAAAAAAAGTCACACAGGTGTATTCCTAAACTACTATCTACGGCTGCCGCTTTCGTTTCTCGGCAGTCCCCCGCTAACGCGACGGACTCCCTACGCGCTTGGCTCCTCCCGC
>VZTX01016175.1:178084-203385 GCA_013400915.1 Pardalotus punctatus
GAGGAGCGGCAGGAGAGGCAGAGGGTGTCCTCTTTGCACCGCTGAAATGAGACTGGGACACTTGTCCACGGACGGAGGAGAGCGGATGGTGCCCTGGGGCGCGCTGAATGGCAGTACCGGGATCACTGCTACTGAAACCTGTACGCAGGTATGCTCATCAACAGAGAGACATGGCTGGATTAAAGTAAAATGGAGATGAAACCCGTTTAGAAAGCAGAAAATCGCTGAGAAAAAAAATCCCACATTGAGAGGTCACAGCACTTGGAAAAAGACCACACAGGAAAAAATCCTTTGGTATGCATCTTTCAGTACCACTTTTTGGTAACCGAGATGCTGGTCTGATCTCTGTTCCTGCTGCTGTGGATTTTTTACCTGCTGGCAGAAAGTCCCAGTCAGGTCCCCTTCACACAACCAGCTGCAGCAGCTTTGCTCATACAAACACTCTAGTTTCATCCTGTGGGTATGTTTTGTAAAAGTAGTAGTTCACATGCAGATAGTTCAGGGCCTCCGTTGGCTTAACGGTTTTGTTCAGTGCCTTTCACACAACAATGACTGCACTCCATTTTTATGCGCCAGATGGATTGTTCAGCACTTAAGAGTGTATCTACTCTTCCTTGTTTATGTTAAATTTCAGAAATATATTTGCTGAGTTGGCAAAATTCACTGTTAGGACTACAGAAAATTGTTTGTAAACAGATTAATTTTGTCTGTAAGTACTTTAGGATTATATATATTCAGTAGCAATATTTATATGTAAAGCAAACTGCTAGAACTTGACTTTGGTTGTATAAAATAACAACTCTAAGTATCGTAAGATGGGAGAGACAGTGGGATAGTTGGAGGACTGAGAAGGTAAGACAGTTACACTTTATACTGTATCTTACTGGTTATAGCCTCCAAAATTATAACAGTGCAATGGCAACTCATGTTCCCCTCTTGACATGAGGGAAAGCAGTACTGCATTTGCACATAAGGCTTGCACACCATTGATGGTTTTCACCTCTCATTTGTACTTAAAAAATGTTGTTAAAGGTCACTAAGGTAAGGGATGAAAAATCATATTTAGCTCAACAGAAGTCTTCCTACCCAATAAAGGCACACAACTGCTTGATGAGGATTACTCAAACCTTACTTCCAGTTGTTTTGTTAACAATCTATGTATTAACGGCACTGCTTTTTCCACTTCCTTAGGCAGCATCAAGAGAGAATAGGATTTGTTCCATGGACACTGAACCAAGACTAAACTTCAGCCCTTTATATGGAACTGCTGAAAGAGGAAGCTGCAGTACTGAAACCGGTCAGTCTTGACCGCATGAGACCATGGCTCTCACAGAAGGCAAATGATATCTTCAAAAACTTCATGAAATGCAAACTCGGTGGTTCACTGTTCTTAGAGCTGTTACACTTCAATAATTGGGGAGAGGAACTTATGGTTTGTACTCACANTTATTTTGTCTAAAAAAAAAAAAAGAAAAAAAAAAAAAAAAAAAAAAAAAGGCAGGGGCAAAACCATTCTTTTAGCATACAGGGTTTTTTCCTCCTACTAGCAGGAAGGTCTTTTTAGATAAATGGTGAACGAAAACAAATACACAACACAACAGAACTTACAGAACATTTTTTCACAGCTAGAAAAAAATTGCCTCTGAAAATGTGAAGTTGTCAATAAAAAGGAATGCAACAGCAAAGTACATAATAGAGCAATACTTGTATATTATTGCAACAGCAATAATACATGTCCATCACTAAATGAGTAGAAAACTAACTGCTTACAAAGGCAAACAATGACCTAATTTTAGTTATGCTGCTCCAAGCACTGAGTGCAGATAAGTATCTTCAGCTCTGTCTGCAGAACTAAGGTGTGCTTCAGGTTGTAAACTTGTGTGCTTTTCATGATTTAAATAATAGACTGGACCTTTTGCTCTATACTTTATGGGCCTAGATTAATACAAACGGCTGATAACTTGTCTTGGTTTTAATCCACAGTGCTTGACAGTTGCCTGCATGATCTGCTAGGACGGTGGGACTACCAGATTTCCTTGGACAAGTATTGGAACTTCAACTTGAACAAAGTGGGATGAAGTTTTACTCATTTTAGAAGAGCACTTGATCATATGGACAAGATAAGATAGTATGAAGCACACTGCTTAAATTTACAATGATTTATTGTGTTTAGGAACATTCAATAAATACCAGTGTTTTAGCTGCAGTTTGGAAATCCTTCCCCATTGAAAATGAGTTGTTAGTTTTTTCCTGGCATAAACTCCATTGCCAGCAATGGATGTATCAGAAAAAGAAATTAATAAATACAAACAGACAGCACTTTCTAAACATACCTCCTCTTTTAAAGGCATGATACAGACTTACTAAACAAATCTCAAACAAGTTCTTCGCAGAAGAAAATTTTGCTACAAGCTGTCTCTGAACATTGTTTTCTTCACTAATGCTGGTAGTTTATTTCATGGAGTACAGTATTTTTGAACAGTAATGTTGAATCATTTAAAAACAAGCCTTTCCTGAAACCCCCTTTTCCTTTGATTAAGGTATGCTGAGACATGTAGCTAGTACTGAACTGTGTGAATTTAAGAGTGGTGTGCCTCTTGCTGAGCATTTCATGGCAAATGTGAAGAAACAGCAATATGGTACTTTGTTACTAGGGATCTGGGGGATTTTTTTAAAATCTGATTTTAAACTACTGTTCAAATGTTAAAGGCATCATATTTAAGTGTTACAGATATTTTGCGTAATTTTCTGTGACGTTTAAAAACACAACGGAAGATTCCTGCTTTGGATGAGAATAATTTTCAAGTACTTAAATTTGAATATCCCTCTAAACTCCATTCATTTCTTATTAAAAATGTGTATAAAAGCATGAAGACTACAGAAAACCAATTAACATAAGAGTTAATTCTGAATAAGTTTTTCCACAACTGTATTTTACATATAACCAAACTCCTGCTTTAGCAAAAGCAAAAAGAATAAAAATAAATTCTCTCCCAACTATTTACACTCAGGAATTACCTTGCTACGGGACTAGATACTTCAGTTTACAGTCCCTCTAACCCAAGGTGTATTTTTAGGTGTATAACTTTGTGATTTAGGGTCTTGGAAGTTTTCAGCAAACCTCTCTCTTGCTTTCTCCCAGTTCTTTTTATTCTTGCTCTGGATGAGCTGAACATCTTCAATTGAGGTTGGTCTCCTAGCACCCAAACCTGCATGCTTCTGATGTAACTCAAGTTGGATCTGTCAAATACATTAAATATTGTTGAAACTGCAAATTAGGTATTCTAAATACTATAAATTCTATTTTTCTAATGCAAATTCCACCCCCCAAGCACTTCTCTTTCATGTCCTAATACACCTAGATCATACACGAACAGTAACATTAAAATGATGTGTCAAATCACCACCTTTGGAACTATAATCTAGAGTGCTGAATAATGTCCCCTACCACTAACATTACTGTGAAATACACCTCACTGAGTGAGCAGCATACGATGCCTATGCTGGCTAGTTTGACAACACAGGGCATGATGTGGCTCTGAGCAGCACTAGTGCCAAAAGATAAAATATCTCTGGTGATAAAAATGGGGCTAATGTGGCTGCTGCAGACACCCACACCTTGGTGGCTACAGTGACTTCGGCCAGCTTTTCCTCTCTCATGGCTTATTGCCTAACTTAGTTTTTGTGGTAAATCAGCCTCAGAGAAAGTGGAGAATGCCATCCTAAACTGATCTTCATATCACTTAAATTATTCCAATCTTCCTCCAGATTTTGTATT
Source organism: Pardalotus punctatus (assembly GCA_013400915.1). NCBI lineage: Eukaryota > Metazoa > Chordata > Aves > Passeriformes > Pardalotidae > Pardalotus > Pardalotus punctatus. Next base: position 181,863 of record VZTX01016175.1, read on the forward strand.
AAAATATGAGATTATTAATTCAATGCCTAGTCCTCCTTTGCTTAGTTTCCTAACAAACACAGTCTACCGAAGGGACAACACTACTGAAAAATTTCAAAACGGCTCATTAGGAAAAAATAATTTGAGGTAAGTCCTACTGAGATTATTCCTTCCTAAGCAGGATTTTGAAATGTTTCAAGTGAATAGTGGCATACAATTAGATACTTCTCACTACAAATATGTTTCTATTATTTTTGTTTCAAGTGAAAACCAGAAAGACCTACCGGATCCTTCATGCCACTACCATCCTTTCCCAGGCCTTCCCCCTTCTTCCATCCCATCTTCTCCAACATTTTGTGTCCTTTGTTGCTGTTGCTGATTTCACTTGGAAGAAAGTTTACGATAACTGATAAGCAAGAGTTAATATAAAGAGTATGCTTTCAAATACTGAACAATGGAAATGTGCATACATATGCTGCTCTAGAAACCAGGAATCAATCCATCAAGACCCTTGCTACATTTTGCAAGTTCTTGCAAGAATAGCTTTGGTTAACAAGCCTCTGATCAGTAACACCTTTCTTAAAACTCCTGAACAGCATACTTGCTTGCTTTAGGAGTTAAAAGATACATCATGGGTAGGAGGGTATGGATTACATTAGGAAAAAAGGCAGTATCACTGCCAAATCATCCTAACACACCTATTGCATCATCTCACACTTCCTTTTATTCATTTACAAACACCTACAAGTTCATGTTTCTTAAAAAACCCCAACTACAGCTACAGAAGCAAAGTAACAACTGAAGGAACATCAAATGTCATTTAAGAGGTATATAAATACATGTCCCATGATTGGCTGGATATTGACAGTGAGAGAAGCTGCAGGTGAAAAATCTGCATGTGTACTATTATTGGGACTAAATAAGAAAAATAAAAATTGAGCCACTTGAAAAACAGACACTATTGAAGACATCAGTAGTGCAGCTCGTGAGTTCCTTGATTTTTTGAGTTCTTAAGGAAGTGATTTAAGCATCCTTACTGCCAAGCTGATTTCTCTATGGAAGGTGAGGAGTTGATAAATAAGAGCATGTGAAATGAGAAGTGTGAAAAGTTTAAAATTATCTAGCTCACCTAACACAATATATACAGGTAATTTGTAATCTAACAAACTGTTTGCTAGTTACAAATTGATACTTATTTTATCATCATTTTTTAAAGATTCACAAGAGAAAGACATGGGGCATACTTACCCCCACCCCCAACTTACATATGAACAGAAGCAGAACTATCATCTCTCTGGAAGGTTCCTTCACTTCCAATGGTTTCTCTCCGTTTTCCTGCTCTGTCTTTGTACTTTGGATTCTTCAGTGCCTTGTTGTCGTCATACTCTGTGTTCTTTCCAAGCAGATTAAATTGCATCAAGACAAAGAGAGTGGGCTTTACATTCTGTATTTTTGATAACTTCACTTTTTCCCTCCAAAAGTATGACAGCTTCAGCCTATTACATTAATTCTAAATCTTGTAACAGAATATATAATCCTTACTTACTATTTTCTTAACTTACAGGCATACCTTGTAAACCACATTATTGCCAAATTCAGTAATTTCTCAGAAGGTGTAAATAAAATAACAGATTCTCTTGAATCTTGGTGTGAAGGGTCAATCTCTCCATATTAAGCAGAAAACCATGTGGACATGCCACTGGCTTTATATATAAACATTTAGCCTTTTCCTCGGCAACTGCCTTTTTCAGAGTAAATGACAGAATTAAGCATGTTTACAGATTCTGTGTCAGTATTATTTTGGCACCTGAAGAATTTGATAGAAATAATGGCATTCTGTTTTCTATGTGAATAATTAGCACAAATGCTGGAAGTAACCACATAGTTAAAATTATCTCTGCAACAGAAGTAATTTGAATACACGTGTACTATATTGCCTGTATGGTCATGTTAGTGTTCTCCTATGGACTTAAACACCTGAAAAATTTCCCTCTTCCTTCCATAATTTTTTCAGTTGCTCCTTATGTTTCCTTTCCAAATAAAAGGCTTGCACTGCAAAACCTAACCTGCAGAAATAAAAACAGAAGGGTCTTGCAAAATCTTAACTTCAAAAGGAGTAGAAATCTTGTACACTGTGAAAGGATCTTTCTTCTAACTTTCAGTGGAACTTTCATGCCCTCTTACCATCATCTCTCTCCGTAGAGGTTTGTAAAAATAATTATTTAGGGTACAAAAGACAAACCAGGCGAAGTTTAAACACATTTGAAAACTGCCCTGATTCAAATAAGTCTATGGCTTACAATAAGAATCACAAAGTACTAAAAAAGAAGATAAGAACCACAAGAGTACAAAAACTTAACTTCTACTGTAAACTCACCTGTAAACCATATTTTACCCGTATTTGTTTCAATGCTTTTCTCCTGACTAACTCTCTCTCTTCTTTGCTAAGGGCTGGGCAAACTAAAACAAAGAACACAGGATTGAATTTCTAATTATTAATGTAACAATGTTTTGAAATATAAGACTTATGTAAGAATTTTTGTTCTAACATTATTATATACAGACACATATATCAAGAAGAAAATACATCATTATGTATTTTCTTTATTATATTCCCAGTTTTCTGTATTATATTTCCAGCTGACAAGAAAACTGTATGAAAATGGAACAAATTATTATAAAATAAACAGTCATAATAAAAAATATATCCTGTGATAACACGACTAACCAGAAGACTCCTTTTTCCTGTCCAGGCGAAGATGTGCTCTAACTTGTCCCGGTTCACATCCATCACAAGTATCACTGCCAGGGTGAATATGGAAAGAAAGCACAGTTTCACCAATCTTCACTTCATCTCCATGCTCCAGGATGTAGGGATCACATTTTGTTTTAGGCTACAGCAAAAGAAAGTTTTGGCAGCCAAGTTAACTACTCATGAAAGACACGAACTCTGTTTCATGCATTCTGCTTATAACTCAGTAATTCAGCTTGGTCTCACAAATGTAGGCAAGTATTTAAATACAGTGGGTATTTCACTCTAGCAACTGCAACCGTAGTGGATTTTTTCTAGTATATCCAAACATTAAGTACTATAAGGGGCCCTAAAATCAAAAGGGAACCAAGGCACACATTAATGTGTGAAAGAAGCCATACAATGGCATTGTAAGTGATTTGACATAACACATTTAAAATTACCATAGGACTGGTTTTCTGCAACGTACACAGCACTAAAACAGGAGGTACTCACCTGGAGAATCTGATTTCCATTAACAACTGTTCCGTTCTGACTGCCTTGATCCACAAGAACATAATTTTGCAAATCGTGGTCAAAATATACTTCTGCATGAAACTGATAAATAGAAGCCTAAGTTAAATATTCTTGTTAAGCAAATAATTCACAATTTAGATGTTATTTTAAGGTAAAACTTCAGAATATATTTTGAGACCTTTAAAATGGCTCTGTACTCTAAGTTAATACAGTATTTCACATCTTATGATTTCATTCTTGTGAAATGTAAATGAACAGGCCACAACAGCACGACCTAACATATACAGTTAATGATGTGGCAAGTATGCTTTATTTAGAGAACTGCAAGATTCAGTAACACAGTCTTTTTAACTGCTCTTGTAAATAACCGGCCTTTTGCTTTTAAGGTATGTTACAGCACTTTCATTAAAAAAAAATAAAAATCAATCTCATTCTGCTTCCATTTACTTCGTCTTTCATATCTCAAATAACTCCCTTAATGGCATGTGCTTTTGTAACTTTCACATAATACACCTTCTCCTGCATTGTAATACCCACGACACAGTGAGTACCAATCATTTGCTGTTTCTTTCATCTCCTTTCAGATACTGAGACCAGCAATGTAATTTTTTTTTTGTGTTTTTGTTGCAGTTCTCTATAGTTACTGCTCCCAAGCCCACACAGACCAGAGAAAGCACAACTCCTGTCCAAATTCACAAAGATATACGCTACCTCCAAAAAAGGCCAGTGAACAAACCAAAGTACCAACTTTTCCAGCCTACTAAAACTTACAGTAAAAGCAGCAAGTCAAAAAAAGTGACTGTGCCAAATCTGACAATTCAAAGAAATTATAGTAAAAAAAGGAAAAAAACTTCAGTAAATAAAAAAAGAAATGTTAAGATTGGCTAGCATTTCTTACTAAATGGAGTACTCCTATAAAGATGGAGACTGATTAAGTCATTCTAGATATTTTATTTTCTACTTCTGCTTTACTGAATAGAACCAAAATTTCTTCTAAAGAGGCTAAATCTGCAGGGTGTAGTATTTTTTTGAATCTCATTTTCTACTCAAGAAAAGCAAACACCAAAGTTGTCCATGGCTAAAAACTATGAATAGTGAGAAAAACAAACAAGTACATAACATTTTGCTTTGCAGATACGTAATGTATCTTTTTGCCTTTGACTCCTTATCTGAAAAGTGAAGTAACTTCTTATATAAACTGTCAGTACCTGTGAAGTACTAAACTGGTAACATTACAGAAAAATAAAAGCATTTTGGCTTCTTTATTCACCCAGTTTCAAACACATGCCTGAAAATGTTATTAATAGTAGAGAAATATTTTTTCTGGAAATTATTCAGTATGAAATATAGTGGCTGATTAATGAGAACTATCATCTGAAACAGAAATAGTAAAGTGTGTTTCATGACATACTTGTATTTACTGATGTTTTTAACTAATTTTTTGTCCGGATGACACATCTTTGTCAATCTACAGTTTTATTAAGAGTGCTATATTTATAGGGTCTGTTTTGAAGTATTTAACAAAACAGAGCATAGAATTTATTCTTAAACTTTCTTACCCAGAACAAAAATTTCCATTCAATCTACCTTTGAAAGGAATTCTGTTAATTTTTCAAACTCCCTCTACATCACTTCCACAGTTGCTTGAAGAAAAATAAAATAAACCCTTTTGCCCTGAGCATAACTGCAAGGATTGCATTACTTTGTAACAAAACTCTTACTGTCTGACATTAAAATTTTATATACCATTAGTACTTAACAGGGCTTTTCCTCAAGTTCAGTAACTAAGAAATTCAAGATTAAAAACATAATTTTACTGTGCATTAGACTGTAGATCAGTAAAACTCCAATTCTAAAACATTATATAACTTTTCTTGACTTTGAAAACACACTGTTGTTTGTGTTAAGTTCCCATTCAGTAAAATAGTTTGTGTTTTCCTTTATTCTAAATTCCAGTCTGGCTAAACCCACATCTCATTCTGAAATTTCTTCTAAAAAAATTAACATGATTTTCCAAATTTAAAGCCATAAAATATAAAGCTTCATTCACACATTTATATCTTCCGGTCTACCTTTCTGCAGACATGAACAAGAGTTACCTTACTGACTCCAACTTCAGGAATCTGAAGTGTGTGTCCAACATCTTTTTCTCTGGAAAGGCAAGTTGATACATAAATGACAATAAAGTAGAAATAGATCTTATAAGTGGTTTACAAAAGGTCTATTTCAGTTGAACCTTAGCTATTAAGAATTTTTAGAGATATAAAACACTGTGTTCCTATATACACAATGTAAAGACTTGCTTCAGGTCCCTTCTGCCATTTGTATAAACTATAGAAAGCAGGTGATTAATAAATGATCAAACAGTACTGTTAAGTTCTTATCTATAAACCTGTCATTTCTATCTGAACTTTCATGCAATGCCTGTAAATAACAGTTTGAACTCTGCATCCTTCAGGCTCTTCAGCTTTTCTTGGCATCAGTGGTGAAGCTGAATTTCCAGTTGCATTAGGCACGTGATACAAGTAAAAAAAGAGTAATCTGTACAGGGTGGGGGAGGTTTGGTTTGTTTTCATTTTTTGTTATCAAAACACTGTAGCAGGAAGAAGGGATTTGTATATTATATTCATATACTATGGGATTAAGAAGCAATGCAACTAGTAAAGGACCTCTATGCAAATTCTAAATAGAGCTGTCTGTTGATCTTCACACACATGGACTCCACCTCTAAAAGCACATCAAAACAAATATACTAGCATTAGATAGCAGCAGCTTTTCTAGGGGGAGGTTTCAGTGAGCATTGAAGAAACCTTTACATCATCATTAAATTCATCATTCACAATGAACAAACAAGATTTAAAACTGCAAGAATCATACAGTTTAGCAAAAACCCCAACTTATCATCTAAAACCAACGAACAAACCCTACTGAACTTTGAATGTCTGAGGAATTCTAGGATATACTTCCTTGTGATTCTGAATTTCTGAAGGGTGTTCTTCCATTTCTGAAAAAAATACTTTAGTGGGCCAGAACAAAATTTACTTACTTTCTGGAAAACAAGTTTTCAAAGAAGGACTTGCAGCTATGCTGCCACTGGGGCTCAGACACAAGATGAAGTTATCACTAACAAATTTTCAGGTCTGCTGAGCCGCATGAACTGTGTATGTGGTTATGTTATCACAATGACATGTGACCTCACTTGAATTTCTTACTGTGGACTAAACCAAACTCAGAGTACCTCACAACTGCTGCAGGCTAGAAAGAGATGCATGAAGAGTAGAGACAAACAATCCTAAGTGCTTTCCACAGCTTTCAAAGTGAGGTAGTTTCAGATATATATATATATATATAAAATTTTATTGAGTTTTACCTTCCAATTGTAGCAGGTTTCACAGCAGTGATAATATAAAGTGATCCAGTTTGTAGAACTGGTGATCTTATTACAATTACTCTGATACAAGGAGGCCAGATCTTTTCTTCATCTGTAATTACATAGAAAAAAACCACCACCATTACTAGCAACAAATTTCAGTTTTACCTTTATAGTCCATAGTTTTCAAAATACTGATAATCATTCAGACATTAACCTGGCTGAATAGTATGCAACTTCCATAAAAAGAAATGTGTAACCACATCTGAGATAAAACTTTGATGAGATTATTGTTTCAAAGGCTTTCTGACTGCACACCAAAGTATTACAAATGCTTTCCTTATTCTGATTATTAACATGTGGACACCTCTTAAGTTACAGCAATAAAATACATATACATTCACATAATTTACTAGTATATTATAAATTTACGGATCATTAATTTTAACAGATTAGAAAACAATTTTGAGAAAAGGCATCACCTTTTTGTTCACATCACAGACCTATGGCATATCAAACCTTTTATCTGACAATTTATATGTCAAATGTATTTTCACTAGTTTTTTTCTCTTATGAGCACTTCCATCAATGTGGATAAGATAAAATAATAGAGCCTACAGATGCTTATGCTTTCTGCCTTATTATCCATTAAGATACTATATTCTAACAGCTTTATGAATTCTGCACTTGGATGTACATTTGCAGAAACAGCCTCCAATGATCTCAGCTAGGAATATATGCAGATAAGAAGACACTACCTTAAAAGGTATTAGGGGAAGAGAAACAGTCTTCAGTTTTTATTACTCCAGCATTACTGCAGAACCGGATATTAAGAAAGGACAATTTAGTCTGAAAGCCTAATGGTAGCAAGCACGTTTTGGTTAGCATTTAATCACTTAGAATCTGAATAGTGGAGTAATGAAAACATAAGAGACAAACTGACTATTTCTCTGTGAGCAGGGCATAGGCTACAGTACAGTTTTGTATAGCTTTTATTTCATCCTGTGATTCCGAATATCCTTTGCATATACATAGCTATGATTGGCTGCATCAAGCTTTTAACAGGTTACCTTAATTTTTGGGGTTTTTTTTAAGGAACTAGCAGAACACTTTCTTTGGTATAAAACAGTACACAGGTTTCCTGTCTATACCTGTTTCTTACAAGTTGCTACTGGAATATACACAAACTAGTATTTCAGCTAGTACTGACTACTCTATGCTCATTTTCACCACAGCAGACCCATCTTGCATTGAATTGTACACGATGGTTTGCAAATTGTATCAGAAATACTGTATATTAATTTAAGAGTTAATACACAGAATTACTGTGGATTGCTGGTCTATAACCCCTATTTCAACACCAGACTTTCTTTTCTCCTTTCACTTTCCTAATCTAACCAAATTTTATTCAATCCCTGAAGTTTCTACACAAGCACAGATGTTATACTCAGAAACAGCTTTTATAAAAACACTACTACTTACTTTTGTGCAAGTGAAGAGAGGGAAAGAAATGCTGGTAACATATAGCACTTTTTAATTCAAAGTATCTCAAGTCACGTGTTTTTATGTATTTTTTTAAACTATCCAAATGGTACTTTTTAAATTTTTTTTTTAAGAAGGTCCTGGAAAAATACAGTAATACCATGTATTATCCACAATAATTCACCTTCATTTTCTGAGTCTTCTGAATCACCAGTTTCTTCACTTGTTAATTCCTCCTCACTGTAGGTTTCACACTCAGAATCTGTAATTTCACCTTCTTCTGGCTCACTCTCTGTGTCTGCTGTTCTATTGTCATCTGTATACACTGCAGCGTCTGGTGTACTTTTGTGCAAATGTGAATTTATACTGTCTGTAGAAATGGATTCTTTGGCTGTTAGACTGTTTCGTGGTTTTGTGTCCATTTTAGTCTTCTTTCTTACATTTGGAGACTCATCTTCTTCAGTAGAACTTACTTGCTCATTAGTGGAACAGCAATTCAGACTGTTAGATGATTTCTGCTCTTCTGTGTCCAAATCCTGGAGGAGAGGTATACAATGTTATTGTCTTTACAGATCAAATTTTTCTAAAGAATGCTATTGGCCTGGAAGTAAATTCTTCACTTAGGAAGAATTACTTTTAGAACTACCAAGAAACAGTTAAATTTCCATTAAGTTTTACACATGCAGTCAGCAGAACATTTCAGTAAAAACATTTCCACATCCTATCAGATGGGACTGAGACCATCTTCTATTTGGGAAAGTGTGACTGCCCTCCTCTTCTAAACTTCACTTATTCCTTCCTCTTTTCTCACACTTAGAAATGCTTAGAAGCTTTAAAATCTTGTTCTTATTTTCAAACTTGTACAACATCACCTTGAATATTTTCCTATTTCACTTTTTTACACTCACTTCTGCCCCTCGCTCAATTCTTGCAACTTGCTTAGAAGTTCTTTAAATTGATCTTCATTCTATCTTCCTCCTGGTTTTGTCTTCTTTTTCATTACCACAGTCCAGAATATCTGCAGTGCCCACCCATGCTTCACCTATAGACCTGTTTTTCCTCCTTTTAAAACCACATCTTTACCAGAGCCTTTTATCAAGATGGCAGATAGTGTGATCTTAACATATGCTATGTAGAACAGTTCTACCAAAAAAACATTTTATATTGCAAAAAAATTCTCAATTTCTCTACTGAATATCAGACAGATTAGATCATTACATGTTCTTCCACTTCCAATTATTTCGTCCTCAGAAAGAAAAAACACCCCAACATTTTTTTAACTGAGAAATCTAAAGTTATGTATTAATTCTGCCAGAGTACCTTGAAAATGTAATTCTCAATCTAGTAGCTGGACAACTATCTTTAAAAAAATAGAAGGGGAAAAAAGAGGAAAAAAGAATAGAAGCGGCTTTAAAAGATAAATAAAATCTCAGATTAAATTATGTGCCATTTTGAGTGAAGAGTGAATGCAATTAGTTGCCTTGAGTTGTATCAAATATTGCAACACAGCAGGTAAAAAATATGTCCTTGACTTTTTTCCATGTGTTTCCATAATAGAGCATTTTACATTTCAAGATACATGAAATGATGTGAATGTTAACATCACAGAAATTAAAGCACTTTCAGAATTGTAAATTCGCATCAGTGGCACAGACTAAAACACAGGAATTCCCCTCACCTGTTGGACAGGACAGAACACTTTTGAAACACACTCAGTAAGATAGCAGGTTCTCAGATAAAATCAACGATTTTTAGAAAGGTTTTCATGCTTTAACTGAAAGACTATTGGTTTGTTCAGGATTTCTCTCTAATGCACTAGCCCTTCTCCATGAATCCTCTAAGTCCTTGAATTGAAAGGAATAGAATTGCAAGGTCACTGTTAATGTTGTTTATTTTAAACAAAAAGTGTAGTAATCCTGCCAAAAATAAGTCTACACAGTTTAGATATGTCAAACACATTAATTCCATTAGCCATATTTTTGGAAAATATGATTTTTCCTTTTATGAGTTATATTTTTCAATGTATTGTTGTTGTCCACATTTATGTTTGGTATGGCTATTGACTGATACCAAACATATCAAGGTGTTCTGCAATCTAAAATGTATTGCTTCCATAATAATGTAAACTAACAAAGTAGCTCAGGGTATTCTAAATCTAATCTAATCTGAAAACAAAGAAACTACATGGTCTCCTCAAATCAGAAGCAAGGCGAAGGAACACATGACTGCGATGTATTAATGCCCAAGTTCAATACTCCAACCACTCAACTCCTTCTCCACAGTGAATCCCGTGATACACATTTTTGGCACAATTTCAGGTATTTTAAACTAGAAAGTAAAAAGCTGCTATTTCAAAGCCTGGCTACTAAAGAGTAGATTCTTGGTTCTGTGTTGAATACAGGAATTTTTTAAAAAAACTCTTCTAAACAGACCAATTATGCCATATATACAGTCATTCTAAGATTTTGCCAATATGACCAATTAAGCCTCTTCTCATCAGTTTATTTTTCCATATTTGGTACATTCAACTGTTAAGAAAGCCAATAAACTAAATAGTTAAGTACTGATAAAAATGCAGTCTTTGCATTTAGGAAACCTTATATGAAATAAAGAATTTTAAAACTGAACATGGATTCTGAGCACTTCATGATTTCATGGATCTGTATTAAAACGCTAATCTTGAAGAACTTTATAAAACATTAAGCGTGGAGATACTGAACAAACCTTAAAGCATTTGAAAGGATCTTATGGTGAAGAAATTATTTTCCATTATGTATGACTATGTACTGGTTTTGGCTGGGGTAAAACTAGTTTTATTCATGGTGCCTAGTATAGGGTTGTGTTTTGGATTTGTGTTGAGCACATGGTTGATAATACAGAGATATTTTATTTATTGCTGAGCAGGGCTTACACTGGTCAAGGCCTCTTCTTCTTGCACTGCTCCGCCAGCGACCTCGCTGGGAGTGCACAAGGAACTGGAAGCAGATACAGCCTGTATAGCCAATCCCAACTGTCCACAGGGATATTTCATACCATATGGCATCATGCTTAGCAATAAATGCTGGTGGAGGGACAAGGAAGCATGAGGGATGTTGAGAGCTTGGCCTCTGTCTTCCCCGGTTACCATTACTTGTGCTGGAGCCTGCTTTCCTGGGGACAGCTGAACACCTGCCTGCCCAGGCAAGGAAGCAGTGAATTAGCTTCTTCCTTTTTTTTCTGCTTGCACATGTGGCTGTATCTCAACCCACAAGTGTTCTTACTCCTATCCTTCCAATTCTCTCCCCAGTTCTGCTGGTGGGGGAGTGAGTGAGCAGCTGCCTGGGGCTCAGTAGCTGGCAGAGGTTAAACCACAACAGACTACCAGTCCTAACATAGAACATTATTAAAGTGTAACTATGCAAACAGCTCTTAATGCCTTGCCTCCACATCGTGCTTAAAAACCAGGAACTGGCAGTACACACAACATTTGGTAAATATTACCCCGAACAATGCAACACATTCTAGCAATGCACTTAATTTCTCAATGAATAACTATCTCTTCATCCCAAACTCACGCTAGAGACACAAAGTATGCAAGTACATGCTCATTATAACCATTTTTTACACTATAATATTAGACACATACTTTTTTGCAGTGATGCTTTGCCCAACACATCTAAATAGTAGACCAACACCAACAGTCATGAGTTAGACATGGATTGACTCTACGTGATCCAGGTTTAAAACACTTTCTATCTACTGGGTATTACCACACGATCTCTGGGATTTTTCTCACTAAGCTGAAGTTGAGAGGTGTGATCAATCTGATCAATAAACTATTTAACTACAGACTTGAGTCGGTTCATATTTCTGCATGGCTGACAAAGTCAGCCAAAAGTACTTTGAAATCAGGATTTTTATGTATCCCACAATGACTGATCTTATAAGAATAACAAATCATGGTTATATAAGTGGAATTTATGGTTTTCCTTTTTGAAGAATAGGCCACAAACTACTGATTACAATGACCTTCTGAGATGCAGACTGCCCTACTTAGAAAATATATATTATCATGATCATTGAACTGTTTTTACTGAAAAATTAAAAATATTTTAAGCATTTAACTATACTTTTTGCTTTACTGTTACAGAGCAAGGCATTTTGTCTTTCAAAACTCCAATTTTTCTGGATTATGGCTGATCAGCATCCATGTTTGTGCACTCCTTTAGCATGCCTACAAATCAGAACTACTTATTGTGAGCATAATTAGCTCAATTCTAAGAACTGCACTGTTTAAATTATTTTTTCCTGAATTTATTTTATATAAAACATAGAAATATAAACCAAAATTTTCCCAAGTGTGTAGCCTGTTATTTCTTGGTTTGCTAGAAGTTCAGTAGGTGATTTAACAGAATCATGGTTCTCACCACTCTTCTACAGGGCTGAATAGCGCACCTTTAGCACTGACTTTCTCAATTTGAAATATCAATCTGAAATTCAGTATCTTACTAAAGAAATATTTTCAAACGCATAAAAATAGCTCTTTCATTCAAATGACCATGTGCTAAAACCATTCACAAGTACTTCAGTTACTCTCATCCACCCTACACAATACTCAATTCTCCAATGCAAAAAGTCTAATTAAATACCAGGAAAACATCTTCCTACATCATATAGGAGCCATTTATACACTGGTGGACAACTCTGAAATACGGGAAACACCTAAAGAATGAGTAGTTTCTCTAGTCTAGACCCTTTATGTTACACAGTGATGCTAAATACTTCTGTTCACAAATATTCTAGAACGCCATCAAAGTTTTCTTCAGATGTTACTCACACAGTATTCAAAATATATTTCAAAGTTACTTTGCAGGCAAATGGATTTTGATCAAAAAGCTTAAAAAATTTATTAATTCCTTTCGGAAAAAATGTATCTAAACATAAACTACTAGATATTATTTTTCCTTTAATAAAAATATCAAGGTTAAAGGTAAACATCCATGGACTAATGTGTTTGTTGTCTCAACTCTACCTTTACCAGAAGCTGCCAATCCAAAAGAAGAAATCTTCAGATTAGCCGTGGTTTCTGTCAACTGACGTACCTAAGGATGGGACGAATATCAGCAAAACGTAAACTACATGTGATAAAAAAAGTAAAAATCACTTCTTCAAGAGTTCCATGGGAAATACTACTAAAACTACCTTGTCTCTCCTACAGAAGTAGCTATGATGCATCTATAGTGGAAAAGAATATGGTTAAATTTAATTTTGAGCACCACACTGAAATAAAATTTACTAGGTGGTAGTTTGAAAATGAACGATTTTAAATTTAAAAACAATTTATGGAAAAAAATGGCACACATCAGACCTTCCTTCTAAATTTTGCTGTGTATTTCTAATGGCCCCAATGCAGCAAGTAGACTGCAGGATCACTACTGCACACAGTCTACTCTCCAAATTGCACAGAAGCCCTGGATCTCCATATTGGGTCAGAGATCCTATTATCATTTATGCCACCTTTTTCTTTTCTTTTTAAAGAAAAATTTTTCTTTTTTCTTTTCCAAATTTACTTATTTAAAGGCTTTTCTTGTACAGGAGAAAATACAGTGTTTCTTGTCCCGTCTTTTTTCTGACCTACCATTACAAAAAGATACCAGAACTAAACGTTATGTCTAAAAGTTTCAAAGTATTCCACCAATCCTGTTATGCAACTTGCACAGAGGCTAATATTCGTCCTGTCAAAAAAAAATCCTGATTGCCTATTAAAAGCCAGCAAGTAGAGATGGTATACTTTGTTTCACAAAAAGCTATCTGCAATATAGTATACAGAAAAGAATTTGTAATATAGTTTTGGTTTTCAGTTTGGTGACTGAAAAGAAAGGATCTCTTGAAGGAAAGTTCTTGTATAAATTAGGAGCTTTCCCCAGGTGATAGTAAGCACGTGAGTCCACTGCTTGTTTACAATTGAGAACGACATTCATTTTAGTAGATACTTATGAGTATTTTCTTGTTTGGTAATTCAGCTTGTTGAAAATGTAGTAATATTTTAATAGATTAATTTTATCCTTTACGTTCTCACAATTATATTGGGTTTTTTTTTCAAGAATGTTATTAGTGTTTGTGGACAACTCACTTGCCAATTTCCTACTTAGAAATAAATACTATATGTAAGACAGCCAAGTATGTGAACTTCTTCACAATAGCTAGAAACTAAACCACCACAAAAAACCCTGCGTGACCAGAAACAGAAAGCTAACAGATTGTTCCACTTACAATCTTTCCAAGACAAAAAAGGTGTTAACATTGGTTTAAATTAAGTCATTCAAAAATCACATGCAATTTTGGTAAAAATAGTAGCTACCAATACCATCTACATAGAAATATATGCTTGATAATCTACACACACAGATGCTAAATAGCCTAATTTCAGGTATTTGGCAATTTTTAAGAATACTAAGCATCTATCAATATTTGTTTACATTTACTCCTTTAACTGAAAAAGAGAGAAAAAATTTTTAATATTCTTTAACTACTGCTGTCTTCCCCATTTCATATGGATATTCTGATAAACAACCTCAGCTTCACCCAAGGATTATAAAATTCAGGGTGTGTATGACATGTTCCCAGAAGTAGACCCTGCTTCCTTAGCACTACTAGTGGCCCACAGCGTGGGCATTAAACCAAAACTTTCTCCAACCTGAACATGTGTTAAAAAGGAAAGGCAAGTAAAACCTACTTTGGTCAAGAAATGAGGCAATGTTTGGACCGTTTTTTAGGCTAGCAGCACAATTTAAAAATCAACTGGGAAAAGCAGTAATGAGGTACTACTCTTCAAAAGCATTGTCATAACTTCAATAATTTAAACAATGTTCAGGGAAAGAAGAGGGAGAAGGCTGGGCAGTAAGTTTGGAGAAAAGCATTTCAAGAGACAACACTTCAACTACAAAGTCCGACTTAAAACTTTTAGTTTTGTTCTATCATGCCAATACCAGACTAATTAGACAACAATTAAACAACCAAAAACCATGCATCTATGCACTTGACTGTGCATCTTATAAACTAATTCTTCAGTTTTATAACAGAAAAATGTAATCTTTTCTTCTAGCAAATCTTAATCTTTTATATTAATGCAACATGGATTTTTAAAAGTGATTAATAACCACAGTACAAGAACAAAATATTTTAACTCAGCTATGCAAAATACGTCTGCAAGGTACTTTTTTCTTCTAAATCCTGCAGCACATTTAAAAAGAAGTGCACTGACAAAAAGGCTTTATTTTATTTTTGAAGTTTAAAATGGAGAGTGTTTTATGTTTCACTTTGTATTCTCCCTGTTTTTGTTAAAAAAACTAAAAAAGGCCTTAATTACTTCTCTGACATTAACCTTCCCTCCCTGTTCACAGAAGGAAAAGATCTGTGCATTACAGTTTACTTTAAATATTTTCCCTGTTACCTTGTTGGTCAAACAAATTAATTCACAAATAAAGCAAAGTACTCAGCTCACCATCAGTAAAACACATGAGAAAAAATGGATGTTTACCTCCTACCTTGTGACTGTGGAATTCTGACAGATTTGTTAACAAGACTATCTAAATAAAAATAGATATAAAGTAAGCTAAAGACAAACCTCTACTTCTAGTATAATCAGATTATAGTAGCAGACTGTGATGGGATTCTAATAGTAGTCAACATTATTTGCTAGGTCAGAGCTATACATGCCTCAGAACTTTATTATAAACACTTTTGTTTAGGTTACGTTTCATCACAGAACAAAATTTAAAAGAGACTTATTAATCAGTTTATGATAAAGACTTATTCCTATAAGCTTTTCATTATTCTTTCCTGACACATGATGGATAAAGTTCGGTATTGACCAATGCCTTTTGAGAGTGGCAGAATGCTAATTCAGCATTTGCACAGAGCAGGCTCAGAACCAGGGTGCTGGTAAAACCGCACTTCCACTGCATTAGCTCTCTTCTCTTAAGTCTAATGAAACATTATACTTAGTGTGGCTAAGTAGCCAGAACAAGCTCTCTGAATGGAAGAGTTTACGTGAAGTTTCCTCAAGGAGTAGAAATTCCTGCATTAGCCACAATTTGTTTATAAAATGTGTAATCAATCAACAAACCACTATCATTTAACCTAATTGCACTTGTTCTTAATGTGTAGTTTCCATTTTCAAATCTTTCAGACAACTTCACCTCTGATTAAAATTTTTTAACTGTGCACTGATGCTATGTATGTTCAGGTACCTGTACAGTAACATAATTATTTCAGATTTCAATCTGCTTGTCTGAGGCCTACAAAATGAAATTATGTAATGTTTAAAGCAATGGCTTTGAAGAATGCAAACCAAGGAGTACTCAAACTAGAGAAATCGATATATTCAATCTTATCTTAAAATACTAGAACAATTCAGCAGAATAGGACTCTCAACACCAGTAAGAGTGTTCATAAAGGAAACACTTCATGAGGTTTAATAGCTATGTTAGAACTTCTTGGTGCTTAGGAGTCAGTAATGTTTTTCAAGGCAGTCACTGTTTACCACATGGTATGCTTTCTTAGCACTTGGAAAAATTTTGTAACTTAAAATACAAATTAATTACAATGGGCATTTATTAAGATGCACAGCTTATCCACACACTAATGACAATGAAAATATATTGACCAAGTAAAGTATCAACAGGAGAGCATAATATGCAAAGAAACAGAACTTCAAAAACACCAATTCCAAATGATGGCAGAGTTACAGTAAAATGCCAATGGACTGAACTCTGGAATGCAGTCACTGAGGAAAGATTCTGTATCAGTGTATTTTCAAAATTTAATGGCAATTTGAAAAAAAGCTCAGCCAAACAAAAGACCAACAACAAATAACAAGCCAAAATCCCAAAACCAACACACTGCTGTTAACACTGAATTTCTGATGTAAATCCAGCCCACAAAGCACTCTGAATTCATTCTAGTGTGCCTGCTAACCAAAAAACTTCACTGACACTCAATTTTAGACTCCGTTACAGTTGGATACTAATAAAGTAATATTGAGAAAGCAAGGGATCCAAGTTAAAAGTTTCATCCTTAATTGCTCAATGGGAAAGTTGTTTGAACGCTAACTACATGTTAGCAACCTGCTGTATATAGTTCAAATAGTTAAAAAAAATAAGCATACATACTCTGCATAAAATGAAGCCCTACAACCTACAAATTGCATCATGGACAAAAACCCAACAGATTTTGCATTTTCTCTCTGTAGGTTCTGAAGTTACCATATACTCATCTGCAGCAATCCACTCTGGTTCTTTTCTCTTCTTTTTCCCCTTTTTATCCTTGGAGTGCTTCGTACCAGAGGCCTGGTAAGACTGCAGATCCACTCGTGAATGAAACTGGTATCGGCCACTTTCCACATCACAGTAGTAATAAATTCCAGTTGCTGGGTCATAATACAGCTGATTTTCCTTTATAAGAAGTGAAGAACAATATTATCATCACTTCAATAAATATATTGTTTAAAGAAACATTTCATTAATAAAGAACCACATTTGCAGTTTGATAAAATGGAAGAACTGTGGTGCCTTGATCATGGATGGCTATCAGATGCCCATCCAACCACTCTTGTCAATCCCCCTCCCTCAACAAGACTGGGGAAGAAAGATGAAAAGCTCATAGGTCAGGACAGAGAGGTTACTATCATGGGCAAGCCAGATTCGACTTGGAAATAGTTAAAATAGAGCTGGAAGTTAAGGGGCAAGTCGAAAACACCTTTCCCAGTCTCTTTTTTTCCCCACAAACTCAATTATACCACTTCATTCCCAACTCCTCTACCTGTCTCCTGCCACAGGTGGGGGAAGGTGCAGGCAAATGAGGAGTAGGGAGCTGAGATTACCTCATGAGAAGTCTGTTTCTGCTGCTACTTCTCCCCTGCCCAGCATGGGACCTTCAAGAACTACCTCAAGCCAGAGTCCTCCACAGGCCACAGCTACCTACCAGGGAGACCTGTTCTGGGCTCTGGCATGGGCTCTCCACACATCACAGTTCCTTAAGCAGCCGCTTCTGTGTGGGATCCTCCATGGACTGTAGTGTGAGTATCTGCTTCAGCATGGTTTGCTCTACGGAATGCAGGAAATTGCCTGCTCTGGTGCTTGAGAACTTCCTCCTGTTCCTTCTTTGCCCCTGGTATTTGCAGGATTATTTTTCACACTTGCCCCCCGCCCATACAGACTCCACTGTGTAGTGCTATCGCCTTCCCCTACATTGCTTCCAGAGAGGCACCACTGGCTTCTCTAATGGCTGTGCTGTGCCCTGCAGTGGAACCAGCTGTGTCCAGGCTCATCCCTGGCCTCCTCTCACAGAGGCTACCTCTGCAGCCCATGACCCCATCACCAGAACTATACCAATAAAAACAATTCAAGAACATTTCCTCTAATTCAGAACCCTCACTGACCAAGAAAATGTATTGTTTTGGATAATTATACTATAAACTGTAACCTATAGCCCTAAACATTTATCTATAACTAAATCCACAAACTATGTCAAAAGCCATGGTATCCTTTAACACATTAAAAATTAAGTCCAGAAGCATCCCAAAAACATGCAGTTGCCTACCTCATGCATTTTTAAAGCTGAGTTGACTACAACACTGCAAACTCTGTTTTCACCACAGTAGTTCCAGTGGAATTTGTGAGAGTGTATATATATCAATCTACATATCTGTGTACATATACACCCCTCATAGGACAAAAGGAAAACCTCCTCAATAGCTACATGAAAAATGTATAGCAAAAAGTAACCATTAAGAAATTCTGATCCATTATATAATGTGTTTTTCTAAAGAAGTATTTTCTTTCCTGTGGCATCAGACTAGTTGTTAACAGTACTCAAGCAAAAGCATAAACATTTGTGTATTTTCTCTCAACACACTTTTCACCGTGGAGAAGCAACTGACTTACTCCAAAAAAATGTCTTTTCCTAAACAAGTCACCTTTAAGCTCAAGCTTTTAGGTTTGAAAGTTACAGACCACCTTTATAGCATAAAATTTTTACAATACCAAGTGACTTAAAGATCTAGAGGACATAAAAAAAATGGAATTAAAACCTACATTTGTATCTTAGCCTGCTATCTTTAATTTGACTGAAATAATTAAAAAATGAATTAACAAACTTATAACACGATTTATCTTCAGTAACCTGTTTTTCAAAACATAAAATTAGTTCTTTGCTCACATCAACTTTTACTAATAAAACTTTTGCAATAGAGAAAAAATGCCAAGGATTTTGGAAATGATCCTTACTGAATTGTAGTAGAATCCAGTGCTATGGTCATAATACAATCCTGTATTTTCATCGTAAATAAATCCGGTTTGTGAAACAGCAGCCTCTGCAGCAGCTCTCAAGCTCTCTGCCAAAGAACCATCTGGTACTGAAGTTTCTTCTGTCTCCTGATAACAGAAAGTAAGAAAGGTAAGTGCTCTATGAATTTGGACTGTTTCAGAAAGCAAAAATCTGGCTGCAGTTTACTGATAAACTCCTATTGATTTCAATGGGACCATGACTTCAGTCTGCATCTTACATTTTTCCCAAGCTTTACTCAAAAGTGATTCACGTCTAAAATACACACAGTGAACATTTTTCAGTGCATTCCTAAGACAGATTTCTGCTCTCTGTCCCATTTCAGTTGCTAGATGCTAAGGTGCAAACTCAGTTCTCAGTTAAGTGAGTGACCAAAGAGCAGGCTGGAGAGCAGGCAAGAAAACCAACCCACCACAAAATAAACAAATAAACCCCACCAACAATATTCTTCTCCTTATATATTGCTTCCTTATATCAATGGGAGAAAAAACAAAAAGCACTATTTAAGAAAATCAGCATGGACATATTGGACATACTTTGCCGACAAAAAAGGTCCTGCTTCCAGGCCATGTAGGACATATGTGCCTTTTTACAAAAACTCTCAAACTTCAAGACACAAATCTAAGAGGATGCTACACTTGGAACATATCCCAAGAAGAACTAGTTTTGAAGTACAAGGATATTATCAGCACCAGACCATCACAAAAAATCATTTAGTATAAAGATGTCAGGACCAGAAGTGTATCTTTTAGATGGAGTATTAACAGAGTACTGATTTCAAAATCGGTAAAGCCCCAGACAGTCCAAAAACCTGTGAATTCTGGATGAAATTCTCCTCTTCTCCATCTTCAATAACTTTGGCGTTATCCTTCCTTAGTGGAACATTAACACCTGTCTCTGATTCCTCTGTGGAATTATGCTCAGTGCCTTCAGCCCCATGATTATGCTGCACTGGTAGCTCAGATGCACAATCTTGAGCATCAGAGTGATTGTAGTAATTTTCATAGTAGTAATAATCTGCAGGGTGGGAGGTGGGGAGAGAAAGAAAAGTTGAAGTTGCATAAATTAGCAAAGGAGTATTTTACTAATGCAGTTTAAGGATGTTAAACCTTGAACTGGAAATTTATGCAAGTAAGTAGAAAATCAAATATTAGGTAGAGCCTCTACTTTCAATTTATTCTACTCCTACTGAACAAATTACATCTTGTTTTAATGCACTTCAAAAATTAGTAAAACCCGTATGTTTGGAACATGGGATTACTATGCAACAAAGTACAACAGCATAAATTCTGCTAGTCCATGCTACATTTTATTCTGAATTAATAGCCTGAATAAATAGGAAATGGTCTGAAAGATAATGCCAAGTTACCGAGTTTAATTCAGCAAAGGATACAGACTTGAAATGTATTTTATATTACAAAATTTTCAGACTAAGATACTGTTCTAAATCCCCATTTAAACAGTCCCAATCCTCTCTACCTGCTTGCGACCACGCAGCACAGTCCTCTGTCTGTATTTCTACACTAGATGTATCTTTCTCCTTTTTATTATGGATTTCTTTAGTGAGTTCTTCTACCTGAAAGAAAAATTGCATGTTAAGAACACAATACTGCATTTTAGTGGTCTGCATCTCAGAAAAGACTGTCAGCCTACTTTGCATTCCATAAAACAAAACACAATGGCATCACAGGTGTTTAAAGTGATTTTGCTTGGCAGGAGAAAATTTTGTACGTGAATGGCTGGCATGAAGAAATATATAATTTCTGCTCAAAAAGGAGCAGAAAAACTTAACTGAGGTTATTCCTAAGTGCCCACCCTGTAAGGCTGGATTTCAAGAGATGACTGCTGTTCTGTGGTGATGACAGTGGCATTTACAAATCAAAGAATCCCAGAATGTTCTGAGCTGGGAGGGACCCATAAGGATCATCGAGGCCAACCTCTCGGTCCTGCACAGGACATCTCTAATAATCACATCCTGCATCTGAGAGCACTGTCCAAATGCTTCTTGAACTCTGTCAGGCTTGGTGCCATGACCACTTCTCTGGGGAGCCTCTTCCAGGGCCAGCCATCCGTGGTTGAAGAACCTTTTTCTAATACCC
>VZTX01016178.1:0-58328 GCA_013400915.1 Pardalotus punctatus
CCCCGGAGCCCCTGCCCGCTCCGGAGCCGCCGCTTATCTCCGGCTCCCTTGGTTTTTGGGCTCACGCAGCAAATGCGCTCGACCCGTCGTGATTTGCGTCCGCAGCGCTTTCTGTTTTTTTAAATTTTTTTTTTTCTTTTTTTAAATTTAGTAACTCCTCTTGAATTGTGAATATAATCATGGCAGGCCTGTGGCTTTCCTCGGGTTGCTTCAGTCGAAGCCTGTATCCTCTGCCCTGATTTCCAGCCCTCCGCTAAGGCAGAGCTCTAGCTTAGGATGCAGTAAGGCCGTCCATGACAAGAGGTGGCAATCGTTCCTTCAAAATTTTAAAAAAAAAAGAACCAAAACCCACAGCTTTTCCCGGTGAACTGCACGAGGATGTGTCACAAATGAGAGTGCATCGGGCCTCATCGAGGAGGATTCAATAGAATACTTACTCTGGAATAAGTAATTAGTGTGCAATTATGGCTAATGAGGCAAAACCCGGTGTGTAGTTTTGGTGGCCTTTGGAACAGATGTGCTGGAGTGGCGTCAGGCAGATGTTTAGCTTGGAATGCCCTGTTCGTAGTGGGTAGGGGCTCTGCTGTGGGAAGGGTCTTGATTTGTGCTGGGGAAAGACTGGTGCTGTGGGAGAGATTTTGGAGCAAGAACTTCGCCTAGAAGTTGGAAAAATGAATAATGACGGTAGTGCTCAGAGCTGGACTTCTCCCTACAGAGAGATGTTTCTGTTCTGCAACAGGATTAGTGGAAAATTTATTGGGTTTTGGAGCAATTACATTCATGTCCGAGCAAGTGCGCCAAATAAATCCAGTTTTTGAGCAGGATCAAAGCTGATAAAAGCTGTAGCTAGTGCAGAGCTCTTGCTTTTGCATTGAGTCTTGGCCTAAAATTTCGGTGGCTTTGAAACAGCCTGAAAGGTTCTGGACTTCAGCAAGTGGCTGCTTAGCTTTTAGTTAAAAACCCAGCAATTCTGGTTCGTTATTCCTATGTTCTGTTTGTGATAAAAATACTTTTAGGCCTGGATTTTTAAGTGTTTGCACTTGGTCATTTTGTTGGCTGTTGGGGTTATGAGAAGAGTTAAGTGGTGACAAAACCAAAAGGTTTTGACTTCCCAGTTGAACAGTTTGGTGTTTTATGTATCTTTGCCCAGATGTGCCCTTGGTAGGGAGAGATATTTTGGTCCAGACAGATCTTTTGAACTGGTCATATGCTTCCAGCAAGAAAATTAGTGAATGCTGAACCTCGAATTTCTTGCTCAAGGTTGCTAATGATGTGCCAAATTGAATTTATTGCTTATTTTTTTATTTTTATTCTTAGAATTTTGTGTTAAAAAACAGGCCATTACACTGGGCTTAGGCTGACTTTTCTAAAAGGAGCAGCTGGCTTCAGTTCTGCCATGAAATTTATGGAAAAAATGGTTTGGTTTCTTTAATGATAGCAAAAATATCTGAGGAAGAAGCGTTTTTTTTTTTTTGTGGTTTTTTTTTTTTTTTGGTAGCTGCACATTGTGAACAGATAATTAATGAATGAAGACTTCTGCCTGTGCAGTGCCATGGCTTTGCTTGAAGGCTGATGTTGCTGCAGGAGCAAAAGTTGAATTTTTTTAATCCCTTTGTGCAGGCTTCTTTTTGCAGGGCTGCAATGGAATTGTTGCTTACCATTCCTGGTAGCTGGGAAAGAACCTATTTATTCCTTACATACATAGCCAGGGATTCAGCTCTCCAACCATGTGATATTAGGGGGAAAAAGAGAAAACTTGAAGCCCAAGTGTGCTGTTCAACAAGGCATGGCAGGAGCACCAGGTGTTAGAGATGCCTGGTTAGTTCAGGGTAGCTGCCTCTGTCCAGCTCAAAGGGAAAGGGCTGCCAGGAGTTGGGCAGCCCAGTGATTTGGACATTTGGCTGGGATATGGGAAATGGAGGTCTGGATTCCTCCTGCAGCTCCAGAGCACTGGGCAGCTGGTGCTTTCGTGGCCTTGGGGAGCTGGAGAGTGGAAGGGATTGCAGTGAATCCTGGTGAGGTGCCTGTGGTCTGTGCTCTGCCCTATCTCCTGCCTGTCTCTGACAGAGGGTTCCTGTTTTGGTGTCCCACGTGGACAGAGTCGTGGATCTTCTCCCAAGGCCTTGCAGGATCTGCTGGCTGCTGAAGGCAGGCTGGGTGAGGTGTTGGAGTGCCAAAATCCTTGGTTGGGCTGTGTCAGATGCTTTTAAAAGGGATCTTTAAGCATGTACAGCACTGGACGTTTTGCTTGGAACTCTCAGTTCCTGAGACATTGGTTAAGTATTCTTGTGTGTGTAACATGGGATTTCGGCAAAGGGAGATAGCATCTTCCCAAAATCAGTGCAGAATATGAAAATAGGCCTATGTGTTTTTAAAAACCACACTGATACTACTTTTCATCTAATCAGATGTTCTCTCTGAGCAGATTTTGTGCACATCTTGGAAAAAAATATTTCTGCCTTAGAAGAAAGAGTCTTAAAGGTGGAGACATGAAATCAGCTATTTAATCCTTCAGATACCTATTTCTGATTTATTTGGGATTCTCGTTAATTTCTGCAATACTGGATACTTTTTGGTGCAAATGAGTGAGAAGGAAAGTTTGGATTAATGGCTTTCTTCTCCGATGGTTGCGTTTCTTGATGCTGCAAGTGCCAGAATGTTTTCTGAGGCACTCTGTGTGTTATTTCAGAAATTATGAAGCTTGGTGATGCCCCCCTTCACTGCAGGGAACAGCAGAGAGAAAACACTTCCATGCAACAGTGCATGGGTTGCCTATGTCTTAAGAGCTATGTGTGTAACCGAGTTTAGAAAGTGGCTTAACAATTTGGGCCTGAAGTGGAAAAAAATCGTGTAACTGCTTCTTGTGCCTGTCCTGGCTTTGGTTAAACTTTGTCTCATGTCCCCAGGCCTTCTGGTAGGGGCAGAAATGGGCAGCCAGGCTGAGCCCAGGGCTTGACTGAAGCATGTGGAGCTCGTGACCTACATAGTGGTACAAACTGCAGCAATATTCAGGCGAGATGAGATGTTGGGTGCAGTTTACACGTCTCACACGTCGTTTGTCTCGTGGAATGAAAGGCAGAGAATGCTGGAATTGCGGGAGGAAGCTGCTTAGAATCTCTTACTGCTTCATGCTATTTGCAGTCCTAAGGCTCTTTGCATTTTTAATGAAATTTTAAATTATGGGACTTGACTCAAAATGGCTCAGCTTCCAGGAAAAAAAAAGAATGAATTAGTGGCATGAGGTCCATACCATGTTTAAAAATAGAGCCCGAGTTGGAAATGCCATTTGTTTAAAAGACTTGGTCTCATTTTAAAATTGAAGTTTGGTAGAGGTTTTGTAACAAGTTTGTCTTGCACACAAGCACAGGGAGGGTTTAGAAGAAACTGGAAGAGACCAACTGGCAATGCATTTTATTGGTGGGAAAGTATTTCTTTGTTCTGAAGTAAAGCATGTTACTTAGCAGTGTTTAGAGCCTGACAGACTCATTTTGCTTCTGGAGCCTGGGATGATGTTAGGGTTTGGACAAGATCAGTGCCAGTTTTGCTCTGAATTCATCTTAGAAGTCTGTTTGCATAGACAGCACTGCAGCAGCCCTGCTGACTGGGGACTCACCAGTTTCAGTTCCCTGCTTGTTACAGGATGGATTTGATCCCAGGAAAATTGCTCTTTCTGCCCTTAGCAAGGATAAAGGCTTTTGAATTGTCCAGATGGAGAAAGCAAGGTGGTGATTGCCCCAAGTGCATTCATACATTTTCTCTTCTGGGGTTAGGCGTGTGCTAGATCACTTGCTATTCCTCACAACCCAAAAACCCCCAAACCCTGTGACATATTGCCATAGTTGTGTGGATAGTGGTGTTCTATAGCTGAAGCCTTCAAACCCCACCGCTCCAGCAGGTGCTGTGTGGTGCAGTCCCATCCAGAGTCACCAGCCCTGCTTTTTCACTGCTCTTCTTCAGAAAGGGACTTAGAAGAAGCCCTCACAAATTACAGTTTGTCTCTTTGCACTTGTTTAAATGGAGTGCAGGATTCTTAGGGACCTGCTTCATCTTGGATCATCAGAAATTTTCAGTGCACGTGGAGACTGTTTGCACAGGCTAGACTCCAAATTAAAAAATACCTGCCTGTGTACACTTTTTAGTGAACAGAAGCTGCTGAAGTGGTGTCTCTATGCTTTTCTCAAGGAGGACAGAGAAATGAGTGGACCCTGCACAGTATTTCTTACATGGTGACCTCTTAGAAAAGGCCCAGCCGAAGTGATTAATGACTGGAATCTGGTTTTAAGCTCAGTTAAGTGTGTGAAGTCTTAAGAACATCCAAAACTTTACTGTTAAACGTGAAGGGAGTAATGCTGAATTAAGTGCCAGCTTTGCTAGGACCAGTACTGGGTTTGAGTGTTGCTTTTTTAAGGAAAAATCCAAGTTTCCTTGGTTCTACTGGGAGTGATGAGGTGCTGGCACTTGAGGAGTTACTTTTTGGGGTTTGCTGGATGAGGACAGTTGTGTCACTGTTGAGGACTTCTGAAAATCCCACCCATTTACTCTGTGTGGTTGGTTGGCCAGGCATCATCGCTGGGTCCAGCTGGAGCATTGAAGGGTGGTGAATTTTGGAAATGCCTCTTTCTAGGAATTTGTGCTAGTCAGGAAGGCCTTTCTGTGCACAGGATAATTCCATCTGCCTTCCACTGACCTGGGAGAGGATGTAGCCTTGAGTGTGGAGCTTATGCAACGCTGGAACTGCTGTTATTGCCGCAGTATAATACATGCACAGAGATTAGTTGGCTCTTGATGGCTGCTAGGCTGGGACCAGCAGATTTCTTTGGGACAAAATTCCTGTTGCTATCCAGTGCTACACTTGAGACACCTCCTAGAAGAACTTGCTTTTGTTCCCAAAATGTTCTGGAGCACAGTGACTGCTGCAGAAACAGTGAGTATTTGCTAAATGATGCCTTAAAACACTGTGTAGAGGAGTACAGAATTGTCTGAATTTTCTCCCAGAAGAGAGATGACTGTTTTCCATTTTCTTCCTCGCAGGTTGGTTTGGACACCTAAATCCTCTTCGTTGTGGAAGCAATTGATATAATTTGTTCAGTAATAACATGGCTGAAAGAATGTTATGTTAAAAACCCCCTACACTAAAAAGCATAAAGCCAAAACTGAACTACAAGGAGTAACAACTACAGAGATGAAATTTTATATGTAAAGTTTCTGTCCACCAAGCTTTTGCTGGTTGTGAATTGCTGAATAGTTCCTTAAATGAAATTGTGGTTTTAATGGATCGATGTTGTTGCCATATTAATGCTGTATAAGATGACAAATTATACCTCGGTACCTTAGCCAGTCTTCCCTTATAACAGGTTTAAACATGAAAATGGTTGTTGTATAATGATTTAAAGGACAATTGTTGTGTTCTGACAAACTGGAAGAGAAGGGAGGGAATAGGCAGCTGAGCTGTCAAATCCCTTAATTACATTAGAGACCAAAGATACTGTCATTACTCATAACTAACTCCTTTTCAAAGCCCAGCTCCTTTCTGGCTGGGAGCACCTCAGAGCGGTGTGTGATTTTGATTCATTTACTGTGCCTGATACAGGGTGGATATTGAAGGTTAATTTATTGCATGGCTTTTTCAGAGGGGAAAATAGGATATAGCCTGGAGTTGTGCATAGTAATTCCTGGATATGCCCTGTGCCTCATCTTAACTCCTAGGGGAGGTGGGGGCTCCTTTGATTTGGCACTTCAGTGAAGGTTTTTTGGGATTAAAGCTGTGCAAGTTTGTGCATTCCTTTGAGTTACTGGAATGGTGATTTCTGGGCTGTAAGAAGAGAATTTATTTGGAAATGTGTGGCCCTGTAAAGCAGGATGTCTTCTGAAACATGTATTATTTGTGGGTGGTTGACTGCTTTGTGTTCTGTTAGTTTTTGGATGTGTTCTAGGCCCAGGTTGATATTTCATATGTAAACAAATCCTTGTTCCAGTTTCTAATTCAAGCCAGCATCCTCTTTACTCCTGTCATCATCTGCCTCGTTTGCTGTCTCGCCTGTGAGGCCCTGGAAAAAAAAAAAGGCAGTTTTGTAGAATGGAAGTAAATAATTGTGCAATTAGGCCCTGTATCATGCTGCATAAATCTAGGTTATCTTAATAACGATTTTTAGGCAATGTAGCTCAAGTAGTGGCTCTGTGATTCAAATGGTAATGGACTGTGCAGCTAAAAAAATTAAACTCGACTGCTCTGTGTATGGGATGATGACTATTGCAAAAGCTGGCATTGTTCCCTTTAAAGATGAACTCCCAGCTCCACAGCCCCAGCGTGCAGCAGTGCAGAAAAACTGCTTAATATCCATTTTTTTGTAGGGAAGTGCTTAAGAAATGTCTTTATGAACTTAATTCTGCCTTTGTGGAGCTGTAGTATAATAGCTTTTAATTGCATGATTAATTTTCTTAGAGGCCTTTGCTTAATTCATTGCATTGCCTGGGTATATATATCGGGCTGCAACTGAGGAGTTGTGTATTTTGTGTTCTTTAATTTCTTGTGTGGGTGAGTTAGAGAAGTAACGTCCTTTTTTTATGCTAACATTTAGGGGAGGGAAACACTAGATCTCAATATTATAAAATTATCTGCTTGGGGCTTACTGGTTGAGGAATGGTTTATTAGCATGGCCTTGTGTCTTGTTTTGCCACTCACCTTCATCTTCTTTTGATCCACTCCCCACAAATTAAGGTTTGAAAGGTTTGATAAATCGATACAAACCCTATTTTTTGTAGTTTCTGTTTTATGAATGTTTTTAGTGTGCTGTATTTGTCCTCCAGCCCAATAGCTGTTCTAAATTCCCTTGTCTCTGAAAGTTTTGGATGTTCTTTCAGGCTTGCAAAAAGTTGAGTCAGAGCCATTTTTCACTTCCTGTCAGTAAATATCAAAGTAGTGACTCTTCTGTGCTGGCTTCTCTTTACTGAATAAAATTCTTGTGTTTTTCTGGGGGTGTTTGAGGTTAGGACATGCCTAAGTACACAGTGGTGCTTGGTTCAGGGAGATCCTGCAAAGTGGAGTGGTGTGCTGGGAACACACACAGTGACGTCTCCCTCTGCTTGAAAGAGCTCATGTTGAGTGGGGTGGGAGTTAAAACAGGTCTATTTGTCACTTAAAAAACTCAATTTGAGATGTGACAGTCAAGCTTCGTACAGGCATTGGTTCCTCTGGAGAGGATCTGCTCAGTCCACGCCTTGCCTTGTGAACATCTGGATGTGGCACCCGGTGCTCTGGTTTAGGTGACAGGGTGGGGATCAGTCACAGGTTGGATTTGAGGTGTTTTCCAGCCTCAGTGATCCTGGCATTCTGTTCCATTGTCCTTGGGCCACCATGTGTTGCTGTAGCTTGTTGGGATGCCAGGCTGGGTGTGGAAAGATGGGATGTGGCCTCTTCCAAAATGGGAGCAGAAACAAAAAACCCTCTCACCTGGACCTCTGCATCTTTCCCTCTGGAAATTTGTTGGGATTGTAGGCAGTGCTGTAGGTCTGAATTTGAGGTTGAGTTAGGGAGTTGAGGCCCAATCTCTGCCTTGGCAGCTGAAGAGTTCTGTCAAACTTGGTATCAATAATACAGAGTCTGATGCCTCATTTGTTCTGGTTCTGTTTGCTCTTCGCTTTTTCCGAATGGGAAGGGCAGCTTTTCTGTGTCTGTTAATATTGTCAGCTATGTTAGAGGGGTTTTATGAGTTGGAACGGATTCACAAGGAGCATCAAAGTCCAGCTCCTGGCCTTGCACAGGACACCCCAACAATCCCACCCTGTGCCTCAGAGCATTGTCCAGATGCTTCTTGCAGCTCTATGCAAGAGCTTATGTTTCATTTATTCTCTGCATTCTTTTTATCTTTATTTATGATCCCAAACCATTTTGAAATG
This sequence comes from Pardalotus punctatus, assembly GCA_013400915.1. Lineage (NCBI taxonomy): Eukaryota > Metazoa > Chordata > Aves > Passeriformes > Pardalotidae > Pardalotus > Pardalotus punctatus. The sequence goes on from VZTX01016178.1 coordinate 7,897, forward strand.
GAGGTTTAAGGTGCCTTTTCTCAGCCTTTGTCAGAACAAGCTGTTCTCTAGAGCAGCCATCATCTTTCATGCTTTTGTTACAGTTTTTTCTGTTTGTGCTGCGAGGTCTATGGTTTTTTCCCCAATTTTAATGTGACCCCATTATCTCTTCAGCAAAGCCTTCATATGGCTGAGAGCTCCAGGACACATTTCCTCCACCTCACAGATGAAGGGAGAGACTCTTGATCTGGGATTACTTCCCAAATGCAATATAATAAGCAGGTCCAGAATTGAGTTATGGATGGAAACAACCTGGCAGTATCCTCTTGAGGCATCTTCGGATTTATTTCTTTGTCCTGTGGGAATCTGAGTTCCCCTCCAGACCTTTTATCAGCCCCATGACCTCTTATGGACAGGTTTGCCTCCTGGATGTGAAGGAGTTGCAGTTGTTCCTTATCTAGGTTGCTGCATTTAAATTGCAGGCTGAAAGCTTAAAAAACTAAAATATGGTGGGGGAAAAAAGAGTCCTTGTTGGAATATGGAGCATCAAGGGGTTAAATGCATTTCTTCTAAGTCATAAAATGTTACAGCCACATCTGAGTTGGTCCCTTTTCTTGTTCTTTAAGGCACAGATGGTGGAGTTGACAAGTGCAGCTGGCTGGCTACAAGGAATCCTCCTTGCTCTGAAGAACTTTCTTCCTGTTCATTTCCTCTATACTTCCTGATCATCCAGGCACATAGAAAAATACTGAACTTATTTTGCATTTTGTGCTGGCTAATGGAATGCTGCTTATTAAACAAAAAAGGCACTTATGGATGTTGCTTAAATGGCATGTATGTTAGGAAAGTCTTCTAGATTTTTCTGGGTGTATTTTCCTATGTCATTTTCTTTTTTGTTGTTGGGATGCTGTCAAGAAAATGGCACTAATAAGAGCTTGGCCATTTGTCAGGGCTCTTAAATCTGTTTGAGGATGGAGTGTGGACACTTCTTGTAACACTCCCCCCGTAGCTCCAGGCTGTCAAGCTGTTGAACAGTAAGAACAGTGCTGGTTTTTTCTCCCTTGCTGTTGCTCTGTGGACTTGTTTGAGCTGGAGTTAAAGGGCTGGAGGTCACCAGGGGAACATGTCACCGCTGGCAGGCCCAGCTGCGCCGCCAGAGCGCCTCAATGGGTCCTGCAGCCAGAGTTCCTGGAAACTGCGGGCAAATTCAGACAACAAAGCAACTTTGGGAGCCTTCAAAGCCGCACTGTGCCTCTGCTCCTGGGTGTCGCTGTCAAATGGGCCTTGGCAGTGACAGCTTGGCCACCCTGAGCTGGAGGCTGGGTCCCCTGGCAGGCAGGAAGGTGATGGGTGACACGGAGCAGAGCTGGCAGCGGATGAGGAGGGGGCTGTTGGGGAGCAGATTAAAGCAAGGACAAGCCTCCCCTGCCTGAACTGGAAGTGAAAATTAGCATTCCTGGCAGTTGTGAAGCTTTTTTCAGGCCGTAGATTCCCCAGTTTAAGTCTGTTCTTTGTTAAATGAAACTCCTACTTGGGAGCTGGAAGCTGAGGTTTGGGGGAAATTAACTGTTGTTTTATTTGCAGGTGTCAGGTTCAGGGTGTACAGTAAATTTTTAGCTCCAAAGCACAACTTCATTCACCGCTTCAGGAACACTCAGCTTGTTTGAAATTTCCTTTCTAAAGAAAGATGAAGTCTAATGCTTGGTAGGTCTTTCTGAAGCCTGTGATTCACAGAATCCCAGAATGGTTTGGGTGGGAAGGGACCTTAAAGCTCATCCAGTGCCGCCCCTGCCATGGCAGGGACACCTCCCACTGTCCCAGGCTGCTCCAAGCCCCAGTGTCCAACCTGGCCTTGGGCACTGCCAGGGATCCAGGGGCAGCCCCAGCTGCTCTGGGCACCCTGGGCCAGGGCCTGCCCACCCTGCCAGGAACAATTCCTTCCCAATATGGTGGGATTTCCTGCTCTGTCAGGGGAAGCCATTTGCCCTTCTCCTATTGTTCCGGGCCCTTGTAAATAGTAAATATTTGTAAAATTGTAAAGGGCTATGAGTTTTAAAGTTCCTTTTCATTTGTATTTTGATGTAAAACCTGTCTTAGTGTTGGATTTAAAAGGTGAAGCTGTGTGTAAGTTCTGAAGCACTGCATGCTCTGGGCCTGCTTATAAAATAGGAGATGAGGTCATTTGCTCTTCGTTGTCTTGTAGTCACCTTAAAGAGTGGAGTGAGGATCAGGGGTTAAATACTTTGAAATACAGGACTTCATAAAATCGCTTAGGCATTCTAATGATGTTATAGTTACTAATTGACCATGTTGATCATTGCAGGAAAAGCTGCAGCTGTCAGTTTTTGCAGCTTCCGTGTGACTGTTTAAGAATTAAGAATGGATAAATATTTTGCTATGCTTTTTTGGCCACCTTCCATTATTAGGAAAAAGTCTGAATTTGTGAGCAAAATCAGTTACAGGACCAACATGAGTAATTTACTTTTATATCTCCATGTATGTAAAAAATTGCAAGTGTATACTGCATATTCTTTAATTTGGTCTTGGCATAATGTGAATATATAGACAGCTATTTTTGAAAGTGATTATAACAGCTGATTTGCATAATGATCCAGGATTTTTCTCATAGCAACTGGAAAGACTGTCATCTTCAGCAATGTGGGAATGATTTCAGGCTTTGACAACAGTGTTTTGTTCAATCTGTGAGCAGCATCAGAGCAAAGGCATTTCTGAAGTGGCACATGGATTATTTGCATTGGTCTGGTTTCAGTATTGATGAAGCATCCTTGTGGCATTGGGTGGTGTCGCAGAGAATTGGCTGTTGTGATTTTAAGGTTCCTTGGGCATGGCACAGCATTGCCTTGGTTCCTTTGGAAGCTGAGGTTCTGTAGTTGGTGGTAAGAACTTGAGTAGAGGATGGTGTTGTGGTGTTTTGCTGTTGTGTGTCATGGGGCACCAGAGTACAGGAAGGAGCTAAAGCTGCCAGAGAGTGACCAGAGGAGGGACAGGGGGATGGGGAGGAGCTGCTGTGGGCACTGGGTTTGTTCAGCCAGAGCAGACTGAGGTCAGATCTCACCAGGGGCTGCAGCTCCGATCTCTGCTCTCTGGGACAGGGACAGGACCCAGGAACGGCTGGGGCTGGGCCAGGGCAGGTCAGGCTGGAGATCAGGGCAAGGTTCTGCCCCCAGAGGTGCTGGGCACTGCCCAGGCTGCCCAGGGAATGGGGACATTCCCAAATCTGCCAGAGCTCCACACAGGGTGGGATTGTTGGGGTGTCTGTGCAGGGCCAGGAGCTGGACTGGGTGATCTTTGGGGATCTCTTCCAGCTCAAGAGATTTGTGGTTTTATGATCATGACTCTGTCCATGGTAATTTTTTTTTATTATCAGCCCTAAATAAAATCCCAGCCTTCATGTTTACAAGACTGAGAAAGGAATGAGTACTTTTAAGAACTCTTAGACCCATTTTTGGGAATGAGTATCTTAAGAAAAAGAGCTACTTTGGCAAAATGTGGTGGGATTTCCTTTTTGCTGTTTAGAAAGCACATTTCAAATCCTTGTGAGTTCCTTCCAACTCAGCATATCCTGTGATTCTGTGAAATTTTGGTAGGTAGTTACACCACTTTGGTTGACTTTGTTTTTGCATGTTGAACAGCCTTAGTAAATGACGGAGGCTTTTTCCATTTTTGTTTGCTTGCCTTACCAAAAAAAAAAACCCAAGAGAAAAACAACTTGGAATTGATAATGAACTTGTTGCATGTTTTAAATGATCAGGTCTCCCAGATTTCTAAAATTAGCAGTATGATTACCAATTTCATTATGACTCAGAGTTCTTCCTTTGAATGGAAGCCCAGCTTCCCAAGCTCCTGTGTAAGAAATCTCATCTTGGTAGTGAATATCTTAATTTCAGTTTTGGAAATCAATGTTAAATGAAATGAGGTGTGAAAAGGGGTGTCTGTGAAGTGTTGAGCGTGGCTGGTGAGAGCAGAGCTTGCTGAAGGTGATGCTCAGTGGATGGTCCTGAACTGTCCTGCAGTGATCATGGGCTGTCCCTGTCCCTGAAGAGGAGTTTCATTCCCCCATATTCCCAAGTTATGCATGGGCATAACAACAAGCTGGGACGGGTGCAGGAGCAGCCATCCTCTTCACTTGCTGCAGATCTTGGGGTGTCTTTTCACCAGAAGTTGGCTTTTAGGGCAACTTTTCCCGTTAAGTGATGAAACTCCTATTTCTACTCAAGAGATTTAATTCATCTGTACAAACAGCAGCACCACTTCCACTCTGTTCCTCTATCTTAGAGGGCTCCCTAAAGCATAGGCATTCTTTAGTTGTTTGGACCAACAAAAGAGCTTCAAAGCAACACATCGAGGCTGCCAGAGCTCCAGCAGTGTTTGGACAATGCTCTCAGGGACAGGCTGGGGTTGTTGGGGTGTCTGTGTAGGGCCAGGAATCGGACTGGATGATCCCTGTGGGTTCCTTCCAGCTCGGGATACTTGGTGGTTCTGTGTCTCTTCACCGTGCTGTCGGGAGCACATGTTGGAAAGACTCAGAATTCTTTTTCCCCGCGGTAAGAATGGGTTCGTCATAGCTGTTCCATGCTTTCCTTGGGAGCAGATGAAGCCTGGTGCCTGGAAGGGCGTCACTGGGGCCATGTCCTTTGGCACCAGCCCTGTGCAGACACCAGGGTGAGTCAGCAGTGGCTCTGAACTGCATTCCAGTCTGATGCTTTGAGATAATCGCTGAGGTGCTTCGGGACGATTGTATTTAGGTAGGAGAGACATTGGCTTGCCTGTTTAAAAAAATAATCGTGTTTTTGTAAAAACAACTCTTCCTCCCCACTAGGCTCACTGTAGGATATTTGATTTTGATCAACACTTGGGTTTTTGTGCTGTCAGGTTGCAAAGCCCCAGAGCACACAAAACACTTCTAGTGAATCTTCATCACAGGCTTGCAGAATAGCTGGGGTTGGAAGGGACCTCTGGAGATGATGCAGTGCAACTCCGTGTCCAGGCAGGGTCACCTGGAGCAGGTGACACAAGAACACACATTCCAGGTGGGCTGGGAATGTCTCCAGAGAGGGAGGCTCCACACCCTCCCCGGGCAGCTGCTGCAGTGCTCTGTCACTCTCCTTCGGAAGAAGTGTTTCCTCATGTTGAGGTGGCCTCAGTAAACCGATTTCTATTTCCCCTGCACACCCCATTTGAAGTATTTTTGCATTGTCTTTCCTTACTGGCGTATTGCAAAACACCTTTTGCAATTCCCGCTTTTGATTTAAAAAGTAAAAATAATTGTAATGGTCACAGAATCATGGAACGGTTTAAGGGGGCTTAAAACTCATCCAGTGCCACCCCCTGCCATGGGCAGGGACATCTTCCACCATCCCAGGTTGCTCCAAGCCCCGTCCAGCCTGGCCTGGAACACTTCCAGGGGCAGTGCATGGAAAACTTCAGCATTCCTAGTGATTGACAAGGTGCTGATCAGTCAGAGGTTGGACTCGCCGGTCCTGGAGCTCTTTCCCAGCCTGCTGGATTCCGTGAGCTGTGCCTGCACCCTTGTGTGTCGCCCTTGAGCGAGGGAGGGGAGCGGGAATCGCGCCTGGGACTGCCCCGGTTATTTTGGAACTTTTTATCTCCCTCTGCCTGCGTGTTTGGAGGCTCTGGTGTTTGGAGCAGTGCGTGAACAGGCTGGGAACGCTGCTGTTGAGATGTTCTGTTCTTTTGGCTCCGGGGGTGTGTCTGCCTCGCTCCCCTCTTGCACCAGCTGGGAATCTTGGAAAGTCTCTCCTGCCTCAGCCCCTCGGAGAGGAGAAGCATCTGAGCATCAGCCACAGGCTGCAGTGCCTGAAAAAATGTAGAAATTGTGAGCAAGGGTAATTTGGTGAAGTTTGGGCATCTGTCCCATGGGTGATAGTATAGCTGAAACTGAGTTTTGTTTTGATGTGTCAAAATGAAATTATTTTCCCCCTGTTGCCAGCATGAGGGCTTGTCTTTTAGGGAGAAGTCTTGTGGAAAGCAGACTGGTATATTGGATTGTTTTGCTCTGGTAATTTATAGTTTATGTAGCCCTGCTGCTCAGGGCAGGGTGCACAGGGAGTGCTTTGGAGGATAAATGCTGGAATGGGGAGTAGAGAGGAATAGGGTTGAAATTGGGAAGGAGGAGGGAGTGATGGGGTGTATTAGCCAGGTAATTCACAGTTAATATGATATGGAAGCAGTTTCTTCTGCTTATGGCGGGGAGTAACTGATAAAATAGTGATAACATTGCTAATTATATAGCACCTTTTGTTAATTAAAGAGGTGTGAACTGCTCGGTGAGTAAAACAATCAGAGGGAAATTCAAAGTTTGTTATGTGAGGTTATCCCAAGCTCTGTAAATTAAGCACTTTAATGTTTGGGTGGTCTTCTTTCCCCAATATATGTTTTTTAGTGTTTGGGCAAGTACAGAACAAACCCATTTCAATGTCTGTATTTAAGGCAGCTACAAATATTTATTTGGCTTACTTCAAAGCTTTCATATTTTTCTCATTGTCTGTACAAATCATCTGTTGAATGGCCCAAGCAGACCAATGTCTATTAATACTTGGATTACAACACAGTAAATGCTAATGATTTTTTTTTTTTTTTGAGAGCACAAAACATTATTTCCGTGTATTCAGTTCCTAATGTTTTTCTGAAGCCTTGCAGTTACTGGTGTCAATGCAGAACTTGGTCTGTGCTGCTCTGCTCTGAGGACTTGTGGGAATTTTGCAAGGGTGGAGTAAAGTAGTTTGTGTCCTACTTCAGGCTTTGCTTCATGTACAAGTAACTGGAATTTTAATATCTTGGGAGCTGATGCAGTGTCTCCCATTCTGGTGTGATTATTCTTTGGGGCTTTGGTGTATTTTGACCATGAAAACAAAAATGAGTCTTAAAAGGGTGGGATAATTTAGGTTGAGAGGGCCCTCTGGAAATCACCTCCTCCAGCCCCCCTTTTTAAAGCAGGGCCAACTTCAAACATATCATGCTTTGTTCTTGCTTCTTCTAAAATTAGTTTGAGGAGGAGTATGTTAATGTGGCAGGGTAGGGGCTGTTTCGAGCTGCTGCTTTCATTTCTGGTTTGCTTTTCAGCAGAGCTTTTTCCCTACATTATCATTTCTAATAATGCTTTAAACCTGGGAGGACTTTCTTTTCTGGAATTGTGTTAAAAAAAATCCATATATCATTTCACCACAGGGAAAATAAATACCAGTAATTTTCTAGCAGTTGTGAATTCCTTACTACATCAACTCTAGATGTAAACTTAAAATTTTCTTATTTGCCCTTTTTCCTTAGCACTGATTTGTTTGGCTAGGAGGTACTTTTCCTAAATTCTTTTATCCTGGGTTGCTTTTGGCAAGTGAATTGCAGGTAGTTCAGAATAAGAAATGAGAATGTTTGTTCAGAAGTGGGTAATTGTTGGGGTTTTTGTGATAAGCAAGGTATAGAATCCTTTTCAGATCCACACATTCCCATCTATTGCGTGGAGTCTGTTGGAATTGTTGCTCTGATTGGGGTCCAGCTACACATTTGAATAATGTCCATTTAATGCTGTTGTAGACATTCCACATGCTTTATAAATATTTCCATAACTTGTATATTCAGATATTTATCCAAACATAATTGCTATGGGCTTTCCTGCGGAGAGGCTTGAAGGAGTTTACAGGAACAACATTGATGATGTAGTAAGGTAAGGCTTATTTTTCTTTTCTTCAATTTACAAAACTTGCATATTTTCTGCACTCGTTTATGTCCTGCTGAGGAATGGATGTGTGTTCTGACTTGTAGAAATGGTGAGACTTTTTTTGCGTCTTGTCAATGTTGCCTTAATAGCTTTCCTGAAAAGTGTTGGAAACAACAAAAAATGGCCAGGCTGCTGTTCTGGGTTGATCTCAAATGTACATAATCTGCTTTCTTAGTGTGAAAAATTGACTTCAGTAAATTGTGTTGGAGTAAAAAAGGTTATTTACTTACAGAAAGACATCAGTCCATGCCTCTCTTCAGTGTCAAGAGTTTCCTCAGGTAGCTGGTGGTATTTCAGGATAAGTTTGCCCTTACCCTTTCTTAAATTGATAAATGAAGTGCTTGGTAAGTAAATTTTGATTTAAAATAGTAAGTATAGGTGACTTTAGAGAAAGGCTTTTACATTTGGTAGTGTTCAATAATTATGGACAAGGAGAAGGTTCACCTAAATCTGTTGTTGCTGGTAAAAACCCCTATAGGTTGTCATTTTTAGCATCAAATAAAGTTCTTTACTCTGAATTGTTGGCTACAGTTGAGGAAGAGGTGGGGAGTGTTGTAGGAACACTGTTGTAATTAATTTAGTTAAAACCCTACCTGGAGAGTGTGAGGGGTTGCATTAAAAACTAAACACTTGGTAGAGGCTGCCAAAAATTTGTGGGTTTAGGATTAAAATTGGTGATTTTTGTGAAGCCATGACACTTCAGAGGTTATTTGAAGTCATGAGCTCTTCAGCTCCATGAGAGGCTTGGCTTTTGGGGCTGGGGGATGATGCAGAAAGGTTTTCAGGGAAGGTAGGAGTAGGTGTGTCTGGGCAAGGATGGACCTGGACAGAGCTGAGCCCACACCAACCTCATGGAGTCCAGCAAAGCAAAGTGCAGGTCCTGCCCCTGGCTCAGGGCACCCCCAGGCTGGGGATGAGCGGCTGGAGCAGCCCTGGAGAAGGAGCTGGGGGTGCTGGGGGTGGGAGCTGGGACCCAGAACCCCCCGAGCCCTGGGCTGAGCCCCAGCGTGGGCAGCAGAGGAGGGGGGGATTCTGCCCCTGGGCTCAGGTGAGACCCCACCTGCAGAGCTGCCCCAGCCCTGGGGCCAGCACAGGAGGGACCTGGAGCTGCTGGAGAGAGGCCAGAGGAGGCTCCAGGATGAGCAGAGGATGGAGCAGCTCTGCTGGGAGGAAAGGCTGGGAGAGCTGGGATTGTTCAGCCTGGAGAAGGGGAGGGTGTGTGGAGACCTCACAGCTCCTTCCAGGGACTGAAGGGATACAGGGAAGCTGGAGAGGGACCCTGCAACAGGAACTGGAGTGGCAGGACAAGGGGGATGGCTTCCCAGTGCCAGAGGGCAGGGATGGATGGGATCTTGGGAAGGAATTGTTCCCTGGGAGGGTGGGCAGGCCCTGGCCCAGGGTGCCCAGAGCAGCTGGGGCTGCCCCTGGATCCCTGGCAGTGCCCAAGGCCAGGTTGGACATTGGGGCTTGGAGCAGCCTGGGATAGTGGAAGGTGTCCCTGCCATGGCAGAGATTCGCACTGGAGGAGCTTTAATGTCCTTTCCCACCCAAAGCCTTTTGGGATTCCATGATTCTATAGTTGTTGTCAGGCAGAACTAGCACTGCTGGAATTTCCCTGGGGATTGTGTCCAGGTTGGTACAGAAGTGAGCAGAGCTCCTCAGTTCCCACACTGGGAGGGGTCATCCCCCTCACCTGACAATCAGTGGTGTGGTGGCCGTGGTTCCCTGCACAGCTGCAGTCAGCTGGGCTCAAGGGGGTTTTGGTTTTGCATGTTCAACTCTTGTGACGAAATTCACCATCCACAAATAGCACTGAGAGTGTCAGAGCCGGGATCTGACCTGGCTGGGGGAAGTGACCATGTTCCCTGATGCCATGGTGAGAAGTCATCACTTCTCCAGAGCTGGAGAGGTCAGTGAGGTTCAGTGCAGCAAGCAGGAGGTGCTTGTGGAGAGAGAGAGAGTCCGTGTGTGTGTGTGACCCGTGTCTGTTATCGGAGACATGAAGTTGTGTTCTCAAATCCTTTGGTTCCACACAAAAAGCATTGCTTGGAGAGATTGGGGCTGTCCTTGGATCCCTGGCAGTGTCCAAGGCCAGGTTGGATAGGGCTTGGAGCCACCTGGAATAGTGGGAGGTGTCCCCACCCATGGCAGGGGTGGCACTGGATGGGCTTTAAGATCCCTCCCGAGCCACAAACTCCACCTGTCCAGGCAGCTTTCTTTCCCAGCAGTTAGAGGCCCCTTTTCATGAAGCTGATGAAATATCCAGCCCCTGATGAACTCCACCTTTGAAAACTGGGGGATACAGGCAAAGGCTGGACTTTGAATGAATCACAGAGTGGATTAGGTTGGAAGGTATTTAAAGGTAATCTCATTCCACCCCCTGCCATGGGCAGGGACACCTCCCACTGTCCCAGGTTGCTCCAGGCCCTGTCCAGCCTGGCCTTGGACACTGCCAGGGACAGCCACAGCTTCTCTGGGCACCCTGGGCCAGGGCCTGCCCACCCTCCCAGGATATCTTCCCAATATCCCATTTCATGTGGAAATAATCTAAATAAATACCAATAGGCAGGAGTCTTTGAAGGCCCTCTTCCATTCACAGCATTCATTTCAGTAGCTTCTGAATGAAGGAAATTGTATTTTAGTGGTTGAGTAGGTAGATATGTGTAAATTAGATTTTAGTACTGGAATGCCTATATAATTAGGAAGCTGTCCATAAACACAGATCAAAAGGAGCAGTGATCACCTAAAAGCATCATCAACCAAATTAAGATATGCAGAGATGTAAATTAAGTGGCTGCAGGGAACTGGATGCTCAAGTATTGTTATGTTTGTTGCCTCCTCTTTTTGAGCAAGAATAAGATGTGATCATGCAGCATTCTGCGTGTTGCAGTCCTCATCTGCTCCACTCATCTTTTTATTGTGGAATTGTTTTTCCAAATGCTTTTTATGCAGAAATTCAAGGTACTTGATTTCCCGAGCAATTGGTATTGAGCCAGGATCCAGCAGCAGGCTTTTTCTGACTAGCTGGTATCCTGACAAATTCAGGCTAATGCTGTATGAGAAGTACAACCTGGACTGCTGTCTGTCCCCTGTGACTGACACTTGGAGAGGTTTTGGATGGAATTTTGTCCTTAAAAAAATCCTTGCATGGAAGCTTATGCTCCACTGTGTGGATATTCCTGGAGAAGCAGAGCCAGCTCTCCTCGCTCTCTGATGTGCATTAACAATCAGGAACATCTCCTGAAACAAATCCCCATGTCCACCATGTTCTGAGGCTCTCCCAGGCTGCCAACAGGGGCACTGGTGGGAGTCATGGAATATATTTTCCTGATGCACTTGGAATCCCACACTCGGTGCTGCACAAGGAGCGCTCACATCTGTTCCCATTTTAACGCAGAGCTTTAACCACAGAGCCGTTCTAGGTTCTTCTGGAATATTATGACTGATAACCAGAGCTTGTTTTTGCTTGAGCTTTCCAGGATTTTAGCAGCTAGTGTTTCTTTTCAATTTGAACAGCATGTTCTGTCATGGCTAATTAAATTCCTTCTGGCTGATGTGCAGATACACACTGTTGATGATGTTAAGTGTAAACATTTGCATGTTATTTCTTCTTGCACATTGCCAGGTGACACATCATATATAATCACAGCAATTCTGATGAATCATGTTTGCAGTTTGGCTCGCCGAGGCTTGGATGGGAAGTTTGTGTACCAAAGTGAGCCTGGAAATGAAATGAGTGTGAAAAAGTGTAGTGGTTCTCCTTCCAGAACCCAGAATATCACTGGGGACAGACTTCAGTGGCAAATAATAAAAAAACTTGGATTAAAATGAATGATTCTGGCTGAAAGTGGAACACGAGAATTATTTTAATTGCTTTTCTTTGTTGTGGCAAAATATTTTGCATAGATGATTTAATGGAAAGAGTTTAGATACCTGGTGTAATCAATGCTTTCTGTTTAAAAATAATCAGCCCTTCCTCAGCTTCTTACAGTGATCTGCAGGTGTTTCAGGAATCAGTAAATCACTCCATATACAAAAATATTTCATTTTCAGGTCAGACCTTGGTTTCCTTAGTTGCTTTAGTCATGTTATCCATGCTGCTGGATTATCTGGATGAGTGAGGTTTCCAACACGCTGCCTCCTTGATTTTTGGGGCACTGCAGGGCTGGAACCGGGAATGCAGAACTGCACATGCTGGGTGGTGCTTTAAGGATGCTGCAAATTAAGGTCAACATTAGTGCAATGTATATTAATACCTGCTTTTGTTTTTTTTTCTTTTTTTCTCTTGAAGGTTTTTGGATTCAAAGCATAAAAACCATTACAAGATATACAATCTGTAAGTATGCTCTTAAAGATGCATTCTCCAAAATAATGACTTCTAAAAATAGCTTAGGAGTGTGAGTGGCGTGGTGCTGTCCTGAAGCAGAGCTGGAGATGTTTTGCACATTTCTTAAAACAATTAAGCCTGTTTGAGAGCACTGGTACTTCATTTAGTGGAGCTGAGTGAGGTTAAATGAAATGCTGGTGTGTATTCATGTTACTTGAACGCTTTTAAATGACTTGGCATCCAGCCCATCTGGAGTTCAGACCATGTGATTAAAAAGTGAAAAATAATTCACAGCAGGCTTTCTGTTCACGTATTAATGTCCAATTGCCAAATGAATATTTTCCTGGGGTTTTTTTTCTGGTTTTTGTAATCAAACTGCATTGGTACCCAGGCTCTGTTTACTTCCACCCTCGTCTGTCCCTGTTTATTACTTTGAAAAAGCTGTTGGATCAATTGATGGTGATTTCTCACTTCTCTGAGTGTAACGTTTTCCTGTGAAAATTTGGTTTTGCACAAAGCTGTTATTGTTACCGGAGTTTTCTGGTTGTGTTTTTTTTTTTTTTCTTGCTGTTCCTTTGTCAAATTTATGTGTGAGCTTAGTCTAATTTCATTTGTATAAATTATTTGGTATGTCAGCTGATGTTGAAGAGTCATAGTTTTCCTACCCCTCATTTTTTCCTAGAAATCTAAGTTGAAGATTGATTCTCTGAACTGTTACAGCTGTTTGTTTTTTTTAAATTAATATTTCTTAATATATACAATTAATAGAAAAGTTACTGTAGTACTGAAATCCAGGCAGTCTGTCAGTCATTAAGATAAATATTTAAAAATAAGGATTTAAATCTGTTTCTAAGTTAGCTAAATTGTTATGCATCAATCAACTCTGTTTCCTGATACTGGGGAGAAGTGGCAGTAGAAGCTGAGGAATGTTACAGTGGTCATTGAAGTTGTGCTGGTGTAGGATGGGACAGAAAAAGATAGATAAATAAATAAGTCAATTCTCCACCTTTCATAGAGTTGAGTAGCAAAGTTGTATTTTCCACCTTAGCAGCTTTCCAGAATGGTTTCTTTTTCCTAGCTGGGTAGAGTTTCTGGGTGGAAAGGACAATCCTTCCCAGAAGAGCTGCTGGCTCCTTGGCACATAGGTGCAGGTAGAAGAGGTAATTCCTGCCTCTTTTCCATTGGAGTCCTCTGGAGCTCAGCACTGGAGACCTGGATCATTTAAACCCAAACTACCCTGGTTAATCAGCCCCCCCAGAGCCTCCTGGCTGCTCCTGTGTGTCCTGGGGAGCCCAGCAGGGCAGGGTGGCTGGACTCGATGTCCTGCTGCTGCCTGGGGCAGAGTCCAGCTGTCCCTGCTGGGAAGGGTGATGGTGGTGGTGTCCCTGCCAGTCTGGCTTTGCTGAGCCCCTCGTTCCAGTGGGGCTCCAGAGGGGCCAGGTAACCAGCAGAGGATACTGCTGTAAACTTGCTCAGAAAGGAGGATTTTAATTAGAATGAGGAGCATCTTTTCAAGCACCACCTCCCTGAGGAGCTACTTGCTAAGTTTCCACTTTGCTGTCTGCCAACAGCCTGATTTTACTGCAAAAAAGTACAGCTCAACCCCCAGCCCTGCCCAGGAACAGCTTTAAAGTTTGTAAGTGAGAAGAATGGTGATGAGATTAAATTTGTCATGTCTGTTGCTGCTCTGTGTGTTTTCAGCTCTGGAAAAAAACTTGTCCAGGTGTGCCAAAGGTTTTTGTCTCCAGGTTCTTTTATATAAAAATTTATTTCCTTGTTGCTAACTGCAAATTAATCACAAGTGAAACTTCCTAGAATTACTTTATTGATCCTCAGATGAAAACTTGAGGAGGATAAAACTGTTGATCCCCATCTTGAGAGGCCAGGTTATCTCTTAATCTTTATGCAGGCAAAATTTGTACACAGAAAATACCATCAGGTGAATTATGGCAGTGTTTGGTCAGGAGATGGGAAGGAATTGCATCCATCAGGTGTTCCAGAGAACTTCATGTCTTCAGATTAAGCTGATCCTTTGTAAATAATGATCTATTGTCTGTGTTTCAAAGGAGGAGGTGGGAGTTCAGAGGAGTTACGTGATTATAGTCAGAATTATTTCAAAATCTGTCATGGGATTTGAGTTCCCTTAAGGTAGCTGTTCCATGAAGTTGATAATAATGTGTATATTGAGCAGTTCTATCTAAAAGGATTTAGAGATTTTTCTGAAATTATGTCAGTTATGCCCCATCCTCACATCTTAGCTTTTAACATCCCAGCAGTTTGAGCAGTTTCATTTTGCTTCTTGTTTGTGTTGCTTCTCTCCTATGTTCCTTTAACTCTTTGCTATTTCTTCAGTATACAATTGAAACTTAATCCTAGAGAGGATTACTAGAACAGGCCAAGCCACTCCTTACTCCCAAAATGTAAAACAATATTCAGGTTTCAATTGGAGATCTGACCCTACTCCAGCTATAAAAGCATTTGAAGTGTTAAGCTTGCCCAGCACCCCCAGAGTGTGTTTTGGTGGGATTTCTGCTGCAAATATACATAAATTTAGTGCAGCTGAGCCTGGAGTTCTGCATTGGTTGTGTTCAGCTCCCAGAAGAGGGCAGAGAGAGGGACATGACCATGTTTTGTGCTCAGTTTCTGTCCTTGGTGTCAGCCAAACCATTTTTTATCACTCAGGGTATTCTACTTGATGATACTCTCTCAAAGTTCAAAATTCAAGATTTTTTCTTCCCACATGTGGATTTTTTAAATGTTTTGAAGAATTTAATCTCTTACTCTCCATTTGATCTGAGTGTTTCTTTAAGAGGAAGCAGGAAACTTTCCTGGCTAAGGTGCTTTGTGTTCACTGTTTTGCTTCCTAGCAGCTTCCAAAGTTCTGTGCCCATGGCTGCTCCATCCCCCTTGGATGTACATCCTGCATCCAGCCTTTATTCTCGAAGGCTCAAGTGCAGATAATGTTTTTGTGAGTCCCTCTGCCAGCTTAACCTGGTCACTTCTGACCCAGGAAAGTGTCAGCAATGTGATTGGGGCTGTGAAAGCTGCCAGGCTTTTCCCTAGCAGAGGGTAGAGCCGAGAAGGCTCTGGAATTCAGGGAAAGGGAAGCACTGAGAGCATGTGCAGCCCCAGCAGACCTGCCTGCAGTCCTGCCTGTGTCTGTGTCATGGGCAGAGCTTGGGGCAGCACCAGGAGGCTCCAGTTACACTCACACAAGGAGCAGCCCCAAAGTTCACGTGGCTGAAAGTGCCAACTAAGCTCTGTATGGCTCCAAAGGCTGCAGTCATAACATACCTGGTAAGGAGAGATGAGTTCATACCAGTCCTGAAACTGCTGTGGGTATTGGAATCCTGTAAAGGGAGCAGGCTGTAGTCAGAACTGAAGATCTAGGTGTGATTTGTCTACTGAAATGACTTCACTAGTTGTGTTACAGCCTGCTGTCCTCTTTCATAGAATCCCAAAATGGTTTGGGTTGGAAGGACCTTAAAATCGTCTTGTTCCAACCCCTTGCCATGGGCAGGGATGCCATTCACTAGATCAGGTTGCTCAGGTCCCCATCCAAGCTGATCTTGGTAGGATTTGAGGCAGGATTGTTCTCAGTTTTCCTTTCTGAACTGCACTTCCACTCCCATCACATTCCCTGCAGGGAGCAGCTCCAAGGAAAATTCCAGAGGGTATCCACTCTTGCCTTCTTTCCCCTTACCCCAAGATCTGATCTGGATCTTCCTTAGAGTGCTGTTTTGGCTGGTTCAGAGCCCAGCTGAGGGGTTGTTTTTATCTGGCACTGGTGTTTATCTCTGGGCAAGGCAAATCCCGTGTGGTTTGCTGTGCTCCTGTCTAGCTGGAGGGGGTCTCTGAGTGGTGAGAGACTGG
Source organism: Pardalotus punctatus (assembly GCA_013400915.1). Classification (NCBI taxonomy): domain Eukaryota; kingdom Metazoa; phylum Chordata; class Aves; order Passeriformes; family Pardalotidae; genus Pardalotus; species Pardalotus punctatus. The sequence continues at coordinate 23,832 of VZTX01016178.1, forward strand.
TGCAACTCCAGAGCCTTCAGAAATGTGCCATTTTCCAGGTCTGGGAAGGGGAAAGTGGCTGACTGGCCTTCAGGGTGCACTGAAATTCAGGAATCAGTGCCAAGTGGCAGAGCAGTGTCACAATCTCTGCTTGATAGAAGTCTGTGCTGATATTCAGTGGGGCTTGTGGTGGTCCCCCAGTGTCCCTGTGATCCCCATCACTCTGAGCACCCACATGGCTGCTGAGGCACCTTGACCTGTGTTCTGAGTTCAGAATCTCTTGGATGAAGGTCACAGCTGTCTCCTCTCCTTCTGTTTGAGAGCAGAAAGCTGCTCCAGTGGCTGCAGCAGTTCATTCACAGGGTTAGAAAGTAATAATATATTGCATTACTTGCATGAATTGAGTCACACTGACTAAAACATAGCAATGGACTACAATTACCAGAGGGTAAGTATTTGCCTTTCAGTAAAATAACTCCTATTTTAGTGAGCAATCTGCAGGAAAACAGTTTTTCTGTGTGTAACCTCTAGTTTTAAATCATAAAGGTGATGGGCATGCATGATTTTCCTGGGTGTGACAAATGCTGAGAGTGCCTCAGAGCCTTGTCTTGAACTCTTGTCTATTTTTCTTTTTCAGATGTGCTGAAAGACATTATGACACCGCCAAATTTAACTGCAGAGGTATGTTTTTACTGCCTAATGCGTGTTCTCTTTAAACCTCACTGAATGGAGGCCTAAAGGAGGAGCTGATGAATAGTCATGTAGGAGATTTGGGCACAAGGAATGATGTCAGATTGCTTTGAGTCACTGGAAAAACTTGCTATATTCTTGGTGCTTTCAAAAAATGTGTTCCTGACAGTTAAAGATCAAGATCTAATAAAAAGTCTGCATTTGCAAAAATTTCTGTAGAATGGGTTTCACAGAAGTTTCAGTTCAGTTCAATGAGGTACAAACTTCTTGTACAATTTACATGTGAGGCTCAGTGGAGTCTGGTCTTTGTGAAGGATGAAAATGGAGAACACTTAAGCCAGTATCACTGTGTGTATAAAGCAACTTTTGGAAGATCTAGCAGAGCCTTCAAATGCTAAAAAAATCTAATTCCCATATGATGCCTCTTAGAGACTTTGCAGAGCTACCAAAATCGGTGGGGAAACTTTCAGGGGTGCCTTTTGACCATGTCGTCGGTGAGTGGATATGACATACCTGTTCTGTCAGTATTACCTCCCTGGGTAATAAACAAATAAATAATGGCAGATCTGCTGTGATTCTTTGGGCACAGGAGCATCTCCTGCTCAGTAGTAGAGCTTGTAGTTCTGTGCTTCAGATGAGGGCACATGAGGAGTCCTTGTGCCTAGGGGATTGTAGGGGGTGAACACATTTTTGCCTCACTGAGTTATTCTACATCATAGCAATGGCTCAACTTCTGTTTTTCATTATTATTTTAAACCATCCTTCTAGTTATGAAGAGGGGTTTAGAACGTTACCAAAATGTAACTCGCTGCTTTATTATCTGAATATAGAAGGACTGAAATTGTCTTGTTGAAGGTGTCACTGCTTCTGATTTGCTCTTATGATGCTGAATGACAGGGCCCTGAAACCTCACTCCATACACACCAGCCAGAAAAAAAGTATTTTAGGATCTGCTTGAGCAGTGCTTTGGGTAAGGAGAGAAGAGGACTTGTTCTAATATGGCCAGAACATATGTTTGCTTTAATTTCTGCTTTTTGATACGGGGGTGCTCAGCTCCCTGCGCTGTCAATCCCAGCCCCAAATGCTGTTTGTGACAGCACCTTTCACAGCTCCTCTGCACAAGACATGTTGCATTTTTTAATTTTCATCCCGAATTAGTTAACCTCAGATAACCAGATCGGTGACTCAGGACTTCCCTTAGGAGAGGAACAAAAGTTCTACTTGAAAATCTCCTGAGGTGAACTGATTGCAAAGGGAGCTTCTGATTTTTCACACTGAGCATGAACATCAGAGTAAGTTCATTCTTCGCCCAGGGTGATCCTGCATCCCATTAAACTCCAAACATTGAAAGCTGTTCCTCTTCTTTGGGCACTAACTTTGTGTTCAGGGTTTTTCCAGTTTCTGAAGTCCTTCCATGCTGGAATTGCCTTCTGCTTTGTCACAGACTTCCCTTTTTGTTATAACTCTCCAATGTGCTATGGGGTTTTTCTTGCAACGTGTAGGGGCTTGGAGAGAGCAAATCAGGACTGTTCTCTGTGCTGTGTGCTCCAGTATAAGGAATCAAAATCCATGGAGGAAATGCACTTTTCAAGGACCTGCTTGAAACTGTGCAGCCTAATGTTCCCTTCCTCTAAATCCCTCACACCATCCCAGGGCACCCATTTCATCTTCTCATTCCAGCTTTGAAAAGTTTGCCTTTGATTCCAAAGCTTGGAGGGCGTCTTCAGTGTCCTGTGACTCCTCGGGATTTTTCAGGCTGTTCAGCTGTTCTTTCAGGACTTCTTTACTCCCCTTTTGATGAGAACCTTGCTGGCTGTAGTTGTGATAGACTCAAAGCTGTACAGACAAATTTGCAGCATTTTTGCAGCTTCTTTTCTTAGGGATTTCTAAATAAATTCCATCTTTAAGTTCACATAAAACTTGGGGATCCTTTAGTGAGCTTTTGGATCTTCCATGTGGAAGAGTTTATTACTGCGTGTTCATATTTTTGAACATTTGTTGCCTCTTTAAGCAAAGATTATTCATTGTATCAGCTTCCCTGTTTGTTCTGGGAGGTGAAGTGAGCAGCCTGTACTGTGAGTCAATAAACTGTTCTTGTGGATCCCTCCAAAAGGCTCTGGCCTTGTGCTGCAGTCCTTTAGCAGTTCCATAACTTCATCCCTCACTTCTGCTCCTGGAGTCCTTGGGGATTCATCAAAAGGAGCCTTGCATGTGTGACTACAGAGTAGTGCTTACGAAACCAATACAGACCCTTGCCAAAAAATGGAATGTATTCAGTTTTAGCCCAGAAAAGGAAATGGTGTTTCTAGCTGAGAATTTTGAAGTGAACCAGAGTTGTGTTTATCAGATCCCGAGGCTGTCGGTGGGGATTTGGGGTGCGCTCCATCAAGTGCTGTTCTCCTGAAAGCAGAACATTGTGTGTAGTTCTGCTGGTCAGGGTGACATTGTCCCTCCTCTCATCTGAGGTGGGAGAGCTTTGGGTGCTTCTCTCTGCTTACTTGTTGCTCTCTTGAGTTTCCTTCCACTTCCTGCATCGCTTGAAATTCTTTCCATTTCTAGATGGAAAAAAATGTGTGAATACACCCATGTAAGACAGGACAGCGTTCTTCAGTGCCCCATAAGTACTGTCAGGGCCTTACCTGAGATTTCTCTCCTGATTACCATTTTTGAAATATGGACATGGCAGGTTTTTGTTTCACAGTGCCTTTGAGCAAATTCTCAGAGTTTGTTCCCAATGCAGACCCAACCGTGTTCAGTAATTTCTCAGCAAAATTCCTGTTGTCTGCTCAGTGACTGACGTCTGGCCTTGTTCTCCCTCAGCAGGTAGTTTAATTATTGCTGGAATAATGGCTTTTCACAAGGTTATTCTGTGTGCCAGCATGCTCTTGAATGCTAGAAAATTCATGTTACGGAGCCTGTGCCACTCAGTTCAATAGAGGTGTGAAATAGTTGCTTCATGGAGCAGGATGCTTCCTTATGGATTACTGGAGAAATGTCTGCAATGCTTATGACATGCTGAATAACATTGGAATTAAAAGTGTGTATCTATATGTAAGATGGGGAAGTACATTGATTAACTTAATTTTTTCATGCTTGTCACATGACCTGCTTGCTTTACCTTTCAAGATTCTGATGAACTCCTCCTTCTCCCTGCAGTTGCACAGTACCCTTTTGAAGACCATAACCCACCACAGCTGGAGCTCATCAAACCTTTTTGTGAAGATCTTGACCAGTGGCTAAGTGAAGATGACAATCATGTGGCAGCAATCCACTGTAAAGCTGGAAAGGGACGAACTGGTGTAATGATTTGTGCATATTTGTTGCATCGAGGCAAGTTTTTAAGGGCTCAAGAAGCCCTAGATTTCTATGGGGAAGTAAGGACCAGAGACAAGAAGGTGAGCTGTTCCTTGTTCTTCTGTCCCCCTACCTGTAACTTTTCCTCCTTGAAGCCCATTTGATGCTCAAACCCTTTAAGAATTCCATCCCAGCAGTTGCAATGCCTGATTTAGCTTCAGTAGAGTTGGATCGGTGCAGCTGTAAGTGGAAAAGCTTTCCTAAGCAGCAGTAGCCATTAATCACAACACTAAACCAGCCTGATTTTAACGTGTCCTGTTCAAGAAGACCTGGACAGTTGATTTTAAATGGCTTTTTCAGCACTGTTCTGCTGTGTAGCGCATCAGAGGGGCACTGAACTTTCTCATTCAGCATTTTCAGCCCAAATGAGAAGATTGTTCCAGCTTATTTTGCCTGAATGGATGAGTTACTCATCTCCTCAGGTTCCCTTAACTGCTGTGGTCGGGGTTGGAGATGCAGAGGGGACTATCCCAACAGGAGGATCCTTATTGTTGGATACCCCTAGTCAATAAAGGGTAGTTAAAGACCTTTCTGGCAGGGTTAGGTCTCATTAATGAGAATTTAACTTCCTTATTTGAAATCTTCTCCAAAATCAGATGTGACTTTTAAGGTCATTTTAGCAAGTGTCCCTGCTCATCTTCCATTATTTCCCTGAGTGTGTTGGTTGAGCATCCCAAGGGGATCATCCTGGCAAGCCAGTTTCAGCCTCCTCAAGCACAGAGCTCTCTCTGTTCCTGGAATATTTGCACAAAGTATTAATTTTACAGTGTGTTGGTCTCTAATAAGAAGAGCTTCGTGTCTGAAAGCTCTTGAGAGCAGAAGTGTCGTGTAAGGAATTTTAGAATTTGGCTGTTAATTCATTGGAAGGAGCAAGTAACTCCTTGGGTCGCTCTCCTGACACGGTGGAGCTGTTATTCCATGTACTGCTGAGTTGGTTGTGGTGTAATACTGGAGTGGAGACAAAATCAAGGTTTCCCATCAAAACTTTGTGGCTTTTGGTAAGAGAGTCTAGGAATGGGCAGTGTGCTGAATAAACAGAATAGATGATTCCTGCTGATAAAGATTATCTCCAGAGCTGGCTTAAAGTATCGTGAAAACTACAAAACTGAACAAATACCCAGTGAAGGGTCGTGCCTCAATTTCTCTTTGGTGAAAAGAAGGTTGTATTTCTGCAAGTTGAGGGCGAGGTCAGTTGGGTGTTTATCGGTACCTCAGGGGTACCTTGGGCATCTTGGAGGGGAGGGAGAACTCAGTAAACAGGAGTAATGAGAGCCTTGTTTATTTCCCTGTAAATATTGTCTGTAACCAGCAGCTTGTTTTGGTTTCAGTGTCTCTACTGCAAGAGTTGACTTTTTTTCCTTCCCAGCTGCACTTGAGCCTGGTTATCTTGATGTGGCCAGTGGGCAGCATGTGATTCCCATAATCCTTCAGTAGTGTTTATAAACAGGTATTCTAGTGCAGGTTTCTGGAGCCTTTTCTTCCCTTGTGGCCCATATTTCAGTGTTATATGTCAAGTGCTGCTCTCTGATTTGGTATTTCCCCACACCTTTGTATAACTGACTTCCTCAATTCAAAGTCAATGAGGCATCAAAAGAGCTGTTTGCACAAAGGGACAAGCAAATGCCTCTTTTCCTTCTTTTTGGGCCAGTGTAGGTATGATAAAGGAAAACTGGCTTTAATAGGTACCAGATGTTCTTGGTTTAAAGCAAGGACAAGGTGCCCACTTTGCACGTAGCTGCTGAGAACAGCCCAGTTACAATCACGGTGCCATTAATGCTCATGGCAAAGCGCTGCTCCGAGGGCTCAGCCTGGGCTGGCAGGAAGTGTGAGTCTAATTGCAAGAGGAAGTATGACTAATTGGTCAAGAGCTCAGCCCTGAGTACTTCTGGAGCCAGCTTTTCCCAAGTGCCTGCCGGGAGAAGCAGCTCCAGGGAGGCCTTTGCACCATCAAGTGAGAGTTGTTGTAGGTGAGGCTGAGTTGCTGCACAGGCTGTTCGTGGGCTGGGTAACAAGTCATTGCAGAGCCCAGGCTGTCTCTGACCAAAGCCTCTCGTGAGGTTTTCTATTTCCTCTGCAAGCTGCTTCTTTTGACTTCTGAAACTCATTGTGGTGGGGGGAACTTTGTCAGAAGAAGGGAGTGATGAAGATTAGAAAGTACTGGCTGCATGGCTGTGGCTGTCGGTCTCCACCACTGTAGAACAGGAGTGATTTTTATTTTCCCATTGAACCAAAGGAGACAAACTTTTCTGAAATGGAATAAAGAACTGTAATTGTCCAGAAGTCACTCCACAAAAAGTCCTCTAAAGAAGCTGCTGCTTCCACTGTTTGAAGTGATTAGTTTATCCCATTTTTTTCTGTAAGATGGATTTTGACACACTACTTTGGTGACAAAGACTGGCAGCTTACCTTCCTACAGCTGGAGAAGGTCTTTATTCCTGCTTCTGCCGTGGAGGCTTTTGTGGTGAGGATTGTGCTTGGGAGGAAGCTCAGTGGATAGGGATCAGCTGTTCAAGTGCTGGAGCTAGAGATGATCCACTCAGGAGCATTCTTTGAGCACCATACTGTTGTATTTTCAAGGATAGCTCCTAAGAGTTCTCCTATGGGGAAGGGCTGAGAGAATTAGGATTGTTGAGCCTGGAGAAGAGCAGCTCTGGGGTGACCCTAATTGTGGCCTTCCAGTGCCTGAAGGAGCTGACAAGAAGATGGAGAGAGGCTTTACAAGGGCCTGGAGGGACAGGGTAAGAGGGAATGGCTTCATGCTGACACAGAGTAGGGTTAGATGGGATACTGGGAAGGAATTGTTCCCTGGGAGTGCGGGCAGGCCCTGGCACAGGGTGGGACAGTGGGAGGTGTCCCTGCCACGGCAGGGGTGGCACTGGATGGGATTTAAGGTCCCTTTGAACCCAAACCATCCTGTGTTTCTGTGGTGTTGGTATAACTGTGCAGGAAGTGAAAACTGATTCTTCTGTGTGAGGAAGTCTCCGAATGACCTCTGAGCAGGGCAGAGATCCTGTTGTCAGAGCTCATGAGTTGTGGTGTCTCTTTGTTGTACATGCTCAGGTGCCAAACTGCTAAACCTGGTGCCCTCAGCCTGCTCTGAGGCTGCAGCTTCACTCTCAGTAGGGCATGTTCCTAAAGGGAATGTCGGAATATTGTTTCCAAAATATTTGTTCTTCATAATACTGCCTGTGCTATGTTGAGAGGAGAACCAGGAGCAACACATGACAGTTTTTGTGATGCCCTGGCAAGCTGTGGCATTGGGACCAGAGGAGCTTAGCTCTCATCCATTTAAAGGTGGTGGTGGTAATAGATGAGAAATACAAGCTTTAACTACTTTCCTGTCCTTATTCTTCTGGAGTAAAAATGAGTGGTGATTGCTTTCACCCCTTGGACTATTATTAGTTTGTTATGAACATCTGCTTGGAATCCAGACCTTTGGAAATGGAGTTCTGCTTCAGTGGGACTGGTTTTAGGGTCTCAGGATATAAAGACTGTGTCTCCAGGGAGTCAATCTCTGGCTGGAGGGATAAAACTGCCCTGTTGGAAAGAACTGGCTTTGCTGTAGGATTGACTGTCACTGTGAAAGTGTTCCTTTGGTTCTGGTCCTGGCCGGGTTCTGGTCCTGGGGCTTTTCCATAAAACGTGTCCGTTATGGCCCAAGGAAGCTCTGGGCTGGGAAGGATGTGGTCTCCTCACCTCTGTGGTCTCCTCACCTCTGTGGTTTCCTCCTGCCTGGCAGCACTGGCCAGCTCTGCTGCCTTGCTCCGAGGCTGGGATGTGCTCAGTCCTGAAGCTCAGATCCCAGGAAAAAGAACTTTAAAGCTCCCTTAAGGAGTGGGTGTGATAAGCACTGGCGACAGCTGAGCCAAAACCACGGCCAGTGTACAAGGCTGCTCGGGAAGGTCATTGTGCAAGTGCTGCAGGGAAAGGTCTTTTGTGTAATTTAGAAGCAGCTCCCGTGATAAGGAGACATAATTATCAACATTTTTTTTAATAATGGCAGGAAGTGCCTATTTTCATGTGTGCGGAATAGAGATTTACTAAATTAAAAGCACTCTGGCCACTCAGCTCATGGTTGTTGTGAGGTGAAACAGGTGAAACTAAAAGTTTATAGAAATATGAGGTGTAGGTTTTATGAACAAATGCTCACAGACTTGTGTATGAAAACTTTATCTGCGGTTTATTGCAATTCCACATTCGGTTTTAATCAGAAAGATTCTTTACTGATGCTGCTGCAAGGCTGCAATAACAGATTGTTCTGAACCATGCAATGTATTTTCTGGGAAATTAAACAATTCTTCATCTTTATCAATTTTCCCTGAAAATATTGGCTCAAAGAACTTTAAAACTGTTCCCTTATTTGAACCTTTAAGCTGATTGAAAATCAGTAGTAAAAACATTGGCTATGAGAGCATAAAACCTAAGAAAATGTTTAGTTCAGAGTTGTAAACTCAACTGAAGTCTTTCACTGAACACTTTGGGTTGTTGAGCCTATTTTAATGAAACTTTCCACTTTTATTGGGAAAATATTCCAAGATGTTTTGTAATAGAAAGCAGCAGCAGTCTTGAGTACAGTAGTATTAGCAAACATTAGAGTCTTCTGACTTAAAGTGCTGTCAAAATGTAATTCCTGTAGTGGTAGATTTTAGAAATCCTAAAGGTACTGGTGCTTAAAAATTAGAGTATGTTGAAGGCACCTCCTGTTTACCATTTAATGCTCTCCTTCCCAAAAAAAGCAGCAGCATGAGACTATTTTTGACAGGACCCTCAGGGTATCTGTGGTGTTTGTTTTTAAGAAATGGGGTAAAATCTGCATTCTTTGCTTCATTGTTGGAGGTGGATGTTTGGAGACCACGGAATCATGGAATGGTTTGGGTTGGAAGGGACCCTAAAAACCACATAATTCCACCCCCCAGCCATGGCAGGGACACCTCCCACTGTCCCAGGCTGCTCCAAGCCCCAGTGTCCAGCCTGGCCTTGGGCACTGCCAGGGATCCAGGGGCAGCCCCAGCTGCTCTGGGCACCCTGGGCCAGGGCCTGCCCACCCTCCCAGGGAACAATTCCTTCCCAAAATCCCACCCATCCCTGCCCCCTGGCACTGGGAAACCGCCATTCCCCCTTGTCTTTACTGGAAGGGCTCCTTCTCCGTGTTTCTTGTTGGCCCCTTCAGGTACTGGAAGGGCAAAATGAGTTCACCTCAAACCTTCTCTTCTCCACTCTGAGCAGTCTCAGTTCCCTCAGCCTTTCCTGGTGGGAGAGGTGCTCCATCCCTCTGGGATGTCCTGAAGGATCTGGCAGAGCGTGCTGGGGACTGCTCAGCAGGGAATGACCTGTTCTGTGCGCATGGTCTGCCTTCAGGTGGAGGTGATGGGCAGGAGCTCTGTCAGTGATGCTGATTAAAGGTTTTTGCCCCTTGTTTTCCCTCTTCAGGGAGTGACAATTCCCAGTCAGAGACGCTACGTGTACTACTATAGCTACCTGTTAAAGAATCACCTGGATTACAGACCAGTGGCACTGCTGTTCCACAAGATGATGTTTGAAACAATTCCCATGTTCAGCAGCGGAACTTGCAGTAAGTACCAGCACCCCTTCCCCTCTGCTAGGAAACATCTTGGCTTTTTGGGTGTGGTGATGGCACCAGGAGCTGCACATCTTGGAGAAAGTCCTGTTTGAACACTGCACAGTCCAGAATTTGCTGCATTCGTGGGCTCCGTCCACTGGGATTCTCCCAGGTGTAGTCTGTGAAGGACTCAGGAATGTTTTATTACAGTTTTAAATTGGGAAGTGTTTTAAAGGTCTGGAGATAAGTTGTTCCATATGTAGAATCATTGAGGCTGGAAAAGACCTCCAAGACTGAGTCCAGCCTGTGACCAGTCCCCACCTTGTCACCCAGAGCAGAGCGCTGAGAGCCACATCTGCTCATTCCTTGGACACCTCCAGGGATGGGGCCTCCACCACTGCCTCTGTGTATATTTGTGTCTTTGCTCCTTATTTTTATGAAAAGCCTCCTTTTTTTTTTTTAAGACAGCAACTCTTGGGAAACATGAATTGCAGAAAAACATTTGCCTAATGGCATGTTGGCTTCAAATGCAGCAGCATCATTCTTCCCATGATGTTAAAAAAAAATAAGTGAATCAGTTCAACTGGGTAAATATCTAATTAACTGTGCAATAAACTTTCCTTTATGTGGAGGTTTCCAAAGCATTAATACACCTGTGAATGATTACTCTGATCTGCTGATATACTGTGTTAGTGAGGAACAGCAGATTTCTTGAAGCTTTGAAATACAAAAACAAACTCTGCTCTGTTCCGTGGGCCACGTTACAGGGCAGTGACTGCCTTGTGTTGCGTGTTCATTTTTTGTTGGTGGAAAAAATCTAATGGTTATGCTATGGGGATTACAGCAATGTGTAATTAATTCCAGTGCCTCCTGTGGCTTTGATTAAAATTGCCCTGTTAATATTGTTGTGAGACAGTACCTGAACATGTAACACACACAAGAAACAATCCAGCAGCTTGTCAGGCTGTGTGTCTGTACAGGAGGAGGGAGGGAGGGAGGAGCCTCTGCCAAAAACCCCTGTGCTTTAGGGAAGAGGTGTGGAGGTTACAGATTTCTGCAATTACCACTTATTTAATGTTTTGGATAAACTGTGCTGTACTTGGGAGTCTGAAGTGCTCAAGTGGGCGCTGACTTGTGTGTGCATGGCAGGTCCGTGGTGCGGTGTTTTCACAGGAGGATGTTGGGATGAATGACAGATTGGCCAAGCACCTGAGAAGATAAATTGACTGTCAAGCTCAGCAGTTGTATACTGCAGTATTTTAAGTTTCTGTGGAGTTCTCAATGATTTTTCAGAATGTGAAATCAATGGTCTGTATTGTTTCTTTAGTTGTGTTGTGGTGGGAGTACTTTAACCAACCCAACAGCTTTAAATCTGCCTGAGTTGTTATCATTCTGCTGCCTTAAAATCACGGACAGAGCAGAGTCCTGCCTGTAGGGCAGAATGAAGGGAGGACAGGGTGTCACAGCTCTGAGGATTCCAGGGAGATAAGGGGAGAAAGAGAAGGTTGTGTGGAGACCTCACAGCCCTTTCCGGGGAAGCTGGAGGGGACTGTTGATCAGGAACTGTGGTGAAAGAACANCCTTTCCGGGGTCTGAAGGGGCTCCGGGGAAGCTGGAGGGGAATGTTCATCAGGAACTGTGGTGAAAGAACAAGGAGGAATGGCTTCCCATGACAGAGGGCCGGGCTGGGTGGGATCTTGGGAAGGAATTGTTCCCTGGGAGGGTGGGCAGGCCCTGGCCCAGGGTGCCCAGAGCAGCTGGGGCTGCCCCTGGATCCCTGGCAGTGCCCAAGGCCAGGTTGGACATTGGGGCTTGGAGCAGCCTGGGACAGTGGGAGGTGTCCCTGCCATGGCAGGGGTGGCACTGGTCCCATCCAAGCCATTCTGGGATTCTCTGAGCCTGCAAGTGACAGTTTCACAGCTGGGCCCTTCAGTAGGACAGTGGGGTGTGCTCAGTAGGGACTGCCACAGCTCTGCAGGGGTGTCTGGCCATTTCCAAAGCAAGTCTGCTTAAACCAGACCAAAAACCCCTCATAATTTCAGTGTTGCCCCTGCAGATTTAATTGGGGAAGTTATGGCGTGGCTGGTACTTCTCTGGTGATGGGGATTTACAGGACCACCTTAGGCTCTGTTGGTGCTGGTTTTTTTTCAGTATTAATGTTCCATTTTGTCCTTGTTTTTGCTCGTTTGTGCAAGAGTAGAAGTCAGTTTATGCTGACACGACCAGCCACTCTGCAATTGGAAGGTGAGATAGAATAAAACCCCTCACTTAGGTCTGTGTAATACAGAGGAGAAGCAAAATGCAAGGAGCAGCCAAGTAGTTGTCACTTTTTATAGTTGTTACATTAAAAAGAAATCACTTTTTAGGAACTCCCTGGTTGCCTGAAAGAATTGCCATGAAGGACAGAAATCTCTAAGGTTGTTTCCAGTAGCATCTGGCAAAGTTTGATCCCCTGTGGTGTTAAACCCTTGACAGAAATGTTTTTAACTTTGACAATATCGTAGCTCACAATTTTGTTTCTGCTACCAATATGGTGCTTTTTGACACTCTGGAGGCTTTTCTCACCAAGTGCCACTCTTGTTTTGTCACACAGATCCTCAGTTTGTGGTGTACCAGCTAAAGGTAAAGATATTCACCTCCCCTTCAGGACCCTCCCGACGTGAAGACAAGTACATGTACTTTGAATTCCCTCAACCTTTGCCGGTATGCGGTGATATCAAAGTGGAGTTTTTCCACAAACAGAACAAGATGTTGAAAAAGGTTGGTTTCCTTGCTTTTTGTGAAAAATGTTGTCGAGCCAGCCCCTGACGCAGGGTTGGGATGTTGGTTATTCTTCAGGGATGTGTAATGACAGCATTTAATTCTTTGATGTCTGGTTTTCCCAAGGAGCCACTCTACCACAAAATGAAAGCTGGATGTTTTGGGAGTCGGTGAGATTAAGTACAAAGGTTGGATAAAAATGCTCCTGGATCTGTACTGCAGTCGTTTGGGTAGTAGTGAGTAATCTAATTGAGGAAGAAACATTCACCTGCTAAAAATAGACTTGCATACTGAGCAACTTAACTCCAGCTGTTTTCTTCACTAAATTTTCCTGAGGTTTGAGCAGGCACAGAAGATCCTGTCTGTGCTGTTGGCTGATTTGTACCCATCTGTCAAATTTAGCTGAATTTCTGAGATAATTGAGTTCCCACGCACTTTGTAAAAGTATCTCTGCAATCTCTTCCACCACCTCTCTGTTCCCAGCTGCAGTGCCTTGACATGAGAGGTTTAGAGAATTCCCTCAGAGCTGAGGATTTTATCAGGGTCTCAGTTGTGGGAAAAAAATTAATCTAGGACTTACTTTGAAACCAAAATCAGTGAGTTCTTAAAGCTGAATCCCTGAGTTTCTTTAGTTCTGGTGCTTGTGGAGCCACTTTGGATCTACCAGAGTGAAAGGTGAGGATGAGACTGTGCTGATTAAAGGCTACCTAAGACTCCTTATCAGTAGTTACTCACTGTTGAATGGAGGTTGGAAAACTTGAGAGCATTCAGTGAGTGAAGTCATAAAAATATAAAAATAAGAAGCGTTAGGAGTGGATCAGGAGACAAAGAAGTGATGAGGTAACGTCATTTACAGCTGTGCACACAGGTTGTACCTCCAGCTGAGTGTGAATACACATGCACACGGTTGTGTGGGCTTGCTCAGGTGCTGTGAACAAGTTTAATTCACATGCTGGTGTCTGCAGAAGCTTCTGGACAGTTTCTTAGTGGGGCTGTTTTCCTTCTCTGCCTGTTTAATGACATGGTTTAATTGGTCACTGCAGTTAGGTGCAGTACAGAGACTGTAAAACAAAGCATTGGAGAAGTAGAAATTCTACTTTAAAGCCAAGATTATTGACTTTAAAGCAGCAACACACAGCAGTTTTGAGAAGAGGCTTTGAAAGGAGCACCCGGATGAGTACTGCAGGCTAAACACAAGGGATGCAGGGAGGAGATGATGCAAAGCCCAAACATCTGAGATAAGGTCCTGTTTTATCTGCTCTCTCTCCTATCTGTGAGTTTGTTGTTTCTTTGCCGTCTCCAGTAACACATGGACTGCAAACAGAGCTGATGGGAAGTGCTGTGCTGCCCTGCCCATCCCTGACATAGCAGTGTGCAGGTCAGGTGCTGGATCTCGGCTCTGGAGCCCCAGGAACAAACACCTGTATTTGTTTTAGCTCTGGAGAGAGTACCGAGATCCAGAGACAGCATGAGTGAGAGCCCCATCGTGAGCACACACAATTTGTGCAGTATAAACTGGGTCTTCAGGAGTGTGTAGAGCTGCAGAACCACAGCAGGAGTGTTACTGTGCTGGAGTTTCATTTCAGAGTGTCAGATTGTGGTTTCGTTTCTTAAGAATCTTTGTAGTTTCTGAGTAGCTGCTTGATACCTTTTTTTCTTTATTCTTTGTCTATTCTTATCAAATACCTGAACTGTTTGGTTTCTGTGGATTGCAGATAGTGCAGAGGTGCTCCTTTTCTCAGTGTTGGGCCTGGTAGAGCCAAAGAAATAGTGAAGGTGGTTCTTCTCATATCTGCAAACTTTTGTGAGATGGAAACGGCCCCTTTATCAGCCAGTAAAAAAACCACCTTGATAATCTCTCTGAAATATCTGTCGAGTCGAGTGTTTAATTGCCTCAGCTTTCAGTATGAATGGAGGAGAGAGGAAAGCAGGTGTGAGATGTTCCACAGTTCTGGTAAGATCACCTCTCTTAGCTCTGCTGGAAGCGCAGACAGGAACAGATCCTTCCCCATGGTCCTAGGACAGGTTGTTACATAAAGTGGATAAGGTGAGAACAGGGCAAAAGGGAATGCTGGTGTCAGAAGAACCTGCTTTGGCTCAAATGGAACACATTTCTCTGTCCAAGCGTTTCACATCTGTTCCTTGACTATGCAACTTCTTCTCAAAACCCCAAAAGTGAAGGCCCTCCACTGGGGAGACTTGTATTTTAAAGATCCCTTCATGCAGTGATCACCTAATTCATGAGGAACAGCATAATTAGGAGTAACAACATCTTACCTTTCAGAAATGCTGGTTTATTCACCAGCCTTATGAAAAGTAGGATTATAAGCCTGTTGCCTGTCACGGTTCTTGTTTATCCAGGGTTTTCTGTTAGTACATTTGTAGGTAGCTAAACAAGTCTTAAAGACATCACATATTTCCTAGTCTGCATTTTAACTTTAACATAACAGAAACCCTGATAAGATTGATTAAAAGTGTAATTCCTGATCCATTCTGGGCCTCAGGCTGGAGAATGGCTGTGTCCCATCTCTGGAGATGAAGAAAACTTCTTTGTCCTGGCTCTGGTTTGGTGTTTGATAACACTGCTCTCAGCTCCCCAGATTCCCTCACCTCTCCTTGCTTCCAGATTTCCTGATCCTTTGAAGAACAACATTATCTGCAGAGCTCTCTGTAGGGAGGGCCCTCCTCAATTTTGCTCAGGTTCATTTGGGATAAAATTACTGTGCCTAAAGCAGACCAAAGCTGAATGACAAAATGGCTTTAAACACTTAATGTAACAGAGTCAGTGTGAGCTTTAAAGCAGCCACATGTCTTTCTTTTAATGGCAGAAGTTAATTTAAGCAAATTCAGTGGCTTTTGGGAGCTGACCTCAGCCACAGGATCACTGGTGCCACTGGGATGCTGGTAAAGGGCTGACTGCCTTGGAAAAATTTCAGCCCTTCCATAGTTTCTGCCACCTGGCTTCAGTTAGGAAGTCCACAGCTCTTGATCTTTTCTGGTCTAATCAAGTTGTTTATTCTCAGACTATTTCTTCAGTGAGCTGTAGCTACTTCCTTTCAAGAACGAAAAGCATGCTCACATGAGAACAAAATGGCTTGAGGCTCGTATGCAGTGACTGTGTATGAATGTCTGATGGATAGAAGTTAGTAATTTGGGGGATTTTTTTTTTCTTTTGAGAATGGCTTTTTGTTGTAGCTTAACTGTTCTTCCATCTCAGACTGCTGCTGTAGTCACTCTAGTTTTGCTTCCATGGGTCTCTGCAAAGCCTTTTCTTCCAGTTATTGATGTTGACATGGTAATCTGAAAGTATTTCAGAGTATCCTTAGATCACTCAGTTCAATGAGAGCCTGTTTAAAAATAATGCAGAAATCTCCTTGTCTTCCTGCCTCCAGAGCCTGGGGGTGAAGGAGACCTTTTTTGGGAGTCCTCCCAGTACAGATGAGAGGGAGATGTTGATGTGGGTTTAATTTGTAGGAGTCAGTGGTGTTTTATCCCCAGACTGCAGCGTAGGAGGGCTGACAGCATTGTTTGAGCAGTTGCGTTTCATCTCTGGAGTCTAGAGATAAGTTCTGCTGCAGAGTTCAACAAGACTTTGGGCAGTTGCTGTTTACCAAACACTGAGGAATGAACTCTGAAAATGTCAGAAGACTCAGTGTTGATCTGCAAATGGTACAGGAAGTTCCATCAGGCAGGCCTGGGGAACAGGCTGAACCATGCTCCCCATCTCTTGGAGAGCATCTCCAAACCCCTCAGCGGGTGCTGCGCAGTGACTGTGGCTGCCTGGAGATCTCTCTGCAAAAGTGAAGCTCTTGGGAGGTCATGGGAGCCCCTGCTTGGTGCCTTAAATCTCAGATTTGGATCTCAGTCTGCAGTTAGAGACCAGCTCTAGAGTGGAGAATGTTTTTCTGCCAGTCTGAGAAAGTGCATGAGGTAGGGACAAGCACCATTTGTCGAAATTGTGGGGTTAAATCAGCCTCTGTCTCATCTGATACTGCACTGGAGATTTATGGCACAGATTTGGTTATGGGAAGAAGTAACATCTGTGGTTTATTTTTTTTTTAAAGACAGATGTCTGTGATATAACTGGAAGTGAAGCAAAACACATTGAAAAACAGTCTCTAATACTTTTTTTTTTCCCCAAAGTCTGTTCATTAACTTGTGTTATGTGAGCGCTTGGTCTGGTATTTTGATTTGCTATATAAAGCCAAAGTTCAGTTCATGCCTTGATTTTTAAAATTCCTATCTTTGGCCCATATTACGTCATCTCTCTTCTTTGTCTCCTATGAAATATCTTGGATCCTGATGCTTTAGCTGAGTCCTCATTTTGAATAATGGATTTGCTCTTCAGTGAAAACAGTGACACAGTTATCAGCCTTAAGAGCTAATTCCAAAAAACATGCGCAAGTCTTCCCTTAATTTCAGTGGCCATGCCATGTTCCAAGACCCATGAACTCAGTTTATTAGGCTAATTAAGTTGTGTAGTGGGAAGGAAAGGAAAATAACTGGATGCTTTAAAAAACTGGAGGGAGATAAAAGGAGAAATGACCAGCTCAGCTGAGTTGTATTGTTTAGTTTGAGTCCCTGAAGACCTCTGCAAGTTTATCCCAAGGAGCACAGATTAAAAGCTGTCTGGTGAGAGGTTTGTTGTCTGTCAGTGAAGCTGAGTTCCCCCAGGCCCTAAAGTACCAGCAAAATCCTTCCTGGTTCTCCACCTCATGGAGCTGAAGGTGAGGCACGGCAGAACTGGGCCTTCTGCTTCTGCTGCCATCAATTCCCATCCAGTGGCCTCTTTTTCTTTGCCACTGCTTTCCCCCACTGGTGACAGGAGCCATTCTCATCCATCCATCCATCCCCTGCAGCGTGTCCCCCCCTAGCCTGGAGGTGACATGGGTGGCACTGGGGACCAGCACCAGCGTGGTTTTGAACAGAAAACTGATGCTTGTCTCTGTTCTGACCTGAGCAGGTCCTTTGGTTTGAGCAGGAATAAAGATCTCCTTGGAGCCTCTCTTGAGGGGCTCTGTGTGGGTGAGGAGGAGCCTGGATCGGGGTATCTGGGGATGTCTTCCAGGGGTTTTGCCTGCTGCCTCTTCCTTTTGGAGAGAGATGCCAGCAGAGCGCACCCAGGATGTTCATCCTCTACTTCCAGACCCAGACTGGGCATTTCTGAGGGTGTTCCTGGGGAAAGAGGAGGGTGTGAAGTGTATAAGCAGCTTGATCCTGCAACTTGCTGTCTCCCATGGATGGGCTCCAGCAGGGCTTCTTCAGAGATGCAATGGCTTGAACGGATTCGGTGGCAGTGGCAGACATCTGTCAGACTCCCCAAACAACTCTAATTACAGCATGTTTATTTGCTGGATGAACTTGATTCCCAGAGTGCTGGAGAGAGGCATATGGTGAGGTGGAGAACTCCGCTACCAGAAGTGTTCCTGACTGGATTTTTAACTTCTGTCTTGGTTGTTGCCCTTCCTTACAGGTTGGGGGTCTCTCAGGTTCTTACAGAAATGGAAACAAGCTGGAAGTGGTTTTGTAGGCTTTACTTAAAATACAGAAAATGAGCCTGCTGAGCTTTGGTGGAGAGCGACACTTGCGAATTCCCAGTATCTTGTTTTTATTAATTTGTTAGGAGGAGGAATGTGAGTTAAGCAGTAGTCCAGCTCTTCCCTGCCCCCTTCTCACTGGCTCAGGAAAATGCTGTGGTACTTTGCTGGTGCCAAATTGCCTTCAGCAGGAGGCCTGCACATGTCACACACGCTGGAACCACTTCTCTTCCACCTCTGATTTCCCCCCTGCCTCCTTACCAGCAGAGATGAATAGGAAGATAGGGCAGGACCTGGATTTTCCAGTAAGAAATTGGAATTAGATCTCCCTGCTAAACCAAAATATGTAACTTAATCTCAGGAGGAGTGAGTTTGTGTTCTGGTCCTGTGCAATACCGGGGAATGTTGGATTCTGGACTGGTTATTTTCCCTGCAGCTTTAGCAGGAATGCTGACCACTGTGGGAAGAACTGGCCGTTTGCATCTTGAATCTTTGGCCTAAAAAGCCAAATCAGAGTCAGACAGAAGATTGCATTTGTAAAGAGCAAGTAGATGTAGCTCTGTCAGAGGGAGAGGTGCTTGGTGGGTGAGCCAGGACCAAGCTGCCCAGGGGAGCTGACCTGGAAACATCAGCTCGTGGCTGGCAGAAAGCTGTTTCTCCAGAGCCTTCAGGATCTCTGATGCAGGGATGTCCTGCCTCTTGGTGCAGGTGTAGCCATGGCAGAGTGGATAATCAAACTGCTGATGCTCATCTGTCAAGTTCTGCTTACGATGAAAATCCTTCAGCTGTCACTGCCTCGGCTTCTTAAAACCTGCGTGCTGAGTGGCAGGACAGGCACTGGGGCTGCCTTGCTCTCAGGGCTGCTCAGCAAGGTCTGACTGGGTGAAAGCATCTCAGGAAAGCAGCACTGAATCCATTACTGTAGTAGGGGATTTGTAGGTGGTTTTGCTCAATTGTGGTTATTTCTGTATAAAAGTAGGAAAAGCTTTCTGTTACAGGGGAGATTCAATATTACCTCAGCTGGTTCACACAGGGTTGTCTCTGTTGGGTATAGGGATTGCTTGGCAAGGTGTTAGCAAAAAAAATCTGTTTATGCCTTGTGATTGAAAGCTTTAGTTTATTGAAGTTTATTATCATCTGCTTTTATTATAGGTGTGATAGTTTTAAAACTCAGCTTTCGATGAGTGACTTCTAAAAGCTTAATTGGTTAAAATAGAGCTTGATGAATGCAGATTTTTGTGTGTTGTCCAGGAGATGTGGTGAAAATGTCTTTGCATGCAATGTAACAAATGCTGTACTGTTGTCCAAACAAGTTTTGCCTGATACCACAGATTTGTTTTTGACCAGATGCTGATATCAGTGTAATTAACGTGCCATTAGTGAATACTAAAGCAAGCTTGTTTTCTATGTTCTTCCTTCCCCAGGACAAAATGTTTCACTTTTGGGTAAATACATTCTTCATAGGACTGGATGAAAATTCAGACAAAGTAGAAAATGGAAGTCTAGTTGCAGATCAGGAACTTGATGGTATTTTCAGTACAGAGCGCTCAGATAATGATAAGGAATATTTAATCCTTACATTAACAAAAAACGATCTAGACAAAGCAAATAAAGACAAAGCCAACAGATATTTCTCTCCAAACTTCAAGGTCAGTATATTTTATGTGTGAACAAAGCTGAAAAGCTGCATGATTTGTTTGTCTTGCCCTTGGAGGGACCATGCAAAACTGCTGTGTAGAAACTGAGTTCATGTGTTGGTATTGTCATCACTTAGCAAAGCTTTTAGCTTTCTGCTTTTATATGCTTTTTGGGGAGCTGCAGGATGTTGAGAGGTTGGGGTTGAAGTCTTTGGGTTGTTCAGGTGTTTATCAAAGCCATCAGAGGTGTAGGAGAGCCAGTGACCAGATGGCATCTTCCCTGTTCCAGCTGCATTGCTCTGGGCTGGCCACCCTTAATTCCTGAGGTGATTTGCAGGAGTCCCTGTTCCGTGGGAAGCACAGGGGGCCATGAGGATGATTTGGGGTCTGGAGCATCTCTCTGATGAGGAGAGGCTGTGGGAGCTGGGCCTGGTCAGTGTGGAGAAGGGAAGGCTGAGGGGGGATCCCATCAAACCATGTCAACATCTGCAGGGGGTGTCAGAGGATGGGCCAGGCTGTTCAGGGGTGCCAGGGACGGCCATAAAGCGAAACACAACAAGTTCCACCCCAGCATGAGGAAGAATTCCATCCATGAGGAGGGTGACAGAGCCTTGGAACAGCTGCCTGGGGAGGGTGTGGAGTGTCCTCTCGGGGGACATCTCAAACCCACCTGGAAGTGCTCCTGTGTCACCTGCTCCAGGGGACCCTGTCTGGGCAGGGGCTTGGACTGGATCATCTCCAGAGGTCCATTCAGCCCCAGCTCTCCTGTGGTTCTGGGAATACCTTACCCTGGGAGTTCAGCTTTTGAGGAATATGAGCCATTGCCAGCAGTGTTTTAAACGTGGAAAAGGCATTTGTAAGAATTTTAGCATTTTCTAAGTCAGTCATAAAACACTAGCAGTGCTCATTTGAAGGGTAATGGTCATAGTTGCTTGGAATATTGCTAGGATCAGACTTTCCCCACAGGAGTCACCCGTTAGAGGGTGTTCTGTTTAGCCTGTGCACTGCTGCTACAATCTCCTGGTGCTCTGGGAGCTGTGAAGGCAGCAGGGTGGTGGCATGGCCTGGTGGGCTGGGATGTGCTGGTGCTGCAGCTCAGGAGCACCTGAACGCTCAGCCAGCTGCAAA
The DNA here is from genome assembly GCA_013400915.1 of Pardalotus punctatus. Taxonomy (NCBI): domain Eukaryota; kingdom Metazoa; phylum Chordata; class Aves; order Passeriformes; family Pardalotidae; genus Pardalotus; species Pardalotus punctatus. The sequence goes on from VZTX01016178.1 coordinate 44,477, forward strand.
TGCTGCTGCTGTGCCGGGGCTGCTGTGGAGAGCTTGGCAAACCTCCCATACAAAAAAGGAGCGCTGTGTGACTCAGCAGAGCAAAGGAGATGTGCTGTGAAAAATCGCTTTGTTGCCTGTGCTCAGTTGAAGTCCGGGTTCCCTTTTTAAATGTTGTTTTTTCCTTCCCCAGGTGAAGCTATTTTTCACAAAAACAGTAGAAGAGCCATCAAACCCAGAGGCTAGCAGTTCAACTTCTGTAACACCAGATGTTAGTGACAATGAACCTGATCATTATAGATACTCTGACACCACTGACTCTGATCCAGAGAATGAACCTTTTGATGAAGATCAGCATACGCAGATTACAAAAGTCTGAATATTTTTTTTATCAGAGATAAAAAAAAACCATACAAAAAAAACAACCATGAAGAGAGACAAACTTGAATAAACTGAAAAAAAAAAAAAGGACCTTTCTAAATGGCAAAAGGACATAGTGTCAGATTACCAATTATAGGAACAATTCTTTCCTGACCAATCTTGTTTTGCCCTATAAATCTACAGGGTTTGACACTTGTCCAGTCGGGGGGGGAAAAGAAAGGTTACGTAGCTCTTATATGTATATACCTTTTTGTGTCAAAGGACATTAAAACTTCAATTAGGAACTATAAACATGGCACTTTCCCATTTTATTCCAGTTTTATAAAAGTGGAGACAGACCTAATGTGTATGCGTAGGAATTTTTCCTTTTGTGTTCTGTCACCAAACGAAGTTTCAAAAACCGAAAAAAAAAAAAAAAATTACAGGTTCACATCCTGCCCCTTTTTTTGCACTTGTGTGGCAACAGAAAAGTCTGCAGTTGGCTAAGAGATGTTTCTAGAAGGTTTTTCCTACATTCTAATGCATGTTTTTTGGATGGGGGCTGGAAGGTGATGCTCGGAAAGGAGCGTGGCCTGTGTACCATATCCGGCTGTTCCATGCACCTTTCCTTAGCATGCTGCCCTAATTCATCCGGGACAATGGATGAGGAGTCGCCGCTGTCACTGCTTGTTGTTTGTGCATTTTTCATTTTTTTTAAGTGTAATGGTGCTAGAAAAGGCAGCTAGAGGGAGTGATTCTGTCTAGGGGTACAGGAATGAACCTTCAAGAGACCCACGAAATGAAGGGAGACAAGGAATTGGGGTCACCGGAAACAAAACAAAAAAACAAAAGGAAACACAGCAACAATGACTTAACCATACAAATGTGGAGGCTATCAACTCAAGTAAGAGCTTGAAACAAATGGTTACAAAATTTGACAATGATTTATTGGGTGTTTTTCAGAATTGTAATGGCTGCTCCATCTCCTGTGTAATCAAGGCCAGTGCTAAAAGTCAGATGCTCTTAGTGCAAAAACATCAGTCAACATCTTACATTTATATTAGTAGTTTTTCAATCATATTCCTGCTGTGAATACTTCATGTGCTGCCTTGCAAGCTTTTTTTTTTTTTTTTCCCCTCTCATGAATATGAAAAGATTTTGTAATGGTGCACAGGAAATGTCATTGGAGATTCTCCAGGTTAGTGTTTGTTTTGAAGATTTCTGATGCATTTATTCAATCAAGCCTCTGTCAGCCGTTCCACCCCTTTGACCTTACACATTCTATTACAATGAGTTTTGCAGTTTTGCACACTTTTTTAAAAAAAAAAAGTCATTAACTGTTAGGGAGTTTTACTTGAATACTCATTACCTGCAATGTTTAAAAAACAGACATTACACACCAGAGAGAGGAAAGCAGTGTTGTTGCAGTAAAATCTCAACGCTGTAAATTAAGATTAAAAAGCAGAACTTAGCCCAAATCCATCGTTTGCTATAAAAAACAACCCCACCAACCACCCAACAAATTGGTTTTCTGAACCAGCTGGCACTGTTGGATTATTTGTTCATGGGGACACGGCCAAGGGTAGGGCTCGAGGCTGGTTCTGGTGTACAGTTGTCATGCCCAGGCTGAGGTGATGCGAGAGTCCAGCTGCTGATGCATCCAGATGTGAAGTCACTGCCAAAATGGGCCCCTCTAAGTAGGCCTTGAAGAGCTGCCCCCACACTGATGCTTTTTTTTTAGGATGTAATACACACATCCCCCTCCTTAATTCGCTTCTTGGTGCTGACGTGGAAGTTCACGAGCTGTGTTCTCACCCAGAGCTATGAATGGGATCTGTCAGAGCCATGTACAGCAGCATTAATGGTTGGAATTTGAAAGAGACAAGGCAGGACTTCCAGCAATTACAATTGATAAACCAAGGTGTAAAGGGCGGTTTTTTTATTCTTGTCTGGTTTCTCTTGGTCAATTCTGCTCCTCAGATTCATGATTCTAACTTCTAACAAAGCTGGTAAATACGTTCTGACTTACAGGTTTAATTAGACTTTAATGGATCAAGGTTCAGTGCTCATTGTGGCGAGCAGGAGGTGTTTTTTCCCTTGGGAACAGGAATTTTAACTCTTCCCCTTCCAGTCGTGTTTCACCCTGTCTGGTTTATAACAGTTGAAAGTTGTGTTGGCTTAATAATCCCAACTGTTCATGCTTGGATAGTATTGGGATCTTGGCACTGCTGCGTGTCCCGCTTTGGATAATCAGGATTGGATGGTGCAGTTCCAGTCGGTGACGCCGGATCGGGAATCAGGACGCAAGGATGGGCTTTTGCACTGTTATTTTTCCTTTGGAATGTGAAGGTTGGAATGAGGGTTTCGATTTTTTTTTTTTTTTTTTAAACTTTTTTTTAATGTTTCGATGTCTTTGAGAAGCCTTGCTTACATTTTATGGTGTAGTCATTGGAAATGGAAAAATGGCATTATATATATATATATTATATATATAAATATATATTATACATACTCTCCTATACTTTATTTCAGTTACCACCCCCATAGAAGTTGACAAGAATTGCTATGACTGAAAGGTTTTTGAGTCCTTATTAAAACTTTATTTATGACAGTATTCATCATTAGCTTGAGCTGCATTCTGTAGGTAATCTTTCCTTGAGTTTCTGGACTGTACGCTTCAGCCTTTTGGGATATGCAAGAGCTTACATGTCTGAAACTACTTGAAGGCATCACTTTGGTAAGAGCTTCACTGTTAGGCCCTGAAGCATCCCCTGGGCTTGGGTAGCCCCAGTCGAAATCTCTGCCCCAGCTCCTCCAGGGCAGCTGTCCAAATCAGCCTCCAGATTCCTCCCTGTGGGGCACACATTGTAAACTGAAGTGGAGTTTACATGCAGCATCGAAATCAGCTTTCCAAATTAAAAAAAAGAGAAACGACAAACCTTCCAATGATCAAAAAAAAAGGATGCTGGTGTGCAAGTTCCATGTTTAGTCCTAGCAAATGTGTGCAATACGTTAACGATGCCTGTGGTTGCCACGAAGTGCCTCGTTTACCTTCTCAATACTGGTGGAAAGTGTCGTGCATGCAGATGGGTGGGGTGGGACTGTGCACTAAAAGGGGCTCCAACTGCAGCGTTTTGGCAGAGCTGCCTTTCTCTGCCTCTTCAAATTTCCAGTCTGTTTTCATATAGCATATATATATATAGATACTAAAAGAAAAAAAAAAATCAGTCTGTTAAGCAGCCTTACTCTGATTCAGCCTCTTCAAATACTATTGTGCTGTGCAACAGTGGCTCTGTGTGTAACTGAGAATACACAAAAACCAAGTATGACATGTACAGGATAATGCCTCATACAAATCAGATGTCCGTTTGTTATTGTGTTTAACAACCCTTTATCTCTTAGTGTTAAAACTCCACTTAAAACTGATTAAAGTCTCATTCTTGTCACTGTGTGGGTGTTTTATTGCAGTGTTCTGAGCATGGCAAGCAGTCAGCTGGAATGTTGTGCTTGTAGAGCTGTGGAATTCGGAGCGTGGTGCCTGGAGCCCTGGGTGCTCTTTGGGCATCCAGGGGTTTGAAGGGAGCTGGGACTTCAAAGCCGGGTGTGTTCCAGAGGTTTGGATGTCAAACCCTTCACCTTGGTGTCCTGGTGAGCAGCAGGGGCCCCTCCTGGGGCCTTAAACCACACGGGAATCTCCTGTCCCCAGGGCCTGAAGGAGCTGCAAGATGGAGAGAGACTCTTTACAAGGGATGGAGGGACAGGAGCCAGGGAATGGCTTCCCATGACAGAGGGCAGGGCTGGACGGGATCTTGGGATGGAATTGTTCCCTGGGAGGGTGGGCAGGGGCTGGAATAGAATTCCCAGAGCAGCTGGGGCTGCCCCTGGATCCCTGGCAGTGCCCAAGGCCAGGTTGGACATTGGGGCTTGGAGCAGCCTGGGACAGTGGGAGGTGTCCCTGCCATGGCTGGGGTGGCACTGGGTGGGATTTAAGGTCCCTCCCAACCCCCCCCCCCAAACCAGTCTGGGATTCTCTGTTCAGTCTCAAAGAGAACTTGTTTCAAAATGCACCATAAAAACAAGGTACTGTTGCATCTCCTGTGTAATGAGATGTGAGTCCCACCTGAGAAGCCTTTTCCTAAAGTAGCTTTACCCTAACAACGAGATGCATCTTTCCCTGTGGAATCAGAGGATCGTTAAGGTTGGAAGGGTCCTTTGAGGTCATTGAGTCCATGCTCAGGACATAGATCAAGGAGGTCATTTTGGGGTTCTTCCGGTTGCTTGTCTGTTTTCAAGCCAGATTTCAAAGTGGAATTTCAATCCTGGGTGGTGTTCACCCCGAAATTGGGTGCTTTTAGGTAGCTCTCCGTACTCTTCCTCCCTTCCCGCTGGTGGCAGCGCCAGCCCTGGCCCACATTTGGCAGAGAATCTCCAAAAACTCAAGTCGGGGTTTGGTGCTGGGGCCTGTTCTGTTTGGAAAATGCAGGGTTTGGTTCTTTGAGGGTGCAGCATTTGCTGGGTGGGTCTGCCCCAAGGGCTTTACACCACAGCACCTGGTGCTACCCAAGCCGTTAATCCCCGTTCCTTTTGCTCAGGTGAGCTTGGTTTGCATCCAAAAAGTGGAAGTAGGGTGGGAAGATGTAGAGAAAGGCTGGCAAGCTTTAAGGAGAGTAGTCTGAACAGTGCTCAACATGATGAGTAACTTCTATAAATACAGAAATCTCTCTGAATGAGGGGATTCTGCTCTGCAGACAGGTGAGAAGTGCTGTGGGTAGAGGATTATCTTGGACTTTTACACTCTTATCCCGTTGAATAAAAGTCCCATGGCCCAGCCCTCAGCAGCTTCAAGTGGTTTCTAGGCAAAAATGCTCATTTTCTCCACTCTGGTGAGTGATGTGGTGATGGCACGTCCCGGGGAGGTGCTGGGTGCTGCACAGAGGCTGATCCATGTGCTCTGTCCCCACTCCTGTGCTTTCCATGTCCTCTGACCCCTCTCCAGCCCCAAGGCCCGGCTGAGCTTTCCCAACCTCTGGCATCAGCAGGGAACAGCAGCTCAGTTCATTCAGCTCCCTTTCCACGCAGCCACGGAGAGGTGGTTAATAATTAATGATGTCTTTTAAAGCTGCAGCAGAGTTATAAATTGTGCTCTTCTAAGCAGGAATGATGTTGGTAGGAGAATTTTAAACTGCTTTTCCTGCAGTTGGTTGGCTCTGAAATGAGTGCTGGCACCTGCCAGCGATGATGTTTGTTGGTCTGACCAGGCTCCCTGAGGTGACCTGGGTGCAGTGGGAGCTGGACTGAAAAAAAGAAGCCCAACAAACAATTCCTATAGATTGAGACTTGATACAAAGGGAGGGAGGTCAAATACTGAGTCAGCTCAGTGTCTTCTCAAAAACAGAACATTAATTTAATCTTTGGCTTCTTCCTACTCTCATTCTTTTACATCTTCCCAAATGCCATCTTTCCACATCTATTCTGCTCCTTTTTTCTTTTTGCCATACAGTGCTGTGCTAGACAGAGAAAATCCCTTTATTTTGAACTGATGGGCCCACTAAAATAAAGACCCTTACTTGTTTCCTTGCCTTTTGCTCCCTGTGCTTTGAGACTTTCTAGTTGGGCTTTTTAAATGGCATTTCATTGTTTTCCCACGTGTTTCTTCTCATTTTCTACTTTTCTTCTGTGCTTCCAAACTTTTCAGCCACTACTCTGCGTTGCAGTAGAGGACAGGTAATTATTTTCTGCCTGTTTATTATTTCTTTTTTTCCGCTTTTTTTTTTTTTTTTNTTTTTTCTTTTTTTCCTCCTTTTTTTTTTTTTTTTTTTTTTTTTTGTCTACCAAGGTTTTTTCTGGAGGATTAATGAGGAAAAACACTTTTAGGTTGCCTTTTTTTAAAAAAAAAGAACAGCTCTGAGAAACATCGGGGTTGTGCAGATTCAGCAGAAGTGTTTGCCTCGGTGAGCTCCTGGTGCTCTGTGCAAACCTGGATGTGTTTATCCGACCTAATGGGAGCGATGAGCACATGGACCAGACTTGTGATGAGCAGCCTGAATAAAAAATCCTGGTAAGGAACTGCTGGGCTACTCTCTCCAGCTGCAAATGGTTCTATATGGGCTGCACTGGCTGCAGCAATGTAAAAAATGGGCTTAGTGGGTTTGTTTTGACTTTTGGGGGGCTCCTGTTCTTAGTAATTTGCTTTGTGTCCCATCGCTGAGCCCCAAAACAGGTGGCACTTTGCCTTCATGATTCCCTGTTCATGGAGGAGTTTTAGGTTGATAAAAGGTGACATTTCAGAGGCTGAGTCTTGTGCTTTAAAGTACCCTTTATAGAATTCAGGCTGCTTCAGGCCCTAACTGGTGTTTTTTTGTCTTTGACAAAATAATTGTAGTGTCAAGGTTATGTGGGGTTTGGAAGAGGCTGAAAGCAGCTGGGAAATGCTGGATTCAGGAATTCCAGCAGCCTGGACAGAGAGATCAGGGCTGCCCCATCCTCTGTAACGTTTCTGTGGCAGCAGAAAAATGGCAGAAGAAAAGGGGAACGATTCTGTCATGGAAATCTGGGGAGGAATGAGCGTTTTAAATGGAAATTAATGAGTTTGGAGGAGAAGGCGGCAAAGGCTTTAATGTAAAGCAGGATTTGGTAATGGGAGAGAGAAACCTCGTGGGTGGAGGCATGGAACTTGTGAGGAAAGGGGTGATGGCACATGTTTATACAGATTTGCTGGGGTTTTGCAAGGATGGGATGAAACAGCCGATGAGAGGTGTCTGAGAGGCATCTGGAGGGCGGGAGATGCGTTTGAGAGGTTGGCTTGGGGAGCCCTTGCTTTAAAAAGTGTTTGAAACTATGGAAACCGGAGGGCTGACAGCTCCAGACTGGAGCTGGGACGGCAACCAGCTTAGGAAAACGTTGGAATTTGCGTTGGAGGATGGTAAAGATCACACAGCAGTGAGAGGAGACTGATAACATCCACTCACCAGCACAAAAAGGAGTTCTTCCCCTTCCCTGGATATCAGCACTTGGGAAGGACGTGGCTCTCTCCTGATACCTGAGTGTGCAGGAAAGCACTCTGGTCCGTGGGTTTGGGGTGTCTGGAGGTTCAGTGGTGCTCAGCCCTCACCCACAACCTCCAAACCAACCCGCAGCTGAGGCGTGTGGGGAGGGCTGGCTTCATCCTCTTGGCTTTTCATTTGTCTCTTTTGTGTTCGAAAGGAAGGAAGAGCTTTGCACAAGACCTCACAGCTCATGTGTTTGTGCCTTGAAGAAGGAGAGGGGACGGCACCCAACGTGTCTGTCCTTTTCTGGGGGTAGGGTCTGCGCTGCAGCGCTCCAGGGAATGCTCTGGCCTCCCCTGAGGGTGGAAGCGTAGAAGAAAGATTGTGCAAAAAACACACTTTGCCACCTTCATCTCCTTGTCAGCTTCCTCTGACAAGCTTCATTCCTGGAGAGTGAGACCTGGGGAGGTCATTGTAGAGGAATATGGTCAGATCTGCTGAACTCTGACATTCACATGGGATAAAACTCTACCTGTTTGACAAAAAAGTGAGCCTTGGCAAAGCATCTCCTGACCAGTGTCTGGGAGGCACTTGGATGCTGGTGGAGGAAGTATGAATTACCCCAATCCAGCCCGTTGTTAATGTCACCTTGGTGTCCTTGGCGAGGGTCCCAGCCTGGGATCAGGATATTCCTCAGATTTGCAGGCTTTGCGGGGTTTTCCCACTCCATTCTTCTTCATCGCTCTTCCTCCCTGTCCTCATAGCAAAAAAACTTGGGAGTAGGAAGTTTGATCACTTTGGTTCAGAGCAGTGCAAGGGCAGCCCTTCAGGCCCCTCTGGGAATGTAGGGCTGTTTTTTAAGGATTTGACAGCCTGTTCACAGCAGCAGGAGGTGGATGGACACATCAGGCACCCCATGAGGTGGCAAAGAGGTGGAAGATGTGGCCTGAGGAGATGGATGTGCCCTGGAGTCACTTCCACTGGCCAAAGAGGGGCTGAGTTAGAGAACGTGGCTGGGAAAGGAAATCGTCTGGGGATCTGGGAAGCACAGGACAGTGCTCAGAGCAGCTGGGGACCCTGTGGCACCTTCATCCAGAGGCTGTGGCATGAGCTGGCCAAGATGGGCTGCCCAAAACCCCCATTCCCCGTTCCTGGCAGGGTGCCCCAGGTGTGCTTTTGCCATGTGAGTGGCTGTGACCTGGTGTCCTCTCCTCAGCACTTGCCTTCCCTCTGAAGGGTGCACTCTCCTGACGAATTCACAACTTTTTGGGACGGAGCACTGTGCCAGGCTCACACAGCTGAGCGTTCACAAACCAGCGCCCTTCCTGCAGCAGTTGGTCCTGCACGGTTTCAGAGCCAGAACGGTGCCCAGGGCTCGGACACCTCCCCTGTGCTCTGGGTTTGAGCTCTGTACCTGCAGCTCTCGGGACTTCTGCCCATCCCGGTGCCAGTGACATGACTCAGAGGTGGCCCTGCTGTTGCTCGTCTCTCTCTCTCTCGACAAACCCCTGGGTGCTGGGCTCGCTTGCACATCTGTTTGTGGGGCTGGAGCAGAGCCCTGCGCAGCAGAGCCTGTGAAGTGCTGTCCAAGTCCTCTCTCGCCTCTTTCCACATGGAGCACTTTCTTAATGAAGAATTAAGAGACCTCGGGGACCAGATGCAACTCAGTGATGGAAATAGTTGCACAATAGAGCGTTTGATTAATGCCTTCTGACTTTTCCAGAGTCGAAGTCCTTCAGACAAAGCAAGCTTGGCTCAACTGCAGGGAGAAGGGACAGTACAGGGAGAGGTGAGAAGTGTGGACAAGGAGGTGTGAGGGTGGTAAAAGGAGCTGAATGTCCACATAACAATATCTGAAGGAAAACCTGAAAGAGAGGAATTGAATGGCCCATTGCTGACCGCTTGCTTTGGGTGGCTGGTTTTGTGGTTTTATTTAACTCAGTGTCTTGCCGTAAAGCCTTCAAATACAAGAATCGCAGTTTTGGATGAGCATCTGTGTGACTGTGCAACCTCCAGGCTGAATTCTCCAGGTCGGGCTGCAATACCTCCAGAGGAAAGGCATCTCCGGAGGAAAAGCATCCCAAGAGGAAAGGCATCTCCCGAGGAAAGGCATCTCCCGAGGAAAGGCATCTCCCGAGCTCTCTGCCGTGGCACCCTGCCCCTTTTCGGAGCGGGGCTGTTTTTCCCCTGGTCCCTCGTGGCACAGCCGTGGCCACCAGAACCGTGCGTGGTTTGCATCCCCCAGGAGCCGCTCAGTTCGGCACCAGCATCCTCGTGACTCGAGGTTTGCTGGTGACACAGGCCAGGATGGCTCTCCCAGGGCATTTCAGGTGGCACAAGCCCTGCGTGGGCCGTTGCCGCCGGTGCCCGTGTCCCTGTGTGTGCCCCGGCTGCTGGAGTGCTTTTCCTCTCTGGCCTGTGTGTTGAATTTAAAATCACGAGATCAAAGTCAGCACTTTCTATCTCGAGCATCTCCAGCACGTGTTTCCTTTTCTTTGTAATTGAAGCCCATTAAGTAGTTTAATTGGGAGACGGGTGCTCCTGAATAAGCATTTGGAATTAATGAGCTGCTTTAGCGGTGCTTATGCCTCATCATGACTTTCCATCTCACGTGAGAGTCGGTCCTCACCTGTTTTTCTCCCTCTTTGCTGCATTTGTGAGGTGACCCAGGCTTTTATTCCTTTTGCTTGCTCGGGGCTCCCGGTACCACGGTGTGGCCGTGGGGCTGTGCAGGAGGCTGGGGAAGGGTTAATGCCCCCCACCCCTGTTTGATGGGGTGTCAAACAGGGGTGATGTTCGGATTTCACACTCTGTGTCCGCACAGGTGCCCCGTGCCCTTGCAAAGATGATGTGCCCAAGCTAAAATCTCTGGACACTTTGGTCTCCCCGGGGCTGCAGCTTGTTTTCCTGCTCCATTTGCTGCCAAAAGCTGGCTTTTTATCTGATCTGTGGTCTTTCACCACGAGCTGATGTGGTCCCCGCTCTGATTTGTGCCGTGCTCGGCGCAGGTTGAGCTGTGGTCTCACAGAGCCTGTTTTCTTTGTAGCTTAAATAAACAAAAGCAGAGCCCTTTGGTGCCATCCTTGTGTCGATATTTATCTCTTTGGGGTTGTAATCAGCTGCACCCCCGTGATCTGAGCTCCGCAGCCTCCCCCAGCTGGAGCTGCATCCTCAGGTTGAGCCGTAGCATCTTTTTAAAGATATTTTTCTCTCTTTTCCCAAGGCGAAATATGCTGATATTGGGCCATTTCAGCCTGGCAGAGCCCTGGCTTTCATCCAAGGGCTTTCATGGCAGGAGCCGCCTCCAAAGCTTGAGGCTGAACTGAGTACCTGTGGTCCTCATCCCTTTGCTGATCCACAGCGAATCCCAAATCCACGGAAATGCCAGCAGCCTGGCTCTCTCCTCCATGGCCATGCCTGCTGAGCACCGGCTTTGTCCTTCTTCCTTCCCAGTTTTTCCTTCTTTTCTCATTTAGCTGGGTTCCTGCTAGCATGTAATTACTAATAATTTGCTGAGTTAGACCATAAATAAGTGCCCTGAGCTGATTTTTTTTCCTCTCCGTCCTGCCCTCCCCTCGCTGTGACACGCTGTCAATGACCTCGCTGCTTGCACAGGAAATCCCCATTCAAATGGATGTTTTCCCATGAGAAGCTGTTGCCGAATCAGTGATTTGGCAAACAAACCAAACAAAACCAAACCAAAAACCAAACCAACCCAAAACCATGAGCTGGAAAGATTCCTCACCTGTTCAGTTTAACAGTAGTGAGAGCCTCCAGGCTGTGCTGTAAAATCTGCCCGCAGGTCTATTGAATAGAATAGGAAATTGTTTTCTCCCCCAATAAATGGAGACATTTTCAGCAGGTATTTGGTGGTACTTTCACCTCCCAAAGAGGGCTGCTGGTACAATTTTTATTCCAAATTCAGGGTGTGCATGCAGGCACAGCAACATCTCCAGCCAAAGGGCTGGGAGCTGATGCAGCAGGAGATTATTTGGGAATTAAATCCAGCAGATATTTTCAGTTGGAACAGACCTACAATGATCAAATTTGGTATTTTAAGCTCTCTGAAAATTTCCCCTGAATGTCTCATCTCCGCAAACTTTTCCTCAACTGAACATGGTTTCATAATTATATGCAATTTTATTCACTATTATATATAGAATCACAATTAGAGGTAACTTTTATTGCATAGAGTCAGGTGAAATACTGTATATATTCTAATAGAAAATGGTAGACCTCAGTTAAAATATCAGAGTTGGTGACGGTGCTTAGTGAGGGCTTGTGCTCTAAGCAGCATCAGATTTTAGTCAGGAGACATTTTCTCTTTAAAAAAAAAAACAAAAAAAAAAAACAAAACGAGTCCCTCTGGAGAGCAGCCACCCTTTCTCATGGAGCAGGGTCGTCACTTGTGATTTCATCCTGCAGAGGGGAGGAGGAGGGATCCCAAACACTTTCCCGCTTCACAGGACACTGGAGCAGCTCTGGGATGTCACTGGTGTCTGGGAGACGTCTCCTGACCAATGCTATTTGTCTGAATTCCCAGGAATGCTGCTGCTTGTTCTTCAGAGTGGAAAAATGTTCTATTTTTGGCCGTGGCAACTTTTTTTTTTTTTTTTCTGGGAATAAAAAGATTCAAACAAAGCATGGCAAGGGTTTGTGTAGGTCTGAGCGGTGTGGGATGGGGCTGGAGCGAGGCAGAGCTTCAGGCAGGGACAGGAGGAATCTATTACTGCTCTCCTTGCAGTTTAAGTGGATGGTGATGGAGATCCTGGCGTGTCAGAGCGGAGGCAGACGTGGATATGTGGGAAAATGTCTCTTGGAGCAGAAAAAAAAGATCAAAACAGACGGGTAAATAAACAGAGGAGCATATGTCTCAAGGCTGGGGAAAAAAAAAAATGGGATTGGATCAAAACCCAGCGTCATTCCAGAGCTTGAGGTGGCTCTGGGTGAGCAGACACTTCAAGGAATTGTGGCTGCCCCTGGATCCCTGGAAGAGTCCAAGGCCAGGGCCGGGGACAGTGGAATCTCCCTGCCCATGGCAGGGGTGGAACTTTGGGTTTTTAAGGAGCATTCCAACCCACACCATCCTGGGATTCTGCAACCCTGATTGGTCCAAACCCCAAATGCTTTATGCTTTGCAGGTACAATGGAGCTGGAATCCCGAGGTGGCGTTGCTGGGAAGGACCAGACTGGATCATCCATTGTAGGTGATGGCTCAGGGCAGCATTTGAGTGCTTTGGTGTTTTGCTGGTTTCCTCCCCCGTCATGTGCGATGCCCTGTGTTCAAGTGTTTTATGGATGAAGCCTTTTCCCCCCACTTTTTAAACAAAACCAGCAACTGGAGAATCTCAAGCGTGTTTGGAGTCGACGGTCAACAAGCCCCAAACTGCTTTCCTTCAGAAACTGTCCCGCACAAGCTCTGGTTTGAGAACTCTCAGAAAGACTTTGAAGTAGGACTGAAGCAGGAAGTTAATTAGAGCTGCTTTGATATCTTCCAGTGTTTTAACAGCTGCTGGGGAGGCAGCTCGAGCAGCAAGAGCGTGGTTTACTTCGTGCTCCTGAAAATCCACGCTGCCCCTACCGAAATTCCTCCGTGTGTCATGGCATGGCTGCTTTTTTTCATTCCTGAGAGCTCAAACTCACTTTCACAGGGATTTGGGAAAATAAAATGGTCAAACCTTATTGACTGTGGCTTGTAAAATTCTTTTTTAAGTAGTAATAATAATAATACTTAAAAAAAAAAAATCCCTTGCTGCCATGGTGTTGCAGCCACAGTCTAAAAGTTCCCTGTTTCTCACTTCTGTTTTCAGTTGTCTTTCTCCCAAATTCTCCAGCAGGCTAACATTTTCCATGGCTTGTTTGCATCTAAGTGACTTCCCAGGATATTTTAAAGTGAAATCATTGCAGTGAAGAAGTTCAATCTGTCTCTTCTCGGTGAGGAACCTCTGTAGAGCCCAAAATCAGAGGTTTTGACCCCCTTGGTCCACACTCTAGGGGGAGAACCCTCAAGTGAACTCTTCTGCTGTGGTGATTAATGGTTGATTTAGGCAATGTGAAATGTCTTGGGAAATAAATGGCTCTTCCAAAGCTTTTCCTCACTGCAGTTGTAACCTTTATCCTCCTTTCTTGTCTTTTGGTTGATCTTTATTCTCATGCCTTGATTTTTGTTACATTTGTTATCTTTTTTTTTTTTTTTTTAAGGAATCGATTTTTTTTATAAGAATTATAAAATCATATAATCAGGGAATGGTTTGGGTTGGAAAGGACCTTAAAACCCATCCCATTCCACTTTCTGCCATGGGCAGGGACACCTTCCACTATCCCAGGTTGCTTCCCTCAGCCACAGGCTGCCCACGTTGGGTTTATCTTAAGCACGGCCAATGTCTGGGTACGGCATTTAAAAGAAAAATTGAATTATTTTGGTGGCTGTAGAGAGAAAAACAAACAAAGCAAAGCAAAAGAAGGGGATTTCCAGCCTCCCATCTCTTTCAGCTCAGTGCATTGTACCTGAAATTGGGGATACACAG
>VZTX01016180.1:0-26067 GCA_013400915.1 Pardalotus punctatus
AACAACAAAAAAGACAAAAAAAATCTAGTTTTAAAAAGACAAATTAAGATGTTTTAAAAAACTTGTCTGTAAAAGCAAGACCAGCTCTATTCTCAGGAAGCTTCCAGATAAATGTAACCACTATTTGCATTAACAATTCCCGAAATTGGCTTTACATGAAACCTCTCAAACAGCACAGGATGTCGCCGAACTTCAGCTACACCGCTCCCACAATTCCACCAAACTCCAAGTAGATTCTCTTAAGGACAGAAAAATCAACATTTAATCAGCAGTACAGACTTACCAAAGTCTCCAGAATATGCCCCAGGACTCCTTCTGCAATCATGACTCCAAGAGGAAGCTTTTGAAATACTTGAGCTTGCAAAAGCCCCACCTTTATCTGTGTCATGCCTTCCTTTTTAGGGAGGGAGGGATCCTGGCCAGGAGCAGGGAACAGCAGGGTTATTCACCACTTACTAATGGTGCTTTAATTGCAGCAGGGAATAGCAGCTGCAGGTTATTTGTAAGAGAGATGTTGTCCCACCTGCTGTTCGCGGATTGCAGGAACAGGTAATACCGCAGCTCGGTTGTGGCACCGACAGCACCAGTAAAAAGCCAGAAGGATAAGAAAACGCTTGTGGGAATAAATAATGAGATTTTAATGTAGCAGAAGATAATGAAGGAGTTGTAAAATCAACACCTATTAATCTAATTTACTACGAGGTTGTTGAAGCACTGTTGAGTGAAATAGAGGATTTTTACAAGCGTTTTTACCCAAGAAAAATTGAGACTCAGCCCCTTAATTTTTTTGTTTGACACTCAGCACGGAGTAATCTGGTTTCCTCCTGCCTTTAACTTGGGTAAGAGCAATTTCTATTGCTGTGATATTCAGTGACTTCTCGGAGAGCAACCTGGAGGGGTCCCTGCTGAAAGGAATAAGGGAGTGTCTTTACCAACAAATGGCTGGTAAGGATAAGACCTGAGTCTGCTGGTAAGGTAACTTTGATACTGAGAGACAGAAGAAACAATGGGTGGGATTTCCATGGGAATTTCCCTAATTAGATTTACCCAAAACTGTGTTAATAAACTACAAGAACAGAGACACAAGAATAAGAAGAAAATGGGGATGTATATTGGGGATGTCTGTATTAGGGGGGATGTACATTAATTAGGGGTTCCAGGAAATCTGTACCTCTCGAGTACCTCAGCCAATGGGGAAAAGAGAGAGGGAAACTGCGGTCGGGAATTCGGATAAAAGAGGCTGCGTCCTCTGTCAATCTGAGAGACCCCATGGGAAATGCCCATGACCTCTCCCTTTATTCATGAATAAAGTTACAGGACTCCTCTGTCTCCTTTTTGGACACACACCTCTGGCGTTTGTGGATTAATTTTCCTGCCCCTGCCCATGGCAGGGGGGTTGAAAAGTTGAGCTTTCAGGTCCCTTCAAATGCAAATCATTCCAGGATTTTAAGTTTCAGAATCACCTTTCCTTCTGTGATGGAAGGTAGCTTTATTTATCTCAAATCTCACATTACCTTAGCATATACACATCTGCATTTTCCTGAGTTATCACTTAGGGGCTTCAACCCACACAGCAGCATCTAACAGCTCCCTGAAACACGTGTGTGTTCAGCACAAAGACAGAACAACACATCCAGTGATCCCCTGCTCCTAAGGAACACAGAGAAAATACAGATAAAGACTTGCAGCTAAACCTGAGAAAGAGCTAAATAGATCCCGTGCATTTTCTGTCACCCTATTTCCCAAAAGCACAGTTTTCATGGACAGTAGCACTATGGACACGCAGCAATGTTCCTGAAGTACTGAACATGAATCTTTACTGTGGTTTATACCTGCAGATAGTCCCTTAATCTCTGCTGTGTGAAACCAGCCTGGCTGGGAACTCTCAAGAAAAATAACAGTCCATGAATAGAGAGCTTAGTTATTTCTTTTGAAAAGTTGGTGCACAGTTGGGGAACAAACCCTTCTGCCCGGTCCTCTTAGGTAGAGCAGACCTGGAGAGGAGATAGATTTTTGGAGCCACTTTATGGTTCTCAAGTAAGAAATTTGGCATCCCAAACATAAGTCAGACATGCTCTCTGAACACATCAGGAAGTTTTTAGGGTAAAGATAACCAATATTTTTCAAAGACAAGATCTTCTCCATGAGCAATAATTCACACTTCCCAGAATTCCTGCATTCTTGGTCTCAGATTACACATCCAGGTACTCCAAATCTACAGGAATATGTTAATATTTACTGAGTTCCAGCAAAATCAGGGCTGAATCCAGCAGAGAGATTTCAGTGAGAACTTGCCAAACTGCACAGCATGTCCTGTCTCTCCCAATTCACAGAAGTTATGTAACTCTGGTTTTGGACTAGACAGAGCTATTTGTGAACAATCAAAAGGTGTTGTTATGGATCCTGGCCAAAGAGCTCCATGTTTTTCTGATGAATGAAGTAAAAGATGTCATCCTCAGGATCAGAATCCGTGTTATCTATGCAGGAATCAAAATGCAGCAAGCACTTGTATTACTAAGAAGTGGAAATTCACATAGATACAAAAATATTTTCCATTGTATTGAGAGCAGTGAAGAGACTGTAAAGGAAAAAAGATTCTTCTGCATCTGAATAAGCCTTATGATTGTTTAAAAAGAAGTACAAAGCCAGAGAGCAGATTTAAGGGAAGTGGTGCCTGAAGAGCTACAGGATTTGAGCCCTGCAGCCCCAACTGTGCAGGAAAATAGGTAGAATGGGATTTAATTCAGTGGCTGGCAGTAAATCACTTTCTATCCCAGAACCTGTGAAAGCTTGAGAGGGGCTTTTTATGGGTGAAGGGACAATTGACAGTGCACCTGTGAAATCAAGAGATCTCATAGAATCCCAGAATGGTTTGGGTTGGAAGAGATTTTAAAACCCATCCCATTCCACCCCCTGCCATGGCAGGGACACCTCCCACTGTCCCAGGCTGCTCCAAGCCCTGTCCAACCTGGCCTTGGGCACTGCCAGGGATCCAGGGGCAGCCCCAGCTTCTCTGGGCACCCTGTGCCAGGGCCTGCCCACCCTCACAGGGAAGAATTTCTCGCTAACATCTCATCTAAATCTCTCTTATTTAAGTTTAGAACAACTTCTCCTTATCCTATTACAATCTGCCTATGCAGTGTATATGAACTCTCCTGTAGAGTTAATTTTGTGGGGGTTTTATGTGTCTTTTAAAATTAAGTTAGTCTGAGTTCACCACACGAAGCAAAATTTTTAATGCCAAGGAGATTGTCATGGGCTGACATCAAGATCACCATTACAGGCCATTAAACCCTTTTTAGGAGCAAGGTTGTTTTGGCTAAGCTTTGAGCACACACTATAACAACCTGGTCTAGTGGAAGGTGTCCCCACCCACGGCAGGGGGTGGAACAAGATGAGCTTTAAGGTCCCTTCCAACCCAAACTGTTCTGTGATTCTGTGATTATCATCCTACTGTTTCCAGACAACGGGATATGTCGAGTTTCAGAGCTTAGGTTCCACAGAATCCAGTATTTAAAAATATGATGGATCAAATAGGCAAAAAACCGAAATACTTACTCTCTTGAGTGCTAATCACCACCATTCCCTATTCTCAATTCTCCCCATGGATTGCCAGAGAGAACAAAATGTCAAACACTGTTGTAGAACAGCCAGGGTACTTACTAATTACAGCAGCTCAAGCCAAGTGTTACATGGAGATTCACAAAGAACATTTCTGTCCCTGAAACCCCTCTGGATTTCTCTTGCTTTGGCTGTGAGCTGTTAACACTGCTCCTATTTCTGAGCAGGAAATGGGCACTGATGCAGCTGCATGCAGAATTTAATTTGCTGTGCATGACCTGCCTTCTGTACCCCCTTTATTGCTTGTATAAAAACCCACTTCTCCCCTTTTTATCCCAGCTGCAGAAACCCACCCTGAACAGGGGTAACAGCTTGCGTGTGGCTCCTCACCCTTTTTATGCTGGGATTCTGGATTCACAACTTAAATGGGAGCTGTAAGATAACATTTGAGCACTTCTCATCCTCAGAAGCACCTTGAACAAAATGAGCATGAGCACAACAAACCTGGGGAGAAATACAGAGAATTATCTGCCATAATAATATAGGCAATTTGTTGGCTTAATTTTGGGTTGTATTAAGGCACAGTGAAACTACTCAAACCATACCTGAGTCCTACCTGAAGCATAGGTGGGATAAATCCTGTTGCATGCAAGTTTGGCAACAAAAACACAGACAACAGGAATCCTTCGGGGTTTGGGTCTCTGAGAATCTTGGAGAGCACTTTTCTGTGGTGACAACTGCTCAGGTTCTGTGTGCAGGCAACACTTGCTGTTTCCTCCTTTCTTCCTGCATTCAGGAAGGCAGGTGCACTGCTGGAGATAAACCAAGTTCCACAGAAGATGCCAGCTCCAGTGATTCTTACTCATTTTGAATGGAAAATGTTGTAGAATGGCATATTTCCATCTGGCTGCTCAAGTCACGGCGATGTAATATTAATTACTGAAAGCAATTTTTAGCCATTTATCTAAGGATGTAACAGAACATTCCATCAAGCCCACAATGACACACTAAAGGACACACCAAAGAGAATACAACCTGGTGCAAAATGGCAGTGTTCTGGCTGTTACTGATGTTGGAACCATTCAAAATGGGATTTTTAAATGGAATTTGAATCTATTAGAAGCACTTCTGACTAGTCTGAGTGTCAAACTAGTCTCACTGAAAGAAAAAAAGTCTCCTGGAAAATTGAAGTGTGACCCTGCAGAGATAAAGACCTAATGCTGTGGGACCTTGAAAGCTGGGATAGAACAGAGCGGAGAGCTGTGGTCCTACCCTCCCTCATCACCCATCCTGCTGTCCACAAGCATTTTAAACCCTTTTTAACAATTTACATTCCTAAATGCAGACACTTGTATTTCCTTTCAGTGTGAGAGTGCATTGCATTTGAAGAACAATGAAATCATTCCGATGTGCATGTCAGCCCAGAAAGCTTTAAAAGTGCATTTTGGTGTGAAATATTAATAGGTAGGAACAGAACACTGGCAGATTCTTTCTGTAAAAGCCCTAAAAATAAATAAAAAAAAGAAACCCACCAAAAAGAATTATGTAATTTTCAGCTTATCTGTGTTGAGTGACTAGAAATTGTGCACCTCAGGCTTTTATGCACTTAATTTGATGGAAATGTTCTGAGAAAGTGTTCATCAAGCTTTAAAAATGAGGAGAGGTGAGGAGAGATGAATGCTTGCGATCAGCTAAAAAAAAGACAACCCAAAACCCAAACAAAAAGGAACAAGAAGGCTCTAATCAACACAGTAGTCAACTGGAGATGCATTTCCACCACTTTCGATGCAGCAGATTCCCATCTTAGCTACAGCTCCATTAATTTATTAGAATTTAGCTAGGATCGAAATAAAAGTGTGCATTAATCCAGAATAATCCAATTGATGACAATCACAGGGAAGTCTACAGCATTAACACAGCACTTGTTCAAGATATGGATTCAGCAATAAAAACTTTCAAAACTAAACCTTAAAATTCAAAATAATAAACGCATTAAGTTCTTTACACTTTTGCACCAAAACTTCATGAAAACCACCTTCATGAAAAGGAAGAACACATTTCAATGATCAAGTATATTTGAATATAACTAGAATATTTAAGGAAAGTATCAAGTTCATTAATTTTTGAAGGCTCATGTTGCAAGATTCAGAGTATTATCCTTAATAATAACTGGTATCACTCACTGTTGTAAAGTTCAGAACCAAGCCAAACTATGTAATTTTCTCTGTTGTAAGAGTTTATGAGTAATTTCCCATGCCTATTTTGCATGCACTGAGATCATATACATAAATCAAAGGCATACAGCAGAAAGACAAACGGTAACACCAAAGAAAAAGCTCTCGAATCTTCATTTAATCCGAAGAAACTCCTCCAGTGAAGAAGTACATCTGTTTCCACAGAGCCATATGCCTAAAATATGCTGTCAAATTCATCTAATATTCAGTGAAAATTAACATATGCTTGGCACTATTTCAGTCTCCATTCTCTGGGAGCTGGGTGTAACATGCAAACCTTGCACATCTCTTCCAATGTCTTGCCACTACATGGATAATGGTGTGTGTCAGCAGCAGGCTCTTGATTATCCCCCGCAAAAAGCTACACTTAATCAGATTTCCAAATATATCTTGGGTAAAATGCCTTGAATCCATGGAAATCAGTCATGTAAGTGGGAAGGTTCCTCTAGAGGTCCCAATAAGTCAGAATTAAACTACACGACTCAGGAGCTCAAAGAACATAAATCCCAGAGTCTCTCCAGACTCATCTCTAGTGTTTGAACATCCTCAGGTGGATTTTTTTTCCCACTATCAGAAAATTCCAGAATGGTTTGGGTTGGAAGGGACTTAAAGCCCATCTCATTCCAAGCCCCTGCCATGGGCAGGGACACCTCCCACTAGACCAGGTTGAGCACCTGCTTGTTCCTACAATTCCAGCTTGTGTCCATTGCCCCATTCCTGCACACCTCTGAGAAGCCTGGATCCGTTTTCTCTCCACATTCCCATGTCGAGAGGTTGCAGATACCATTGAGATCCCACAGCAGGTTTCCATCTCAAGTTCTCCTTGTGCGTTGGGTTGGAACTAGATGATATTTAAGGTACTTTCCAACCAGGAAGATTCCAGGACATTTTTATTAACCTAGGACGGGATTTACCAGGGAGAGGACTAAAAACACACACTCAGGCGATTGCAAACCTCTAGCTAAGCTATGGACAAACCTGGCAGCTTTAGGAATATGCTGCCTATTCCCAATCCCTGACCAGGCTGAGAGATAACTTGTCCAAATCCTGTTGCTTTCTGTTTTCCTACTGCCGCAGAAGAAAAGGGGACAGAAATCGGGCATCATCAATTCCATGGAGATAATATTAAAGACAGTGCCAGGAGAAACATCCAGCTGGAAAGTGTGGTTGGAAATCAAATGAGCTGTGACATTCACCCCAGATCACTCTGAACAAGTTATTTTCTAAAAACAACACAGTGATGGGAGGCCAAGGACACCTTTGTGTTTTGAAATAAAAAAGCTGGATTCAGTCAAACTTGCTGAAATAGGAAGCAATGAAAAAGTAGGTGTCAGGGAGTTCAGAGATGACAAGCAGAAAACAAGAACCCTTGCCAAATTCACAGAAAAAAAATAAAACAGCCACACTCCTGGTTTGAGGTGAGAAAACCTGGCTGAATCATCCAGTTTGAGTGGTCTTCACATGGAAGACCCAACTCCTTGAAGGTTCTAAAATGCTTTGCATTACTTAATTTCTTCTCAGCACAGCTGCTGCTGGAAAAGTCAGTTTGAGAAAAGTAGGAAGATAGGAGGAAACTGCTTCCAAGAAATTTAGCTCAGGTCACAGTCAGCAAGAACTAGCTGTCTCCCCCCAGGATGGGAATGTTCAGAAAAAGTTTTGAGCTGAAATGAGTCTCAAAACCAGAAGCACTAAAGGCAACAGAGTTAGCAGCTCTGACAAGAATTTCAGCACACAGGGAGAGGCGAGGAGGAAGAGATAGAGTCAATGGAAAAAAATCCCCTGGAGGCTGAGGTCAGACTGATTAAGATGCTGTTTCAGTCAATATCCGCTGAAAACCATAGTTGAAAGCAAACAAACACTAAATATACTTTTTCAGAGTCTTACAAGGAAAAGACTCTCATGGAAAATGTATGAAGAAGCTTCCAAGTAATTATAGATTGGCAAAGGTATATTTCTTTCCATGACCATTATTTTAATTATTAATCAGCTGCTGCTGTCAAGCCTATGTGCTTAAAAACACCAAGCAGTGCGTTCTTTATAAGGGGTCTTTATCAACTTGATTTTATGTCCATCACACAGCATTAAAATGAAAGATAAGTGATTTAGAATAAACCATGAATTTGATCCACTCACTTAGACATTTCATTGCTTTCCCAAGCCCACGAGGAGCTCGGTGTCTGGGGAGGTGGTTGGCTTTGGCAGACTTCGAGGGGAAGAACAGCACCAAGCCCAAGGTCAGGCACAAATGGGAAGTACATGACTTGTCTGGAGTTCCTCTTCTGGAGAGCTTTTGCTTCTGTAGGCACTGCTGCTGCTTCTGAGACCCCTCCAGATTTCACATCCAGAAATGGAGGATACAGAGCATCACTTTCTCCCAAAGCAGACTCTCTCTGGAGTCACAGCCATCTGCTAAAAGGGGACCACGAACGCCTGTCTCACTCTCCCAGCCTGAACAGGTACCATTGAATCAGATGATAAATATCTCTAGCACCCCTTACTACTGCATTCAGAATTTCCATTTCTGTAAGGCTTGGACTTTCTCCAGGGAGCGTCTGTCATGTTTTGATCCTCCACTTGCCTTTCTTCAGCACATTCTTAGCACATGAGCCATGCAAAGCTCGGTTTCTTTCCCTCATTCTTTCCCCAAGACATTTTGTTCACAAGGTTAAAGACCACTCAAAATCCCAGGGGCAGAAGTTTCCTCCTAAGGACAGCAAGGATGTTTGAGTGTACTTTATTTATTCTGTGCTGTAGCTGTCCTGGTCCATCAGTGAGGCTGGAACAGCTCACTGGCTTCTGTGCTGCCACCAACCTCGGTCCCAGCTGGAAGGACAGCCTGAAAAAAGCAGTGGAATAAAGTATCAGCTGGAAAATGTGACCAAGAAGGGGGCTGACAAAATGCAAGTATCTTCACTTCACCCCCACAGTCACATCAATTGATGAGAGCAGGTGAGAGTGTGAGAATATTTACTCCAGCAAGGTTATCTGATGGGGGACCCTGTCAGTTGAGAGTCCCAAGGGAAAAAGGGAGAAATCCGAAACAAAGAACAGTCACAAACCTGACAAAACCACCATGGAGACACTGACAAGGAACAAACCTCACCAGTCCCACTAATGGATGGGCTGCTCAGAAACCACAGGGACCACTTCCAGCAAGATCAGCACGAGGCAGGGATGGCATGTGTCCCAGAAAAACAGCTACTGGGGGAGACTAATGGGAACGAGGAATATTGGAAAAGTGATGGAGAGGAACAAGCCACCAAAAAACCCTACAAAACATGGGCAAAATATTGCTAGGATTAATCTCCCTGCTTGCAATAATCAAGCATTAAGGCCTTTAGGTTTGGCCCTGGTCTGCCTGAGGGCAGATTTGGCCTACAGGTAAAAAAGATTTAAAGTTACCTTCCAGGATGTCAAGCCCTACAGCAAGTTTGTGAACTCAAAAATGCTTTAAAATTTAGGTAAGGCAAGGCCTAAGCTGTCTGGGCTTTTTAAGCCAGAGAGAGATTTTAAATGGGTGTTTACTGAGGTTGGAAAAGCCCTCTAAGCAGCATGAAGTCCAACCACAAACCCAGCACTAAATGGTGTCTTGAAGCACCAAAACAGCATTGCTTTGAACACTTCTGGGGATGGTGACTCCTCCACCGCCCTGGACAGCCTGTTCCAATGCCTGATCACCCTTTCAATGAAGAAATTTTTCCTAATATTCAACCTAAACCTTCCCTGGAGCAACCTGAGGCCACTTCCTCTGGTCCTATGACTTGTCACCTGGGAGAGGAGAAACAATTACCAGCTCTGGACTAATTTCAGACAACTATTCCTGAATAAGAGTAATGGTAGTACAAGGGGCCTTTCTTTACAACAGCAAATCTTTCAAAGATTGCCAAATTTTCCAAGGTTCAATGGACTCCTGCCATTACATGAAGGTTTCACCCTTGATGTCCTGCAGACACCTGAAGCCAAACCTCCTCTTTAATGTTTCACTGCTCTTACCACCAAGCACCCCAGATTTGGGACTCTCACCATCACTACACAGGCTTTGTACATCCAGTTCTATGCTAATTAGAGTTTGAGAACCTTGAAATGGTTATGGAATCTTCAGTTTACAGCAAGAGCTGTGTGCTGTGAAGACTTTAAGGAAAATAATTTGGTTTCTAGATTACTTTTGAAAGCCTAGATCAGGTAGCCATTCCAGAGAGATCCTCCAGCAAGGAGAGCTGTGTAGCCACTCTCCACAAAATACTGAATTAAGGACAAAACATCCTGATATATTGCAGCAAATCCTGCCCAGTCTCAGAAAGAGCCTCCAAAGGAGTGAAGAAGCACCCAGCTGCAGCAGTGAATGTCTGTCACCTCTTTATATCCTCCATCCCTCTCCCCGCTTGCCACTGAAGCCGTGGGCTCCACAGGGAGTGGAGTAATTGTGCCAGTTCCTTGTTCCCCCTCTTTGGAGAGTGGAAGCTGCAGTAGATGTTAAAGATGGAGAGAAGTCAAACAGGCCCCCGAACCAGCCTTGTGCTTCTCGGGGCGTTGCTAAGTCTTGGAGAGAGCAAGTGCAGCAATAACTCTTCCAGGATTTGCAAGGCTGCAAGTTATTGGCACTGGGAACATTTTTTGGTCTCAGGCTCTGACCAGAACACACAGCCCACAAAGACATGGCCCTGATCTTGATGAATGACTGCAATTACTGCTAATTAACAGGCTTTTAAGAGTCAGAACAAGAAAGGCTGTGAGTTCCACTGACAGAGGAGGACCAGAGACACTCCACACAGGGCTGTGGAAAGAAGTGAGAAGGGTATGGAATACTGCTAAAATATGAAAAGGATTTTAGAAGTCAGCTTCAATTACCTACATTATAAATGCATATACCATCTGCTAGCAACTTTTTGCATCTCAAAAGGAATCTCAATCGAGTCAGCATCATTCAGCTTTTCACACTGCAAGTGGCAGTATTAGAAAGATCCGTTCTAAACTTCCCCATCATCCCCAACTCTCCAGCTTCTCCAGCCCACCAGATGGCTGAAACCACAAAAGTAAAGAATGTGTTTGAAACCGCTGCTCCCTAATTTAGGAGGGAACACATTCTTGATCAATTGAAATAATAATGAAAACATTTATGATTTCCAGCTTCTCTGAAGCTGCAGAGAAAGGTTTTCGCTCTGACAACTTGTATTAGCTGGCCTGGAATCTGCAGGCAGCAACATTTAAGAAGTAATTTGAAACTGAAAGAGTACTTTTGGGGAAAGTGTCTCAAATGTCAGACAGATCTATTAAAACAGCTCTTGACAGACTAATCTATAAGCCTTTCTTTTTTAGTGTGAGATTTGTATCGATTTTTAAAATAGCAATCCCATTACTACACATTAACAGCATGGATAAACATCGCTCCGAGTATTTAGGATTACAACAGGACAAAGAGAGAAAGTGAGGGCAGTAATTTTCCATCACACAGTAGGTCAGTTTAACGTGGTATCTGCAGATCAAGCCCATCTCTAAAGCAAGCTTTTGGCACAGCAGGAGCTTTGATGACCGTTTTTGTTATCCAAATCCACCCTGTACTGGTGACTCTGCCCCCTTCCCAGCAGTCAGCTCAACATCCTCTTGCTCACCTTACTGCCTTTCCCACTGCCAGACCCGGAAATTCCCTTTCTATTTAATCCCATTGTCAGAACTTTAGGGGTAATGGAGGAAAACCAGGAGCTAGTGCACCTAGACATGTGGCACAATTGGCACGAATTGCAGGGGACTCAGAAGTCTTTTCCAACCGAAATGATTCTGTGAAAAGAAACACCCCAACAGAAGAGAAGTGGGAGAGGCAGGCATTTCTCTTCCTAGCAGTTTGGATTTCCAGGGCCACAAAGACCAGACCCTTCCCTCCCCAAGCCCAAAGGCTGCTCATGGACTTGTCCCATCATCAGACCTGTAAGATTGACCAGACTCCCAACAGCACCAGAGTCACAGCCAAAAAACCCAAATGCTATCGCAGTAAACCCTGCCATTCTCTATCCCTGAGATTCCTTGAGCCCAGCAGGCTGGTGCATGCAGCAGCCTCAGAGTAGATCACAGCAATGGTTTGGGCTGGAAGGGAGCTAAAAGCTCATCTCATTCTCCAATCCCCCCTGCCATGGGCAGGGACACCTTCCACTGTCCCAGGCTGCTCCAAGGCTCATCCAACCTGGCCTTGGACACTTCCAGGGACCCAGGGACCTCCCCACTCTCCCATGGATTAGTTCCTTCCCAATATCCCATCTAACCGTGCCCTCTGGCAGTGGGAAGCCATTCCCCCTTGTCCTGTCACTCCAACCTCTTGTAAATAGTCTCTCTCCATCTTTCCTGTAGGCTCTCTTCAGGACCTGGAAGGGTCAGTTATGTCACCCCAGAGCCTTCTCTTCTCCAGGCTGAACAATCCCAAGTCTCTCAGCCTTTCCTTTTATCTCCACCATTTTCCAGAGTCATGTAACAACAAGTTACCTTATTCATCCTTGATTTCAGGTATGGAATAAGCCACTGGGATTTTAAGGTTCCTCTCTCAAAACCCAGTGTTTATGCCACTCATACAGACTTTCCCCAACACACACGCATTTAGGAGAGCATTTTCAAATGAGGCTTCACAACCATGGTTTGGACAATTTTAAAACTCAGCTCGCAGACTTACAGGTGCTCCTGGCTGTCAGCACATTGGACAAGAGGAGGATGCTCAGAAAGGCACAACCCTAAAGACTGGAGCCCAAGAATGTTCAGCTGTGTAAAACCTGTGACAGCGTGGCTGAACCTGGGACAGGTCAAGGACCATAACTTTGGATGGGGAAGAATTGAGCTAGAGATGCATGGTGGGACTGCCTACATTGTTCGTTGGTTTAAAAATTGAATTAATCCAAAACATCCAAAGAGATTTTAAATGAGAAAAATCAGATGTTATCAAAGTGTGATCTACAAGTGCTACCTGATCAATGAGGGAGGCAGGGAAAATGGGAATAGAAAGAGGGTTTGCAGAGAAGTCTCCTGACTCACAGTGGAGGGTACCACCTCTCCAACCCCAGCATTCCTAGCGATAACAGATTCCTCAGCTTTCTGAGTCTCTCCAAAATGTCGTGTAGTGCTGCAGGCCTAGATGGATGCCTTTAAAGCCACTGGATTTCACTCCTGAAGCCTTCCTGCCCCCTGGGAAGGAAGCTCCATGTCTGCCTGCTCTGGGAGCTGCTCTGGTGCTGGGTGACTCCATCTGGGAGAGCCACACGGCCTCTCCAGGGGCTGAGCCAGGACAGCTCCCTGGTGTCCAAAGGCAGCACAGGACACAGCCACAAACACACCTGGTGACTCCAGGAGGTGGGAATGCCTGGGGGGCAGCAGGAGATGAGCTGGGAAGGGAAACACCAGCACACACACACACACATATTTAAGTGATGTGCAGCAACTGAATCTAAGAACAGTTGCTTGACTTTTTAACCACCTAAAATACGGGACACAAAGAAAACCCAGAGCTGCTAAATCAAAAAATTCCTGTCAGCAGGAAAGATACCTTGGCTCCACTTTCACATGACAAATATGATTTTGAGTCTTTGTTGGCTGGTAGAGGATCACAGGGGTTCAGAACAACACCCCAAAAAATCCCCTGCTCCTTCACCTCTCTAGTGTGGTCTGTAGGACCTCATGGAAATAACAGCAGCTGATTTCTAGGATGCACTACCACGGTTTGGAGCTCCTATTTCAACCTCCCAACAGCCAGGCTGGGAGGAGAATAGTTCTGCTGCACCAGGCTCAGGTCACCCAGAGGCAAAAATGTCACACCACCACCCCAGTCATACTGCCCGCAAGACAGCATCTTCCTATGGTTTGCTTTTCTGTTGTTGGTGGGATTTGTGGAACCAGGTAGAGAGGTCAGGCAGACAGGCTCCAAGATGGCGAAGAGAGGACTTTATTTACAAGAAGTTCTTTTTATACACACTAATAAACAATTGTCTATTGGCCAAAGACAATCCACCCCCAAAGACCTATTGGTTATGGCTTGTACACCTCTAACACAAAACACAGAGATTAAGAAAGTACAGTTTATCTATTTTCTCCATGAGAGAGAAAGGAAAATCCTAAAACACTGCAACTACATCTTCCCACCAGGATGAAACAGAGCTGCCATTCCTGATGTCCTTTTCCCAGCTGAGCATGGAGCAAACTCTGCAAGCACCAGGAAGACCCCTAAGGAAGGGGTATCGCCCACAGAGCCCCAGCCACTCCTGCTCCTCCAAGCGTGCTGCCTCCAGGCACATCTGTTCTCCATGTGCTGTTCCCTCTTTTCCACCTCAGCAACCTCTGCTCATATCCTGCAATTGCTTTTTCAGAGTCCTCTCTTACAGAACTGGAAAAGAGTCACAAGAATGGACCTAATTGTTGCTCCAGCTTCTTTTGCACGGCAAATAGCCTTGAATATCAGTGGAGATGGCATCGCACAAGGACAACCTGCCTGGCATGGCTCCAGAACCTCTCACCTTTAAAGTTCCTGCAAACTTTAGCAATCAGTGGTAGCAGTGGGCCTTGGACCACCTCCACCAGGAGTGGTTGGGTCACCTCAGAACCAGTACAGCTGAATAAAGAGACAGCCCACATCATGTAGAACCATGCCCAGCCAAGAAAAACAAAGGGAATCTTTGGGTCTTTATTTTGTTCCCTATTCTGCTGAGGGGGACAGGGAGTGAGTGTGGGTCCGTGTGGGGTTGTGTCACTGGGCTCCCAGGTGTTCCACCCTCTCTGAAGATGTCACCCAACATCCAAGGGCCCGGGTGTTATCTGGCTGATTGCAAAGGGCAGAGCCATGACCTCTCTTCAGGCTCCGAAGTGCAGAAATGTACAGACAGAGCTCAGGAATTTCAGCTAATCTTTCCATTAAGGCCCCACTACACAAGCTCCCAAAACCGAGGGTCAGAGGAATATAAATCTGCTTTCTGAGTGGATTCTGTGCCCTTAAGGCTACAGATCATAATGGGAAAAAACCAGAAAACAAACAGGTCATGTATTAGAAAGGTAATAAACCCCATACCATTCAAGCAGAGGTTTAAAGGCAGGTACATTGTTCTACCTGATCTGATTCTGCTGTGGAAGATCCAAGGCTGTTACAGAATTCCACATTAGTTCTTCCAGCTCCATCAAGGAAGAATGTTTGCATGGGCTTTGCCAAGAAGAGTGGGAAGTTCAAAGAAAGAATAAAAGAGAAAAAGGAAGAACATCCCACTGTTTCCACAATTACTCCTACAGAGCTGGTGGAGTGGGACAGCAGAACAATGCCCAGGAAACTTCCTGCTGTGCAAGCTCACTGCCACCCAGTGCCCGGGGCTGCTGTCTTTTAGAAAACTCCTCCTGCATCCACTATTTGGACTGTGCTGCACCTCTCCCCAGCCTGGAAAGAGAAACACAGAAGGGAAAAGGGAGCTGTCCCATTCCAGGCCATACCCATTAAAAGCCTGAGCTTCTTTCTGCAAAATATTTCTAGCAGAATATATTGAATATCCTGCAGGTGTAGCAAGGTTTGAGCACAACACTTTTTTTTTCCTGCCCCCCACCTCACTACTCACTTGTATTCCAAATTCTGGCAGCCAGGCTGAGCTCTGCTCCACCTGCTGAGGAACCCCACACCTGCCTTGAGAAACCCAGGGACAGCTGTAGGATATTCCAGAGAAAGAAACACCATCCAGAGGAAATAAAAGGTATAAACAGCTTCTGGAAGGAGCAGTTGGGTGTCATAAACGAGACTTGGGGAAACTGGAACAGAGAGGGGTGAGCTGGGAGAGAGATCAGTCTTTATCAGGGAAACCTTTTCTTGCAGCTATTTCTCAACAGAGCAGCACTAAGAAAAGCAAGTTGAAGTTTGTCCCTGCTGCTCCCACACAAACTGCTTTTGTGACTAAAAGCCAAAACTGTTTTCAAATATCAATAATAAAAATACACACAATTCTTTCAGCTCCAACCATCAGGAAGGAAAAGGTTTCAGTGTCCTTTTTTAAAGGAAGAATCACATTTTTAAATACCACTTTCTCTCCTAAGATCCAGTCTCCTTTCTGCCACTAGATGTCTCACAAGTAAGAGGAGATCCCAGATGGGAGCACTGTGAGCTAATTGTAATTTGGATTTTCATTTGAGCTGCTTCAAGCTCTTAACATATTATTCAACTCAGTAAAAGCTTTCTCAAATTTGTAAATACAACAAAAGACTCTTGCTGGACTGATATATTCATTTAACAGCCATTTTGATGGTATAATATTAGATGTTAATCCCATATTCAGGTTGTTTCTATGCTTCAGTTCTCTAAGTTTTAAATATAATGCAATTCTAGCAGGCAAGCATTATAGTGAAGGTATTACCCCATGGGAACAGTTTTGTTGATGTTTATTTCAGTATTAAAATAAACATCAGAGATAGAACTGTAAAACATCATCGAAGAAACTACTTATTAGAGCTAACACACTTAGGAGAAAATAGCCTAGATAATTTTATGTCCCTTTAGGGGCTGGGAACTGCAGGTGGTGAAGCATCAAACAGGCCACCAAGCCATGTGCTGAATGCTGAGTAGGCCCCATCCATACAAGATCTTGTCCCATTTCAGTTATCTGAGGTAAAATAAGATTTTTCTTACAAGAAAACAACTCTATTTCTTGTTTCTACATTTGACCAGAAAAATTCCCAGCTGCACCCATCAGCCTCAGCCACAGCGATTTCTCATGTGCCCCAGCTCCCTCCATATGACTTTTGGGGCTTCCTTAATAACCCTATCACCCTGGGTTCCCTCAGTGCCTCCCCAGGTCTGGTGTGCAGCACAGAGGGTCTGGGTTGCTTTAAGGGGAGCTGAGAGATCCCCAATTGCCCTTGCTTGACCTGCTGGCAGCTCCACCTAGGGCAGCTCCATCCCTGGAAGTGCTCAGGGCCAGGCTGGATGAAGCTCTGAATGACCTGGGACAGTGCAAGGTGTCCCTGCCCATGGCAGGGGGTGGGATGAGATGGTCCTTGAGGTCCCTTCCAGCCCAAACCAGTCTGAGACGCTGTGGGGAGGATATGCTGTGTCCCATCATTTAGGTAATTAATGGCAATTAACATAACCCATCACCAGGGGACCTCAGCAGCAACCGCTCTGCAGCGGGACTTTGTGCCACTGTCCAACACCCTCTGGTCATTTGGCCAGTTTCCAGTTTGCCCCACTAGCCACTTCCTTAAGCTGCACTCCATCAGCCCATGCACAAGGATGGTGTGGGGGACAGAATCAAAGGCTTTAGGAAAGTTGAGGTGGACACTCCCCACTGCTCTTCCCTCATCTACTACCAAGTCACCTCATCATGGAAAGCTGCCATTTGGTTAAACACAATTCTGCCTTCCTAAATGGAGGTAGATTATCATTAATGACTTGGTTGTTCTTCACATGCCCAGAAATGGTTTGCAGAATTCGTTTCGCCACCTTCCCAACGACTGAGGTGAAGCTGATGAGCGTGTAACAATCCAGATCCTCCTTCAAGTGATGATTACTCTCCCAGTCCTTGGGAACCCCTCCAAGTCCCCATGACCTCCCAAAGGGTGGCCTTGCAATGACAGCAGGGGCTCCCACAGCACTCCTGGGTGCATCCCATCCCATCAAGCCACAAGGATTTATGTATTCCCAGTTCAAGTGCTCCCGAAGCCAGTGCCCATGCTGTGACTGTTTTCTTCGGTGGGGAATGGCAGTGTCCCCTATCCATGCAAGAAGCCTCTCACCTCTGCCTGGCTATGGCATCCCAGGGTGTTTTCCAGGAAACCCCAGAGGCCAGAGGGAAGAAAGGACACAAAAGGCAACCCAAGTGACAGTAGAAAACTCAACCCCAGTGATGCTGGGAACCTCTGAAGCTTTACTTGAACTGCTCAGTCTGTTATAAGGCAACAGGATTTCATCCCACAGCTGGCACAGCCCCGAGTGCAACAGATTTTCTGCTATAAGGGGTGGATCATTTCAGCCCATTGCAGACAACAAACATTTGACAGCCAAATAAATAAAGCCTATTTTTATTTCACAGAGCAGTTTCCTGATTTTCTGTCACCACTCATGTCTCAGCACACAAAAACCCTAAGTAAACCAAGGAAGGAGATATTTTATTCATGAGTACAAAGCCCAGCTGAGTTCTGAGAAAGCTTATTATTGCTTTTGAGGTGTCTCATCTAGAGGCATGGAGCTGTGCAGTGCAGCACACAGAAAGTGCCACAAGTCCCCAGCATAACCAACTTGGCAGAACATGCACAGGGAATGGCTGGTGTGTGAGAAGAGGCTTCTGCAATCCATTGTCAAACCAGAATTTGGTCCCAGCTCTATTTTGTGTATTCTAGCTGCTTAATCCAATTACAAGAAGTGACCAGCTAAGGATTAGATGAGAAGGAAGCCAAGGAAGTGACTTTGGCCCAGGACTCAGCTGGCAGATGCCAAATTACACAGTACAATTCCCTCAGCAAACCTGCATTTATTTCTGTAACAGTTCACTTCAGCCACTGCAGATAAACAACTCGACAGCATCTTCAGCTCAGCAGTTTTGCCCTCAAGATTGTCAAAACACAGTTAAGCTCAGACTCATCTCCTGCTTCCTTAAATTGGGGTGCTGACCTATGTAAGCCACAGAAAAAGCTGCTGTTCTTATTTGTCCTTGCTTTTCCAAGTGATACTGGGAAAACTGCCTGAACGTGGAAAGTCAGAAACTGGGATTCATTGCCTGTTCAATATTTATCTGTGAAAACATTTCCCATTCTTACCAGCTCAGCGAGCAGCAAACATTCCAATAGTATCAGCACAAGGAAAAGTCAGTGACGGTGGAACTGGAAGCAGGAGGCTGGCTGAGCGCAGAGCCACGAGAAGCAGCACCTGATGGCACCAACAGCCCCATGCTGCCCTGAGCAGCCTCTTCCTGCAGCCCTGTCCAGAGGGTCCCTTTCAGCTCCATGCCTGGCACCCCGTCCTGGCCTGAGCTAGAAGGCAGGTAACCCCTTGGACCCATCTGGAACCTTTGCTACAGCCCCACTTCCTGCTGCTCCTCTGTGGAGCCCTGGCTGGATCCTGGTCCATCCCCTCACTTGGTCTGGAGCTTTCCATGGAGCCTTTTACACGCGCTCAGCTCAGCTGCTGCATCCTCACAGGCTTGAGGCAAAGGTTTCAAATGGGAAAACGCAGCCCTGGCTGCGGTGCTGGTGGTGTTTAAGGCATTTAGTGGCTATCCCAGTGACTGCATGGGACACCAGCAGCTGTATTTACCAGCCTGAAGTGCCTTGAGTGCTCAGAAGTTTCACAGACATAGCTCACAGGCACACCACTGTGGAGACAGCCTTCAAGAAAGTTAGGCTTCCAAAGGACAGGAAAGAGGTTTGCTATCAGCACTAGGAATCCCCTGTCAAGCACTTCTGTTAAGCCTCTCAAGCTTTAGTTTTTTGTACAGTCCTTCTAGCAGCTTTTGGTATCCCACTGCCTCATTTACCTGATCATCCTGTTTTTTAGGTGTTTTTCTGAGAGCCACAGCATTCCTCTCACTGGGATTCAGCTGGATGCAGGATTTGGCCACATCCATCACACACACACACACCCCTGCCAGCTCCCACAGGCACCATCCAGGTGAGTGCAGCAGCTTCCTGCTGAGATACCAACTTGTTCACTGCCCACCATCCAAACATCCCTGTGGATGGTCTGTGCAGGAGTCACCAACCACTGCCCCTGGAATCACCTCGGCTCTTGCTCTCCAAGATCACTTGGCTGTCCCAAAGCTAATGGAACTGGGGCACCCAGACACAAACCCAACCCTGGGAACAGCCTGTGGATCCAAATTCCCCCTGTGACCATGTAAGAGCAAGTGACAGGGGACCGGCCAACATCTGGAGCTTCAACAGCAGGCTGCAGGACAGCTCCATGAAAACTGCCTGGATTTGTCTGAACTGCACATGGAACTGTTTGTCAGTACTAGATCAACACCTTGCAGACAGAATAAATCACTGTGTTTGATAATAAGGGGGTTGAATACGTATTTCAGTCTCTTGCTTAGATATATGCCACGTCTGCAAGCTGAAAGGAGAAGCAGGCAATGAATATTTTAACAAATATTCTAAAGGTTGTACCAACACAAGCTGATGGAACGCACAAATAGGAAAAAATCCACAAACTTTGCGTAATTACTTCCTTATGAATTAGTCCAAGAGGCTCACAGATTGCTGGCTGAACTCTTTAGAATAGTGTTACTTAAATTAGGCACTGTAGTCACAGTTCTGGTTTACATACATTTAACTCTCCCTTCTCACACAAACTTCGTATTTTAACAAATAACTCATTTCTTCAGTCTATTCTTCTCCTTTTAAAGATAGCACTGTCAGGGAAGGTCACTGGTTTGGAAATCTTTAAGCTTAATTAAATTTAACCCACCAGCCCCCAACCTTATTTACTAAATTTGGCTGAAGGTGGAGCTGTCTGAGTGCATGTGCTGCCTTGCCTGTGAAAGCAGATGGCATTTTCCTTCCCCAGCTGAGACAAAGGCATTCCCAGAGCAATTCAAACCCTTCCACACTGCCATCCTCTGGCAAAATATGCATTTACAATATTAATGACAGTTATTTTTGTCCTGTGGCGCATTCAGTCTTAGAAGAATAGTGGGAATCTCTTCCTAGTTACTGAAAAATCTTTACTGGAAAAAACCCAGTAAGTCTGATCAAAACAGAAGGAAGAGGGGTGTTTTCCCCCCATCCAAGTGCATCTTTCTTGTAGTACTTCCATGAAGATGAACATACAGTTATCCATAAAGGTATCATATTTATAACAGGATATCTAAGGACAGTATTATTAGAATGCATGTTTTTCAAGCTCAGAAGCTGCAGGATAGAAAAAAAGGTCAAAGCAGACTTAATACAGAAGGAAGTTTGCTTTTGAGATGTCTGACCAGAGCCAGACCCTGCATGATTGATCCTGTCTGGGGGCTGAGCTGTATGAGAGTGACAAACAACCCAACCAGGACCTGCTTGAATTGGCAAAAAAACTGGCACTTGCATGGTTACCTAGAGTACTTGGTCTCAAACAAGATCCTGGCATTGCTGGCTGAATTTCCCCACCTGTAATCCACATCATCAGCAGGAAAACAACCAGGTCTCTCTCACCTGTGGCAAATAAGGAAAGCAATTCCTCAATCACAGACAAGAAGGCACCGGAGTTTTCTGTCAATCCAGCTACAGCAAACACACTTGAACACTTCCAGGGATGGGGCAGCCACAGCTTCTCTGGGAAATGTGTGCCAGGGCCTCACCACCCTCACTGTCAATAATTTCTTCCTAATATAAATTTGAATCTGATGTAAATATCACTGCAGAGCTCTCGTGTTAAAAAAAAAAACCAGCAGGCTCTTCTGTAATGAAGATGAATTTACCCCAAGATTGTGTCCAGGCAATTCTCTCTGCTATGGACCTCAGCCACAAAATGAAATTAGAGCCTGCAACAGCAAAGAATATAAAACTGACCGGTGCCATAACTGTGTGCAGTGAGAATTGTAAAAGTGCCTCCCTTAGTGCCATCAGGCAAATAATCCTTGACAGCAAACAACAAGCACACACTGAGACATCACCTGGAATTAACAGCTGCAACACCTGCTGGGCTTTAAGTAACACATAGAAGGTAGCAAGGCAGGTGTTAGAGAACAACATGCATGAATTGGAGAGGATGTAGTCCAAAGGCTGTTGCAGAGGTGCTGTGCAGTGTGAATTGGAGAGGATGCAGCCCAAAGGCTGTCGCAGAGGTGCTGTGCAGTGATGGCTTTCTCCTTAACTGCGGGGTCTCGGAGTGCCAGAATTCAGGAGCAGACTGATGGCACTCCCCTCCTGACGCCTCCGGGCTGTGAGCCTCAGTAAGCTGCACGAACAGGCTGACAAAGAGCACCCCCAGGAGCCTGGGACAGGTTGAAGTCACAAGATGGATAATTTACAACACCAGAGTCACGCTGACAGCAGCGTCACCCGCTTCTGTGCAGGTCTGGTGCAAGAGGAACAATTCACCTTCCCCTCGGGGGAGAACAGAAATATTCCGCCAAATCTCAACACAGACTCCAGAGATTCCCCTGGCTGCCAGCTCACATATAAACCCACTTGCAAATACAGTTCTAGTCCTGGGATGCATGCACTAGATCAAGCCTGGGAACCACTCAGGGAAGCATGGACCCCCACACTTACACTGTGCAGCATCCACTTGCAAATTTAGCTGCATTCAAGAGCTGAGACCTTAATTTGGCATTTCAGACTGCTGCATTTGCTTTGGTAGTTTTCCTATTACTGTTGTGAATAGTGTCTGGGCTCCTACATAATTAACAGCAGCATAATGCCTACCAAGTGCTTCTAATTTGCTAGGCTGCCTTTTCAGGCAAGTGAAAAAAAAACTTAAGCAGACATTAGCAAGCAAGAGGCAGAACCCCACACACACTGCTGGTGGAAGAATCTTGAGTTCCTGCTTTGAGCAAAAACCTGAAAGGATGAAACTCTCCACCAAAATAATCTAAAAAGCAAAACCCAATAGATATCAGGTGAGTCCACCCTACTATGGTGTGAGACCAGGAGCATGTCCAGCTTTCATCTTTGAGATACAGAGATGTGCCATTTCTACCAGAGTGAGCTACAGACAGATGTCAGATGTCCTGTCTGTCATTTTCTGCCCCACATAGGTCTCCCTGGTACTAATACTAGTGTCTAATACTGAGCCAGGGACTGTAGCATTTCCTGTTTCCCCAAATTAAAGAAAAATCCTAAGAGATTCAACCTCCCAGCCCTGGGACAGTTCTCTCTCTCAAGTACTCCACAGAAAATCTCCCATGAGAGAATCTCTTCTTACTCTCCTTCCTCCTGAACCTCTTTCATAAGCCATTCACTTTTATCAGAATCCTTTCTATCTTGGCTTTTTTTTTTTTTTTACCATCTCTTCTCCCTTCCCCTCCTTTTTTTTTTACTGCCAGGAAAAGAAGTTCTCACAGAGTGCAGCTGCATGTAACTGAGGATTTGGAATTCTGCAAGATGCCTTGGGTTGCTGTGGACAGCATACCAACCAAGCCTTAAAAAAGCTAGAGGAAGAATCACACACAGCCCCTACATCTCAAGTAATTCCCACGTTCCAGTCAATATAGCTGATGTTTTGGTGCTGCAGTGATTTTCCCTGAGCCTAGGAATGGGAAGCAGGCACGGCTGGGTGTTTATCTTTTAGCTCATTCCCTTCAGTATCCAACAAGCCTCTTTTTAACTTCCCTGATAACAAGTACATTGTTTACAGCAAACATTCTCACAGAAGAATGTAGGTTGCACCCGAGGTCAGACACGGGAAGATGTTTATTAGCACAGCTGAAGGGACATGCAGCAGGTAATTCTGCCTCTGTTTTTCTCTAGTATCAAAGGTGCAATATGGAACTACATGAATTTTTAGATGCAAGGTTTCATGTTGTTCCCTATAAAAATAAGTTTCACCTGAACATCCCCCCTTCCTCCTATTTTCCATTAGCTCCTAGTGCTAAGCACAATATCATAGAATCCCTGAATGGTTGGGGTTGGAAGGATCTTAAAGCTCATTTCACTCCCCAGTCTGCCATGGCAGGGACACCTCTCACTATCCCAAGTTGCTCCAAGCCCCATCCAGCTTGGCCTTAGGCACTTGTAGGGATGGGGCAGCCACAGCTTTTCTGGGCAACCTGATATAACCCTCATACAGCGTGGAAGATGCCTTTGGTTGGTTGAGGTCAGGTGTCCTGGTTGGGCTCTCTCCCTGTTCCTCACTGAGCCCCTCACACAGCCCAGCAAGAGGCAAAACGCTCCAGTCTTACCAACGCTGCACCAATCACAAATCCAGAACAGCACCATACAGGCTGCATGTCAGCGCTTCTGTGCTGCCCCTTTGGGCATGAGACTGTTCCTAAAGACCTGACACAGCAGCAGGGACCAGCAGCAATGCCCTTCCTCACCTCGGAAAAGGATGAGCATTTAGTGCCCTGAGCAGCCCTACCTGGGACATTCACTCACAGACCAGGATCTGCACTCAGACCAGGCCTGAGTTACAGCAAACAGTGTGCCAGGAGTGTCTCCAGCACATCTCCTGGATGAACTTCTTGGACTCACATTGTCTCTTCCCCCATCTTGTGGCTGGAGGAATTGCCTTGGACCATCCCTCAATGAAACTCTTCCCTTTGCCAAAGGCAGTGATGCCTGGACTAATGCACCATTTCCATTTGATAAACACTGGTCCCAGCTGCCACCACCTCCACAGATGTTGTTCAGATGCTGATGGGGCCAAAAGCTCAGGATTGCTTCTTAAGGGCTGTAAAGCACTGGAACAGCAGTTGCCCTGGGCACTGGTAGAGTCACCATCCCTGGCAGTGCTCAAAAAATGTGGCAGCTAAGCCAAGTTAAAGTCTGGTACAAGTGGCCACAAAGCTATCCTCCTTCAAACAGCATCACTATTCAATGTGTTCATCCCTGCTCCTCAGCAGCTTTGAGTGAATATCCATTTCTGTGGCCATCTTGGCTTTAACACATGTGCACAGTACAAGCAAGGCCACTGCTCAGCCCTCACTCCTTGGAGGAGAATGAAAGGACAAACAGCATGCGACAGATATGTCTCAGTCACCTCACACATTGCTGGGATGGTGCTGGGATACTGCAGCCCAGGAATGCAAGAAACAAGCAGCTTTGCTGTTCATTTCCTTCCCAGCTGCAGAGACATCGAGATTCTCCAGGACTTGTCCCTGCAGCAAAACATGACACCAATTACAGTGACCCCCAAAGGGAGAATGTATCTTCAGCCACTGCATTCATCACCCCTCGTGCATCACACCAAATGTTCAAGCAGGTAATTATGTCACAGTCTTTGACACGATATGGAAAACAATCCCCCTCCCCTGCCAAGCTAACAGACTTCCTCAGCCAAACGCTCCTGAACTCTTAATTACAGTTTCAAAGTGCTGAGGGCTCAGGTTTAGTGACTCCCCTCCCAAGCTGGGAAGTGCTGGCATACCTTTTTTCACCATTAAGTGTCTACATTTGCAAACAAATCCCGGGCAGAGCTCCGGCGCCTGCTGTTTGATGGCTTTCACTGGAGTCAGGCAGATGAACCAGAGGGAATCAGCGCCTTGGTTTAACAAAGCCCAGCTACAAACCAGCTGACACGGGGCTGTCAGCACGCTTGTCAGACTTCAGAGGGAGGAAGCAAGGTTATCCCTGTACAATAGAACAGCATACTACAGATAGACTTGAGCGAGGACTGTAGATGAAAAGAGGATTACAGCTTAAGGGAAGCTGGCACTCCAGCTAGGGAGCATCCTGGGCCTTCCTGCCATGGTCCATTATAAACACACAGCTCAGCATCTCAGAGTTGTTAGATTTGTGTCCATTATCTTGTGCCTGTAGAACCACAGAATTTCAGAATGATTTGAGTTGGACAGGATTTTAAAGCTTATCTTGTTCCTGCCCCTGCCATGGGAAGGGACACTCCCCTAGACCAGGTTTCTCCAACTCCTGCCCTGTCCAGCCTGGCCTTGGACACTTCCAAGTATGGGGCAGCCACAGCTTCTCTGGGGCAGTCTGTGCCAGGGCCTCACCAGCCTCACAGGGAGGAATTTCTTCCTAACATCTAATCTAACCCTGCCCTCTGTCACTTTAAAACCACTGTCCCTTGTCCTGTCACTGTGTGCCCCCCTCCTTTGAAAACATTACAAGTTGAAACCTCTTGTTTACGTTCCAAGCTTGCAAAGAAGATGATGCTTTTAAACCCAGATTTGGTGCCCTTGTGCATCTGTAGAAATGGGAATTTAAAACCTGTACTGTTCTGCCATCCATCCAGAGAGCTTCCTTCTTCAGGGCAGGACATAGCACACCAGTGTGGCAGCTCAGAAATCCAAGCCCCTCCAGGTACAACAGATGTGCTCTTTCATTTTCTGCTAATTGACTTTGTGCTCATCTTCTACTACCTGACAGGTCACTGGCAACCTAGAAGGGCCTGTGACTATCAAGTACTTCTGTTCATCAAGCTTCTAGTGTCATTTACCTCCCCCAATTTAAGAAGCAGAGGACATTCCCAGCCAAAGAGGGTGCCTCAGTCTGGAAAGAACAGTTCTCTCTCTCAGGCTGTAACAGAGCCCAGCACATTCTGGACAGTTGTTTGCTCACACATCTGTAGTGGTTTCGGGGTGCTGTAGGAATCTCTGCGATGTGCCGGCGATTTGGACAGAGCTCTCCAGAGTCCAGTCTGAGAGCATGGAGGTTTATTGGGGAAACAGGGTGGGGGGAGGGG
>VZTX01016183.1:0-16526 GCA_013400915.1 Pardalotus punctatus
TTCCTTTCCTTTCCTTTCCTTCAATTACCTGAAAAGAGGGTGTGACCAGGTGACAGCTGGTCTCTGCTTCCAAGTAACAAGCAATAGGACTAGAGGAAGTGGCCTCAGCTTTTGCCAGAGGACATTTAGATTAAATATTAGGAAAAATGTCTTCACTGAAAGTGTCAAGCCCTGGAACAGCCTGCCCAGGGCAGTGGCAGACTTACTGCTCCTATAGGGATTTAAAACACGTGTGGCATTTGGGGACTTGGTGTAGTAGAGGACTTGGCAGTGCTGGGATAAGGGTTAGATTCAATGATCTTAGAGGTCTTTGACCATCCAAATTTTTCTATGAACCCATGATTCTGTGATTTGGGAGTTGTTTTTGGTTTTTGGTGTAACACACACATATCAAGCTCCTGAACTCTTGCAGGGAGCACTTTAGGACACCTAAAGAAAAAGAAATGGCACATAAGCTATTCCAGGAGAGGTAGAGGAAACCCAGAGGGTTCACCCAGTGTTTTGAGGTCACATAAAAATTCCTTTAAAATCCCAGCCCTTTCTAAATCCTTTCTAATCTGACAAGGGCCATAGAATATTCCTTGTCCTGTTGTGAATATCCACAGCTCTAGGAGTTCAGAGTTGGTAATTTTCTACCACTGACTGTTGATAAAATGAGAGTAAAGCAGAGAAGAAACATTGACAGAAAGCAGCTAATTGAGAACAAAGAAAAGAGAAGAAAGCTTCGACCCGTGTCTTCAGTGGTTCCAGAAAGATGAGTTTGGCAACATAAATGAAAATATCAGTTATTAATGATAAAAATATAGGAATTCTGGTTAGTCCTCCTTTATTACACATGTAGCATTGGTGGAATGGTTGAAATTTATTATTATTTTCTAACATGTGTTCATCAATTTGTGTTGAAACATTGAAAGAAACACTTGAAAAGAACATTGTCTTTTACAGTCCTGAAGGCAGCATTCATATTATCAGATTGTTCCACCTGGTATATTTTACTGAAATCAAGTGCATTTAAATACTTTCAAGATTATTAATGATTTACTAATTAATAGGCCTAGTCAGAATCTTGAGTTACAGTTTACAAATTGTTTTAAATTACTTAACCCATCTCTGGCCTCTTGCTTTTTGTTTTAAACAGTGTGGTAGAAAAGAAGTGAAGGTACACAGTACAATTATGATTTATTGATTTATGTGGAAGGGTAACAGCCTTCTTGGCAAGACTTTACTTTTTTAGTGGCTTGCAAAAGGTTATTAGGTAATTACTATTATTATAACTTCAATTTAACATGATTAAATAGTGGTATTTTAATTGGCTGTTGCTGGTACGGCTTGGGAAACAAGAAATATCCTAATTACTAGAGTGATGGATGTCTTGGAAAGCCTAATTGAGGCAGGTCGGATGTATCTATACTTTTGTTTCAGTGGTGAGGTAGTGGATGTTGGTTTCTTTCAACATAAAAATTCATCATGTGGCATTATTAATATTTTAGCTGCAATAAATAGGTTAAAATAATTTTGATTCACACATTTCAAAAGAATGTGGATATGAACACCTAATCATAGATCTACTACCGTGCATGGTATGCTTTACACAAATTTATCCCTAACATTACTGATACTGCAAAGAGTAACAGAGTCCAAATTCCTGGAAAGACCAGTATGACCTAATTCAGCATCAATTTGGTTGCTTTTATTGGCTTTCCTCAGTCAAAACAAGTTGGTCATCTTCATGTCCAGCAGGCATATGCTGTCAATGAAATTCTTAAGGAGGAGCATTGGAGCAGAGAAGAGCAGGGGAGCAGAGCAGGGGAGCAGAGCAGCACCCTGCTGAAATCCTGGAGGAGTCACAATGTCCTACAGCAGCTTAGCACGAAGGTCTGTCAATGTGCCTTGCTCCCCACTATCACCATCACACTCCTGTGGTCCTGTGAATCTTCCTTGCCCCGTGGATGCTTGTTCAAAGCAAAAAGCCTGCAGCCAAATGGGAACTGCAGTCGAGTATCATAGGGAGTGCCTTTGTACACAGTTAATTCTGGCTACATTTCATTAGATGTATATGGAAGGCACAGACCAAGTTCTTTTGAGTTATTTGTTTTGCAAATTAATGATTGAATATTCAGTCAGCTTTCCATGAGAAAAAACATTTATTTTCCATCAAATATGTGTGCATAAATAACCTCTCTCTTCTCATTCAATCACAAAGTCTAAACAAATATTACTGTATTATCTCCAAGTATAAATGTAACCTTGATCTTCAGATGGCAAAGACACTGTTTCTGTGTAGGATGGCACCCAACAGCATTCAGTGCTCACTTCAGCAATAACATAGTTGGATATGAAAAAATCAAAATGAGATACAACCCACCAAAAAAACCCCAAAATTTTCTATGACATTTCCTTTTCTCTTATTTTAACATTAAGAAGAATGTTTGTTTTTAAGCAAGGTCAGGCATTGCAGAATACACTGATCATATGTCAAAATAGGGCACTAGGCCAAGAGACATTTAAGCAGACATTAGTAATGTGTGTATGTTTGGGGTATCTTCCCAACTCCTTGACACATAAAAAAACCCTCACATTCTTATTGTTTTATAAGAAACACCACAGCTAATTTGGTACTACCAGTAATAAAACTGTAATTTGCATTACATATTTTAATTATATATTGTAATACAAACCCATGTGTTTTTATTATTGATAATTTTCACAGTTTTTATTGACAACCTCTACACCCTGGAAGTCTTGCCAGAATAATGCAAAAGCTTTAGAAAAATAATGTCTCTGGACAATTGTCCACACACTGATTGTCTAGCATGTATTGTAGAGCCCACATACCTTCTTCATAGCCAAAGCTCCCATCAGCTCGATGAAAAGCAGGTGAACACAAAAATTTTCTCTAACAGGGTCCCTTTGAACCCAAACCATTCTGCTAATCTGTGTTTCTGTGCTTGGAAGCAGGTGTGTGCCAATGCACAGGACGATGGGCAGATGGCTGAGCAACATTTCATATCAATGTAAATGGACACTCACAGTGGGGTACAGTCTTTCCAAAACTGACAATCATATTCCATTGCATTTGCTGGGATTGCATGGACCCCAGTTCCACTCTGTATTGAGGAAGGCTGTATTACAGGTTTCTATGGGAAATCTAGAGAAACAGTTTTTGCACCTGTAAAGCAACACTTATACTCCCAACATAACTGAGTTAAGACCAAGGTTTCATGCCTGTAAATACAAAATATAAATTCCTGTCAGTGAAATCTGATGTTTAGAACTATTGTCTGAGAAGCTGCTAGATCAGGATCTGACCTTAAGAAGAAGCAGAGCAGTCAGTGCTGACTGTACCCTGCCAGAACAAACAAAAACAATCACTGCAGGCATAACCTTACAGTTGTTAATAGTCAAGCTAAGACAACGACTCCCACTGTCATGAATTTGTTTTCCATTTATCCAGTTTTGGCCTAGAATGAATCTTAATAGGAAAGCATTCTTCTTTGTCTGTTTCACACTTAATGGGATTAAATATCCTGCAGTCTTTCCTGCTTCATTCTTTCTCTAGAAGGGTAGACATGCAAACATACCAATTTCAAACCTCTCCTCCCAAATCCAAGAAACATTATTTCTTTAAAGGCTTATTTAGTTAATTCATAAAATACTAAGCTGCTTGCAATACAGAAGCTGCCTCTGTCCAGTACAAGGAAGTAATCACGCCTTTATTTCCCTCTCCCCCAGGAAAACTAGAAATAATGAACCTAATTTTGACTAAAACATGTGTTGCCACCACTAACATAAAAGTCATAAGACAAAAGGCAAATATAATACTCATGTAAGACAAAAAGGAAAAAAAGGGCTTTAATTAGTTTCAACACAAGTATTTTCCTTCTAGAGGAGAGATCAGATTGAAGTAAAAAGCAAAATTAGAGCTAATGAATTCTGAATACTTGTAGTATACAGGCACTGAGTCTTATGATCTAGGTGTTAACTTACTTCATATGGTATATGAAACACCACTTTCTGTCAGCTAGTATTTCTGAGAAAAAGGATTAATTCTAACAGTATTTCTCAGAGTATAAATACATATTAAAATGCACATTCTGTTTCTTTGATAATTCATAGTTTCAGAAGGCTATGACATTTTTTAATCATTCTAGACTCAATTTTATTTGATGAGGAGAAAAATCTTAACTTCTGT
The DNA here is from genome assembly GCA_013400915.1 of Pardalotus punctatus. Classification (NCBI taxonomy): domain Eukaryota; kingdom Metazoa; phylum Chordata; class Aves; order Passeriformes; family Pardalotidae; genus Pardalotus; species Pardalotus punctatus. The sequence continues at coordinate 4,193 of VZTX01016183.1, forward strand.
TTCCTTTGCAATAAAAGATTGTTTTCATGAACATTCAAGGCTCCTTTTTTGGGTTAGAAAAGCAAGTTTTTCCATTTACTTTCTCCTCTAGAGCATGCTGCTTTCAAAAACAAGGTCTGTGTCCTCAGGATTGGATGGCATAACTGTGTATACTGGCTCTGAGGATTTAGTTGTCCATCTCCTGAGGCTACGTGGAATTCTTTTCCATGCTCTGAGGATTATCTTTAATATTAATCTCCCAGCGTTTGTAATGGGCCATTTAATTACAAGTCAAAAGGCTTGTTAGTAAGTGCCTGGCACTTGCCCTGCTCATTCTTGCTCTGGACTCTGCAGCAGAGAGTGATTTTTAAGGCAGGCAGGCTGTTCCCTTGCTGATGACAAAATACAGGTCCACACCACTGCCGTAGGTCAGACTTGTCTTAATCCTTAGTACACCAAACCAGGATTTGAGGTATGCTAATCCACATCCTTAGTCTTTTAAAGACCAAGATTAGAGGTCTTCTAATATACAAGAGTGGTCTTCTGCCAGCACTGAATTTAAGGAGCAGATGTACTCTTAACTAAAAAGCCTCTTAGCCCTGCAAAGTAAAATCATTCTTATTAAGTCTGGCTCTCAAGATGGAAAAATGATCCTTGGATGAGGATCACAGCCTTGTCTTGGTAGTCTGGGTTGTCACACACTGCTGAGTCACAAGGCAGAGCATCATGTTGTGGGAACAGTAAGAAGTGACTGAGTCATTAGAAACAAAAGAAAAGGAAGACAAAGAAGCACACAGAAGTTTATCCTCTTTGCTTATGTTCCTCAACTGCAATCATTGCTGCTTCACAAGTGAGCATGCATATTCCAAAACTTGCAGGAAGTCCCAGTTAAAATGGGATTTATTAAATATACAACAGACAACAGCTGGACAGGATCCACATGGGTGGAGACACATCAACCGGTGAACTGGGTATTTTACCAGTGGAATAGCCAAAATAGGCACATGTTCAACTATGAGGATGCTGTCAAGTGTATTTTGCTGAAGTTGGCCATGACTGCTCAGGACCTTAGCCAACAGAAAGTACAAAGCATGGTAATTCATAACAAAAAAATAGAAGGAATCCAGTTACTTTTTACAAGACAGAAAACCAGAACATTCATAATTGGCTATATGTCCTTACAATGGTCTGGAAGGAATAAGTGAATAATGAGTCTCTTTGGGAAGGAATGTGGGTGACTGAGGTGCTGGGCAAGCAGGACCTCAGGGAGAAAGGTCACTTCTTCAGCAGAAGAAAATTAGTTGGTTGGATATTTTTAGATTTCTGCTACAAGGGGCAAAAAGCATCAGTGGCATGGAGAAGAGACTCAAGCAGGGCTCATTTTTGGTCTGAAAGAGTAGAGACCAAGTCCCATCTGAGTAGCAAGAGCAGATGCTGTTTGTGTGCCACAGCAGAGGAGGGGAGCTAGTGGTGTCATCCTCCTGCACACACTCAAGGAGAAACAACTCACAATCTCCCTTTGGCAGGATCCATCAAGGATTTGGAGCGAGGTTAGTGTTTGATCATTCTTTTCTTCTTGCCCTGTCCCAATCTCCAGGACACGCTGTTCTCTCAAACCACAAGGAATTATGGCCCTGTGTGCACATCAAGCAGGAATCCATTCATCCATCCTGTCCTTGCCAGATGGTAAACCTTTGTATTTGTTTCTCTGCTTCCTTACCATGGGGAACAGACAGACCCAAGGCACAAAAAGGCGACAGGTTGTGCAGCACATCCACCACGCAGCTTGTAGGCTATGTGAGGCTAAGAGCAAAGGGAGATTTTGGGCATGCCCTTTCCTTGCTCCCCTTTTTAACAACTGTATATCCCATGCCTGACTCTTTCCAGTCAGGAAACTAGGAAACCACATGCTTAACTTCTGTACAGGAATTGCAAAGCAGAAGCCAAGAAGTTTCTAGGGAAACCACAGTGTTTCATAACCACAGTGTTTTAGGTCCCAGACTGAAACAGAATTTATTCCTATTTATATATCTATCCATCTATATCTATAGCTACATCTACATCTATATCTATACCTATATCTATATCTATCTGTATCTACATCCATATCTATATCTATATTCTTGTATCCCATAATTATTTTCTGTCTGTCTGCACATGGTGACATGTACTTGTTTATGAAGAGTAAAGGCACACTGAAGAAGACAGCTTTTGGAAGTTAGAGCTTCACTGGATAAAATCACTGTGTGCTCAGATCAGTGGTGCTGTGGCACAGGCATGACCATACCATCTTCAAAGCCTACCTGCTGAGTTGGGAAAAAACAGTTACAGTAAAAACCCTTCTGTTTTTACCCCAGGCATTGTTATGGGACCTAGGAATTTATATTTTCCTCCAAATCTTGTCTTTTTGCAAAAATGCTGTCTCTATCATGAATGCAACTTTGACTTGGTTGAAACCAACCAAGCAAAACCATTCTTAGGGTTTTTGGCCTACCATTTAGGCTAGTTTACACAAACTGTCTTCTCAGTTTCAGCATATTACTAGTCCCAAGTATTTACTTCAATAATGCTTTTACAATAATGTTCAATAATGCAATTATTTCCATTTATTTATTGCATACCAGAGTGTTATACTGCAACTATTCCAAAGCATTTATTGAAGAGAAAATAATTTTGAATCATGAAATTAGAAGTGGAAATTCTTTTTGAACATTTTTTTTGTGAAAATTAACAGAATAACGTATTGAAAAGATAAGCCCAAACTTGCATGTGCTACTTTCATACGTCACTATCAGCAGAAGTAACAACGAGCAAATTCTACTGCCATCAAATTTAAAATACATTCTGATTTCTTAGTGGTTTACACTAGTGCTGGTGAAACAGAGTCTACTATAGTAGACCAAGGTCTAGAGTATAAACCAAGCTATAGCAAAATGCATCCGATGTCAGGATGTGCCTGAATTTAAGCAATTTTCTGATGCTGACATGAACAGTCAATTTAACATTATTTTATGTTGCGCACAGAGGTACTTTATTACTGCAAAGCTCTCAATATAATCTAATCCTCTGCAGGCCAAAGCTCTCACTGTGGTTCCCTCAGCAGGATGATGATTTTAGATATAGAATATTGGAGAGCTAGGCATTTGCATGGTAGAGACAGAACACAAATATACTGGGGCTCTCAACTGGGTTCTAAAAAAATTAGCAATCTGAATTGTTCTGTTCAAGTCACTGACACAGAATTTTATTTTTGCTATACAGCAAGGAAAGTGAAACCAGTGGCTTTCTCTAGAACATCACCTAAAATATGTCTGTTGAACCTAGCATTTTTCATCACTTATGCATTTGAATGTGAAATACATGCAGACATCTTTCAAAAGAGGTGAATTATATTGACATGTGAGCAGTGACAAACTCCTGAAACATATCTATTCATCCATTAGATCTACAGATATATTTAAGCAGTTTTAAGTTAAATTTGTCTGGAAAAGGGATCTCCTTCACACAGTGAACTATCAAATGTTACATATTAAGTGTTATTATATAATATTAAATTATAACAACATAATACATAAATATAATACATGAAAGCAATTATACAACATAATATTAACTACAACTCTTTCTACCCTTCAAAATACATAAAATGGCTTCTTGGGGAGAAATTATCTTCTTTGACAAAGAAAATAGAAAAGGCAGTAAGTGTTCTGGTGTTTTTCCCTATAGAGGAGAAAAGCAAAGGCTTGTATGAGTCAGTCAGCATGGCAGGCTGTGTGGTAATGCTTGGTTTGAAAGATATCTAGCTGTGGACTATTTCACCTCATAGAAACAAATAAATGTTTACACTCTCAATCAAATTTTAAATAACGGCTGAGATCAAGGAGCTGCAGGAGGCATTCAATCTGGTTGGGTTAAGTTACACCAAGTGTAAAGATACTGGTCCTGGCTGGGTGCGGCTACTGGGCACACCTGAGTCAGAGCACAAGGAACAGCAAAAAGGGGCCGAGAGTGACTAATTTTATTAAACCACTGAATCTCCTACAGACAGAACATTTTCTCCTAAAAAAGGATTGGTTTTAGAACAATAACAAAATTCATCGCATGACCTTAAACCATGTGAGTACCACCTAGAGATTTAAAATTCAGAAAATGCTGGCAGCAGATGTCATCTTCTGATCTGCTCTGAAAATGCTGATGCATTTACAGTAAATCCCTAAACAGGCCAGTTGTGCAACAAGTTTAAGTGACATAAAGTATTAACATTTATGGTGATGAGTCAAATCAAACAAACAGCCTCTTTTATAAGCTTTCTCACAGCATGTAGTAGCATGTACTCCGAGTAACAAAACATCTGTTACAGCCCTGACTTGCTCACAACCGAGCAAGTGTTGCAATAGGTCTGCAGAGCCAGGCTTCACATTAAGGCTTTAGTGGGTAGATGAGAAGGATCAGCATTAATAAGGTTTACTTCATCTAAGTTTGTTCAGGAAGAATGAGCCAGGTTTCCTGTGTAGAAAACAAAAAAAAGGACCGTATTGCAAAATATCCAAAACTAATTTTAACTCCAGACTCACTTATTTTGATATTACTTGCAGTTCACTCAAGTGCTCAGAAAGCCTCTTTTTATCAGGCGCATTACAGGCAAAAAAGTGAATTATAAAATTTGCTTAGATGGCTCACTTTTGCATAAAGTTGCCCACTATATACATCTGTATACATTTATATATGCCTTCTGATGGACTGCGTCCAATTTTAACAGCTGCCCCTTCTGCTCAGGCTCTTCCTGACTGCCCTGTACATTGCCCACAATGAAGAAAGGGTCATTTACTATCCTGTATTCCCACCTTCAATCCCATACTAACTTTTGACATTTACCAAAAACACTTGGCTTTGTTCCCTCTGACTAGTATAAAGAGTCAACAAAATTCCCATGAGTCATAAATTTAAGACAATGCAGCAGATCATATACTAATTATATACAGACATACACTCATTTTCCAATTCAAAAGTATACTTAAAAAACATTTGTTTAAGGACTTTCCTGACTAGAAATAGCTTCCTGTGTCTGTGAAGGCTTTTGCAGCATTAGACCTTAAAGCTGATGTCTGCCTTGGACACAGGTGATGATGACTATAAACTGTGCAGTTCTATCAGCTGTTATGGAACTGTGACACAGAAGTGGGATTTGTTTGTTTTGTTGGTTTTGGAGTTTTTTTTTAAGCTCAACAATTTATTAGATACAGCAAAATTTGAGTATCACTCTAGCAAAATTAATGGAAATATTTCCATAAGAAAAGTGTTCTTTTGAAGAAAGACTTTCTTGCTCAGACCTTACCCAGTGTGAAGCCTTTAGGCAAGTTCCTGAGGAAGGTATAAAAGACCTTCATTCTCATTTACTGTACATATATACAATGCTGAGAAATGTTCAGAGGAAAATTCCCTTGGTCTCCTGATTTAATGTGTTTTCTTCCGGACTGTCTGTGCATAAGCAGAGTTAATGATTCCTACGAGATCAGCCTGCCTTCCCCCTCAGTTATGAAATACTTCTGTTATTATTTTCTTCCAAGGGAGGAACACTTCTTGCTCATTTATGGCCCCAGATTACTGATCTAACTTTGCAATGTAATACTTGAACCCTTCAGTCAGAACAGGAATAACTACATGGTATGCATGGAGATTAACAGAAAATTCAGCTCTTTGGAATTCCCCCTTATTTTTGACTGTGAAAAGAGTGAGCTCTTCCCTCTCTGTGTTTCAGATCATCACATATTTATCAGGTCACAATTTAGATTTCAAGCTCTTTGGTTCAAGGCTTGTGTCTTCATTTGTATTTGTGTCACAGATTTGGGTACTCAAAAAACTGAGAATAGCACCTCTTAGGAAACTTAGAACAACACTGTGCCACTAGAAAGCTTTCCTATCCAACAGGGTGTCTGCATCACCTTTCATCTTCATAAACAGTAAGGAGAAGTAACAGACGGGTTTGTATCAAACAGACTCTATTACTTTATTAATCAGTGTTAATGTACAGGTTAATTTAAAAAAGCTACAGTTTTTGAAAAGTATCATCTACTTTCAGGATACAAATCTAGGCCAATCACCTTGGTACCTATTGATGCTCACCCACTGTAAAAAATTTACAGTTTGTTTTCTGATATATAAAATTTCAAGCAAACATTCCTTGTTAAACTTTCAGTAAAACTAACAACATTCTACTACAGTTTCATATAGTGTTTTAGTGCAAAAGGAAGTACAAATATAAAAATACTGAGGCTTGAATTAAAAAAAACAAAAAACCAACAACAAAAACCCAAGCAAGCTGTGGAGTTAGAGGTGAGTGTCAGCTATGGGTATTCTTCTAAGCTCTACGATCTGGGAGTTAGCCATGCTGCCACCATCCTGGCTGCCATGACAAGACTCGTTATCACTGACATTGAGACCTGCACCTGAAATAGAGAAAAAACAATAAAAATAAGAATCAGTGAGGATGAAATCTTGACATAGAAATGGGGATACCCTATCCCACTCTGCTTTATTCTGATTATTGAAATGTTTCCTTACCCCACAACCATGTAGCAAGTTTCCTTTTACTAGTCCACCATTCTGAATCCACGGATTATATAATATTATCTGACACAGTTTTGTACCATCCAGATACACTTTTTCATAGTTCCACTGTCAGTCACTTTATCTGGCCCAGTAAGTGGTACAATATCTATTTAGAGGTTGCTTTGAAATCAGAAAAGCATCAGTCAAGGCCTGGCTTAGACTGGGTTCATGGTCTGGCTGTTAGAATCTGGTCTTTCCAAGGATTTCCCCATAAAGATTTGATTTTTAATTATACAATTTCCATGCTAAACCATAATTCCAGCTGTCTTAATAGGACTGTAATTTAACATGAGAAAAGGTGCTGACCAAATATTCTTTAATTTGTTGCAACACTCACTCTCACATTTGTTGCAAACTGGTGCATTATGTTTTCCTTCTACTGGAAGACAATACTAGACTTTGGTCCAAGGGACCTTCCAAAACATGTCTAGAAGAGACCTCAAGAGGACATCTTCTCCATCCTTTTGTCATAGGACTTCTGCTAGCTTTCTGCGTCCTATTTGTTTGATGGGGATTTGGGCTTTTTGGTGGGGGAGGTTTGAATTGATTAGCATGAAGATGGCACATCTAATCCTGCTCTAATTTTTATGAAATGCATTTTTTCCCTGACCATTTCTTCACAGAATAGTTGTTTGAATTATAATCTTTAGTGCTTTTTCAGCTCCTTTCCTTGAGCTGTAGAACAAATTCTACACAATACATGGGTTTTGAGGGCTTAGGGTGTCTAGGCTTTAAATTTGTTTGGAACTGCATATCGGTATAATGAGGCATGAGGATTTCAAGGCAGATTACTTTCAGGCATGATCTTGCAGCAATGTCACTTACAAATGATGAGGGGAGTTATTTGTTTTCAGCAGAAGTAGATCTGTAACTACATACAGCTCAAGGCAGTTACAAAGGAATGACATTTGGCTCAAAACAGCCCTGCTGGGAGAGGCAGTGATTTGCATTTCATAGTGAAAAATATTTTCTAGAGTTTCTATCAGGTGTACAGTGCATCTCTTATTTCTACATCAGCTGACATCCCAGTTTTTTGGCTGGTTTGACAAAAGAAAAGACAAGGGTAACTTAATTTTTTCTAGTTTCTTCATCTTTTTCTATGCTCTCTGTTTTGCCATTTTTACAGACTTTGCCCTTACCACCCTTCCTCCCACTGCCCCTCAAGCAGAAAAGAAGTACTGCAAAGGGGGCAGCACTGAGATGCTGCTTTGCTGTGGGAAATTAGGCTGTAATCACGGGGTTTGATCCAGAGAACTTGTGCAGAAGATCCTTCAGGATTAGCCAGGTTTTCCTGCAGAGATCTGGATGAAATCCTGGTAGGGGCTAAACTTGGGTCCACGCCCTATGATGCTGGGCAAAATAGGGCATGCTGCACCATGATCCTTCTTACACCTGGTTTTGGTGTTTGGGTTGTGGAGGGAACATGTGTCCATGTGACACTCATAAGTCCTTAGGTCTGCATGATCCAAGCTCTTGAGAAAGTAACAACTACTGTCAGAGTATGACAGGAGTAAAGATCCATCAACATACAGAGATATAATAACAAAGTCAAGATTAGGATCTGAATCATTAACATACTTGTTTATAAATGTATTGAAGTTGTATGCATGATTTAAATTTGTATGCACATTTAACATTTCTATTGAGCCAGATCCTAATAACCAAAAGGTTCTTGAAGGTCCTGGGAAAAACAGCAACTGTTTAAACAAGTTATTTTGATTGATATTTGCTTGTTTTACAAAGGAAACATGACTGTAATAGAGAAGATGAATCAGATTGTTGTATTTACCATGTGAGGATGGAAAAACAAGTAAAAAACCATGAAGTAAATAAAATACTTTGAATGAAGAAAGAACATAATACTTCTTATGTAGCATCATTAACAGTGAAACTCATTCAAGACATTTAGTCAACTTGAAAAGGGTATAAATTTCAAAAACTGAAAAAAACCCTATTACTTAAAACCACCTGAAACCACATATGTGATCACCCTGGGCTCAGATTTCAAGGTTACACTGACTGTTGGGGTTAGAAAGATATTTGTCTTACCAGTGAATATACTGGGAAAGTGGCTATTATTCAGTACAGGGTTTCTTAAAGAATCTCTTGCTGGTCACTATAAGAAGATTGGGTGCTGGTCTAATGGTTTTACACAACGTATATTCTTAAATGTCATAAATATGCAAGCTTTGTGTGTTCTCTGTGCAAACTCAGAGAAGATCTTTTTTGTTACAGAGGTTCTTATCAGGAACTTGGTAAACCAGAGACTGAAGTAGGGTACTTTAGGTCTATGAGGGCCTTGTTCTGCTGATGGTGCAAAGACAAACTATGTTAGAGCTGATCCTTTTTAGGAATAAAGACTGAAATGTAACCAGGATACCAGCTTACCAAACAGTAGGCAGACTGGAAAGGGTGTGACTGTTTAAGCGATGGAGTTTCACAGAGTTCATTGGTCCATTGTGTTCTCAGATTAGAGTGGAATTTAAACTCAACCAGATCCCCAAAATCATGCACTCATCTAGAAATGCTAGAATGGGGTAGTAGGTATGTAGCAGGTATGTATTACTTTTCCTCAACTTGTGAAGGAACTATTTGAAGAAAAATTGGCAGGAAAAGGAAGCCATTCTTCCTCTTTTCTCAGGGAAGGATGAACTAGAAACCGAAAAGTCACAGCTCAGGCTTCAGAGCCAGAGGGGTCCCTCCACTGACATCTGCTGGTGAAGGGTTACACCAGAGCATCCTTACGTGCCCCGGAACACCAGCCGCTGTCATCTGTTTGCTCAGAGAGAGATAGCTCAGACTTTCACTAAAATATTTTAAGGGAGACAGAATTTGTTTTGTAATTACTGTACTCATATCTCTGGGCAGACTTTTTATCTCTCAAGCACTTCTATCTTGCTTAATCAATCATGATTTTTATTATATGTGTGGGATGTATATGAATAAGTTTTACAAACAAAATTTAATTCTTCTTTCAGGGTTTTGACTTCACAGAAATGACACCAACAGACATCCAGACTTCTATAAATAAAGTTCAGATTGAACTAAAAATGCTTCCTGGGTATTACTCAGTCACATTCAACAGCCATCAGGTAGCATATGTGCAACAGACCCAGATGAAAAACTGAATGAATATGGACACTAGCTACCTTTCCTTCCTTTTTTTTTTTTTTTTTCTGTGAAGAGATCCCTTCAAAAGAGAAATTATGTAGGCTGATAAGGCAGGGACTTTGCCACCTACAATCTATCTGCCCTGTAACAGACAATCTCCAGGATGCTGCACTGAACACCTTTCAGAATTGAAATTTAAAATATTTCCTCTGGGTCAGCATGGCCACATGAGGTGCTTGATTCTTAAACTGGGGATCTACACTGGCATCAACAAGGTTTATAAAATGCTGAATTTGGAACCCCAGCTCTATTAGATTGAAAATCATGAACCATTTTATATGGCATTGTTATTGAAATAGCTGTATTTGTGTGGGATTTTTAACTTACTCAGTAGATATTTTCTAGGTATTTTCCATATCAGATCATAATTAAAATATTTGCCTAGTATTAGAGAAATACTGGAATATTTATGTAATATTTTTATGACAATTGCCTCTATTAAGAGTAAAAATACACTAAGATATGAATGTATCAGTATTCTGCTCATCTGGGATGGGTCACCTGTCACCCCTGGAGGAGTCTGGGCCTCCCTCAAAGGCTTTGCTGTGTTTTGATCCTACATCTCATCCAAAGGAAATAATTGTTTTGGTTTTGTGCATCACAGAAAGGGAGAGGACAGGAGTATTTGTAAGATATAGGAATATAGATGGAAGCTCAGAAATCAGCAAAGCTCTCATGCATATATGGTATTCGTGCTTTAGAGCAATGTTGATGGGCAGCTTGCTGCTTTGGGACAGATTGCACGGCTCCTTTTTTAACTCCCTACCCCTAAGCAGAGTAGAAGTCCTCAGAGAATTCTGGTATATTGGGCTTTATCCTCATTAACAATAACATATGACTGTGTTGCAATCTGGAAGGCAAAGGTCTTATTAAATTGCCTATCAATATAAACCTTGCACAAGAAATCCGAGGGAAAATGAGATCTAGTCCAAAATTGCAGCACTTTTAAAGTTAATTAGTGAAATCAACAAAAACTTAATTAATAAATACATAACTTTCTCAATAGAAGCTGTTTGAATAATTATAAAAGTCATAAATGAAATACAATAAAATAAGCAAATTAACACAAATTCATAAACCTTAAAAAAGAAAAGGCTTTAGCACATATCAATGAGCAGGACATGTCCATAAATTATTTTTCATACCATAATTGTTCTGTTATTTCCTTCACATAAGCCACCTTGGACCTGGCCTGCCTTCCAAAAGATTTCCAAAATAAAAGAAATTAGGTGAGGTAGTGAGCAGAGTGAATCCTAACTATGTATTTGTGTAGGGACATGAGCACATTTGATGGAAAGCAGGAATTAATTGATCAGGCATTCAAATACAGTGGCTATATGGTATAAGAAGTTCATTGGATTTCTCACACAAAAGAGAAAAACCCTATCACCATGTGATGCTTGCACAAAGCTAGCATAACAGGTGGCTAAGAAACAGTACACTGCTGTCTGCCTGATTTGCTAGAACTGCAGCTGCATGCCTCCACCTGACCCAGCCTGTATCTCAGGTTAATCTGTAATTAAGCCCAGCATTAATGACTGTGGAACCAAGGGCTAAGTGCACAGTTCTACAACACATTCCTTCAGTAACAAGGCCAAATGTGCCAGTGCAACTATTTATGGGGCTGCACTGGACACTGCAAATTTCTAAACACTGACAAGTTAAAAAATAAAGCTTCTCTCTGGAGGTTTGATTTAATTTTTTTTAACCTGTCTTCATTTCTACAGCTGAGAGCAGCCAGTTGCAGAGGCAGGAGGGCAGGAATGAAATTTTAGCTTTGCTGTGATTATACCCTCATTCCCATTGATCCTGGATGCCAGGTTAAACCTTGTGGCCACAAAATTATGCCCTGTGAGGATAAGTTAAAGTCACCTCCAGACAGCTCAGAACTAAGTGAGCAGAAAGGACAGATGAGGCAGAAAGGGGCATAAAAACTTCTTTGCATATTCCTCTGCTAATCTGTGCTGATTCTCAGTCAGCCCTCAGAGTGGGAGCTAACATTTTAACACTGCTATAGCTAAGTTTGGTTACAGATTGGCAGTTTTAGGAAACACACATAATGGGGGATTCTGTTTCAGTTTATCAAAGGTAAGGTTCAAACAATAGCAGATCAGGTATTTCTAACCTTCCTCCAAAAGCAACACTTCCCAGTTTAGGAGTGATAAAACCAGCTAATTGTGTGGCAAAGCACCTTCTCCCTGCTCTTCCAGAATGAGGAATTCTCAACCTACTGTCTTGGGGTGATGTTATGATACTTGTATTCCCTATTGTTTGCATATGTGCTTAGAAATGTGGTCCTGTAGCTTTAATTGCATCCAGCAGCCGAGAGAAACTGCCGGGCGCGGGTTGTTTTGGGGCTCTCCCCCAGGCTTCTCAGCCGAGGAGCGAGGGGGAGGAAGAGTCATTGCCTGTTCTGGCTGATGCTGCTGTTCGTGGTTGCTGCTAGGTTTTCTTCCCTGGGATTTGGTTTTTTTTCTCTTTTCTGTCCCCGTTCTGGATTTCTGTTATTCCGGACTGTTTTCTCTTTCTCGCCTGAGAAACCAAGAAGCCCCCAGAGGACAGTAGACAAGAATCC
>VZTX01016183.1:18254-36874 GCA_013400915.1 Pardalotus punctatus
TGGACAGGGTGAAAAACTTCCAGAACCTTCACACAGGACCCACAGGAGCCATCTTTGTGCCCCTCCCTACCCACTAGCAAAATCTGGGCCAAGTAAAACCACCACAGATGGTGGTTACATGTAGATAACTTTATGTCTTATTAACTATCTATGAATTATCTGATTTCCTTCATAGTGTTCAAGAAGTTAAGAAGTAAAAGCTTTTTTACATACCTAAAAGGTTTGCAGCTGTAAGCTTCTGCACCTAGCATTGAAAGTCTTGCCAAAAAAAGATTTAACTGCTAACAAAGTAGAACTAGTCTGCAAAATGTCTGGAAAAAATTTTAAGTACAAAACAGGTTTTCATAGAACATAGAATGGTTTGGGTTGGGAGGAACCTAAAAGACCATCTATTTCCAACTCCCCACTATTGGCCGGGACACCTTCTACTAGACCAGGTTTCTCAGAGCCCCATTCAACCTGGCCTTGAACACTTCCAGGGATGGGACAGCCACAGCTTCTCTGGGTAACCTGTGCAAGTGCCTCACCACCCTCACAGAAAAGAATTTCTTCCTAATATCTAATCTAAACCTGCCCTCTTTCAGTTCAAAGACATTGTTACCCTGTCACGCTATGTTCTTGTGAAAAGACCCTCTCCAGATCTCTTGTAGCCCCTTTAGGCATCAGAAGGGACTCAAAGCTCTCCCAAAGCTCTCTCCCCAGAGCCTTCCCTTCTCCATGCTGACAACCCAACCTCTCTCAGCCTTTCCTCATAGCAGAGGCACTCCAGTCCTCTGAGCCTCTTCATGGCCTCCTCTGGAATTAGTCCATGTCCTTCACATGTTGAGGGCCCCGTAATTAGAGGAGTTTTCTGCAATGTAAATTTGCTTAGGGTATATAGCATTATGAACTTACTGAATAAAAATACCCCTTTATTATCAGCATTCCCAGTCTTCCATTTAGTTTGACTTTTCTTGATATCACTGAAGGGAACAAGCTTCTGAAATTATGTGTGCTGGATCACTTAACCTGCTACTGTCACCAATGCCTTGCTGTCGTCTCTTGCAAAGCTCAGTGGTATCCCCAAAGATCATTTAGGTGACCTCCTGCTGTCAAGCAAGTCTATTTGTACTTTACCTGGGCGGGCTCTGGTTAGTATCTGCCACATCAGGTAGCAGTCCTTTGCCTCTTTGATTGTATTATCAGACATTCCCATGTTGACTAATCTTTAAGATTTCCATTGGGAATCAGATAACATTAAGAAACCTCATTACCTGTATCTCATGGAATGGTGGCACCATTAGGGTGAATAACACCATAGCAATACAACAAACTCTGAGGGGCAAGGGCAAGAGTCACTCACCAGTCTTTAAAGCAAATATTAGGTCATCAAACTCTTGTGATTCTTCATCAGCAACCAGTGAGCTGGTACTAAATCCTCCAGAAGGGTGAAAAACATTGCCATTTTGTGGACTCTGCTTAAAGGCAGCACTAGCTTGACTAGCAGGCTGCAAAGATGCCCTCTCCCAGTCTGCAGGCACCTGCAGAGTTAAAAAAGACACAGAAATACAGTAATCATCATACCTATTGCACAGAAATGGGAAACTATGACTAGAACTGAAGACCAGATCAAGTGATTTTGAAACCAGCTATTCTGTCACTTCTGAAATGAACCAGGAAGCCTTTTTTAACTTTTAAAAAGAAGTCACATGTATATGTATATGTATATGTATATGTATATGTATATGTATATGTATATGTATATGTATATGTATATGTATATGTATATGTATATGTATCCCTTCCCTTCCCTTCCCTGAACTTCCCTGAAATTCCCTGAACTTCCCTTCTCTGAACTTCCCTTCCCTGAACTTCCCTTCCCTGAACCTCCCTTCCCTGAACTTCTCTGAACTTCTCTTCCTTGAACTTCCCTGAACTTTCCTTCCCATTTTATTCTAATTTTATTACAATTTCCAGAAGTTTTGAGTACCATAATTTTGAGAAATCAACTACTTAAAACTCATCTAAGACCTACAGTAAGCTGAAAGAATTAACCTGATATTTGATTTCTCATTACCTACTTTTGACACTTTAACCAGCCTCTGTAAAACCAGCCTCTTCAGCAAACCGAAGACTCAAGTAGAAAAGGGGGAATTCTCTAGGTGGGATGTTATCAGAGCACAGTAAGCTCCAAGAACACCATGGAAAAAGATAACAATTTTTGTCATTAACATAAATGGAAAAAAAGCTCCCCCTCCCCAAAACATCTCATTGCTATGTATTACACTTCAGAACTAACACTGAAATCTCCAGGTACATTTCAATACACAAGTTAAATGACTACAGAGCACTCCAGAGCACTCTTACCTCTTCCATAGCACTGATGAGGTTCTGTGTGGACTTGCTGATCTCTCCTCCCGCAGCTGGCAGACCACTGCCATGTGTGAAAAACGCTGATCCTGGAGTTGTATGCCCGTTCATGTCTACAGTATAACTTGCTTTCACAGGACAGCAAAGCTGGTTGTGCAGGATAAAATATACCACAAAGACATAAAGACCCTGAAACAGAGATTGAAAGAGAACATCAGCCTGTGAAATGCAGGGAGCTTGAATCAGAGTTTTGTGTGGAAAATGATGGATGGTATCACTGTCCATCAGAGATCTAAAATTTACCAGTAAGTTCATTTCCTCAGTTCTCCCAGCTAAAACACACACACACACACGAACACACACACACAAAAGTAGTTGAAAATTATTATTTGGTAGAACATACAGAGTTTCAGAGGAAAGCCACGATCCCAAAAACAGAAAAACCAACTTGAATTTCACAGTTGTCATAATAGTGAAAATTAAGTTAAAGGCCTCTTTATAATAGTATTTGGCTGCTGTTCCTTAGCCACAATTCTTCATTTGCTTACTGACCTGCTGGCTTTTTGTAATCTTACCTTTTGCAAACTGCACTGCTGCTGTCACAGATACTGTGACTATAAATAAAATTCTCTGTGATATCCACTAATTCAGCACTGGTTTTCATTTCTGATTACAACAGAGGCTCTGCTGTATGCCTCTGCAGTTGTTCTTTAAAACTTGTTAATTTTGACCTTTAGACTGAGCCAAGAAAAGTATTATAACTATGTCTTTTGTTGTAAAGAAATCCAGTAATTGACCTTCTCAATAAAATTTCTGACTTACTTTAATTTTTAAGTTGCATTAATACTGAGGGAAAATAAACCACTCCGACTGATAAATCAGCCTGTTCAATAATTACTAAAGAAGGGGTTACCAAAATAGTACAAAAAGAAGACTTCTGCATTCTTACCAATTGCTGCAATATGATTATTTTTGCCATGTTTTTTGTAATTCACATTATTCTTTGGACCCCTGAAGCCAATTGTACTAAACAGAACAATTCACTTCCAAGGTATCCATTGGCATGGAAGTATTAACTGGGATTACAAACAGTAAGGAGTTTCACCTAATTATACTTGTGAATTTCTAATGAAAGGAATTTTGAAAATACCTGGAGACTGCAAATACCCAAGATATATATTCATTTCCAGGCAACAGCACTTCATGATATATAAATTGATAATTTCTATTGCCAAAACTATATGACAAAATCATCTAGTCCCAAGTGACATATAACAGGATACTGGAATTCAAGAGGATGTCAATCTCAGCTGGCTGAACACGGGGAATACCCTCATACAGCTGCTATAAAACTATACAGCTCAGCGTGTGAGTTTTTATAACAGCAAACTACCAAAAAAAAAGTTAAAAACAACTATTTTGAGAAACCATTTTCCTGCTTTTCCAGATTATTGTTTATTTGTCACGATGATTCAGCAGTTCACTGAGAGGAAATTTCTTTGTGATACATATAAGTACATTCCAAAAAATGGATGCAAACACGTTTGAGATGCTAAAAAGGACCAAAAATATATTTTCATTCTATAAAAAAATTCAAGGTCTCAGATATAGGTAAAACATAAAGGGACCAGCAAATTGATTAATTTAAATTGTTTAATGGATATGAAAAGGATAAAAACCCCAAGAAGAACAGATTACAGTAAGAATGTGAAATTCAGAGTAGCCTCTGGCAGTTCAGTCTCTGCAGGCCTAGCCACAAAAGTTGCACACACATTTCAAGTGGCTTTGTACTTTTCAAGAAAACCCATTGGCTGAAAGTGCTGCACAGAAGAGCTGTCTTTCAAAATTCCAAAGGCATAAGGCATTGGCATACAAGGTTCATGAGAAGTCACTCTCCTGTGCAGCCTCAAGTGCGGACACTCACTTTTCTAAAACAAATAAACATGGAATAAAGTGTCACAGTTATCTCCTTAACCTGGCCTTGTGTCCTGATGTAACTCTCTGCAGATGGATGATGAGACAACTCCTCTGGGTTCTCCCATAGCAATAACATGGAATCAGGGAGGTTATTTTAATGCCTAAGAACAGGAGAAGTCAAAGGCCAAGACAGATAGCAGAACCAAAAACTGTATTTTACATCTCCCGTCTTGTAAATTGTTACAGCAATGTCCTACAAACAGAAGTTTATACCTAATGAAACCCAACACTCCTAAGTAGACAATACATGCACACAGGAATTCTTACGGGACAGAAAATTCCTTGCTTGGCTGGAAAAAGGACAGAACTTTCTTTGACGTATATTTCTCTCCAAATCTAGAATCTCAAGAAGATAACACTCTGTAGACATGAGTTTCTTTGTACCATCACTGTGGTTTTGTTTGAAGCATCCAAAAGGGTTTTGTGGTGTTATTCTGACAATCCTGTGTCCCCATCTTAATAGGGACCACCTGGAAGGTTGTCATGAAGCCAAAACAAGTCAAATGGTCCTGTCCAAATAGCAACAAGTTCTAAAGATCATACACATGAAGATGTCATACAGTAAATCATACTGATTTGTGTTTCTTTTCACACCAGCAGCTAATAGGTTCTTTACTCTGAAAGAGTATGGGCAGGATGCAGATACTCAGGTTATGTCAGTGCAACCACAGCTTTCACAGACTCAGAGGGCTTTTTCAAAAGTTCCAGTTTGAGGAACTGACACCCTCTCCTTATGTTCGCCTTTGTTTCAATCTTTAACACTGTAAAAATAGTCATAAATCGCTATGAAAATAAGGCTGTTGACATTGTAATATGTTTCTCTGTGTTTATCATATGAACAACTCTATCCACGTTGGAACTACTGTACTTTTTCAGAGACACACAGATCTTGTCCTTGATGGTTGGACTAAGTATGAAATCCAGAGACTAGTCAATTTCTGCTGGCAGGCCCATGGGAAACCTGCACCCTCCAAAAGGATTGAAAATAAGTTGGTCAGGGTGTGGATATTAGTACCACAGGCAATGACATCTCTGTTAAAATTGTGGGAAATATTATTTTTTATTCCTAAAAGATTTCATAAAAAAACCCTAACTTAAACTCAAAACTTCAAATCCTAAAATCTCAGCCTAGTGCCAGTACCCTCTGCTGTTGCATATAAATTGAGAGCCATTTTCCTCAGCTCACAAGCATGTGCCAGGGGCCCATGAGAATCTTTTGGGTTCCAGAATGCAATGACTGACTGATAACCTAAGAGCTTGACCTGGGCTCCATGGAAGCAGACTGAACAACTAAGCTAAAGAACTAGGACTCTGGAGGATGTAATGGTAATATTACATAAATTCTGTGCATTGAGCCCACAGGACTACTTACAAAACATTTAACCCCATTTCATTTATAGTTACATTATGATAGTAGCATTAGTACAATGTCACAGTAAAAGATAAGAGAAAAAAGTGGTAGTAGTAATGTATTTCACACGGAGGAAGGTGAGAACTACTTTGAACAGACAATTAGGTTGTCCCAAAGGAGGGTGTACAAACAAGCAACTTACAGTTCTTCTCAAAAGTGATGCCTATTTGAAAAAAGCCTGCACAAGACTGTCTGCAAAGGCTGCTGGTTATTTTACTGATATCTGCAGATGGAAGACAATTAAGCTCCTACTATTTCATCTCAGCAAGCTGCTCTGGCTGGTCAGCACTTCTGTACTCTTATGTCAGGGAAAACAATATCCGTATAAACACAGGTACAACTGCCTGAAAGGAAGCTCACATGGAAGAGTTTAATGGGATCTTTTCAGTCAGTGAGCCTCAGTCCTGCTCTAAGTTATGCCATGTAGTTTACCTCACAAGAGGCAGTTATGAAGGCAACGGGACATGTCAACAGAAGGACAGAATGGTCCTAAGTTGAAACAGGGAAGGTTCCAACTCCATATGAGGAAAACATATTTAATGGGGGGATGGGGGGTTGGTAATTAAGCACTGGAGCAAGCTGCCCAAAGAGACAGTGGAGCTTTCCCTATAGAAGGGTTTTTTTTTCTGGTACTTAAGTACAAAATATATTTGCTGAGAGGGTTTTGTTTCATGTATGTGTGTGAGGGGGATTCTCCCATGCAACAGATTGATTGATTTATTCTGAGGGGCAGGTGCAGGAAGCTAGTAAATTAAGGACAGATTTCCACAGCTGTCAATAAAAAGACAGAATACATTAATATGTTTTACACCTCATGAGATCCCATGCAGAACTGGAGGACTGATCCACAGAAAACCTTCACTGCACACTGGACACTCAGAGTCTCTCTGTCTCTGTCCTCTAACTCTGTGTTCCAACTGCTGATACTACGGTATGTCTAAATTCGAAAACTGAGTTTACTCTGTTACTAGTAATAAGAAAGGATACAACAGACTATAGGCAATCAACAAATCTCTTCATCATCTCCTTTTTATATAGAGAGAAAATTAAGATGCCTACTGTATCACATAATTTTATTATTGTTCTGAAAAGCACAAACACACCATTAGACTTATTTTTTAAGCTAATATATATCATACTTCTCCCACAAGTATTTTAACCATGTCTGAAATACTCTACCCCGAAATGGCAGAACCTGTTTTTCAAGGATAAGTGTATTCAGACACCATCATTGGTTTTAGAGGAATGGTATTTCTATATGTAAAACTAAAGGATCTTAAAAGTACTTTGGGAAAGAAAAGTATTTCATCACTCCATTTTAGCAGTTCCTGAACCTGCTTCTGGGTATGTATCAGCACTAACAAAAACAGCAGGCACACTACAGAAATACTCTTTGTGTTCCTGATTTAATTTAGAAAATTTTATTTGCTAACTATCATCACATGACTATATCACTGAAAGCTGTTTTTCCAAAGGAGAATACATAAAGCAAAATCAAGGCTTCTGAAGAAAGCTGACCTCTTGGTCAGACCACAAAAATACCTCAGTTACTAGAAATGGTTCATTCTGATCCTTAGAACACGGTGGCTGAAAAAACGCTATTATTTTTACAATTACACATTTATTGATGCCAGGCGACAAAAACACCCCAATAAAGCACACAGACATGTATCTTTGATAGCAGAAGAATTGTCCATACTTGGATCAGCATTGGACACTCTGTCTGTCATTACTGTATAGTAATGTCTGTATGGTGGTTTATGCTTGGTTTAGTCTCACTTCAGTTTTTTAATTTTATCAGGATGAGATTTAATCTCATTCTCTGTCTGGACTGTGTTAATTTACTCTTGGCAACCAGTCCTAGGAAGGCCTTTTCTTGTTAACTTACTGGTCATACTGGTCTTCCTTGGTGGTTGTCAGTGGCCAGGGGTGCTGCTGCCATTCCTGGTAGTGTGCAGTTCAATGCCTTGGCTGACTTCTTGTGAACTTCCCCAGGGTTTTTATTAATTTACTGGAAGTTCTTATGTTGTTTTCCATCACTGGCTGGTCGAAGACTGCTGTGAATTAACCCTATTTATGTAACAACTGCCTACTTCTTTTGGAAAAATTACTAGTCTGATAAATATAAATAAACGGCATGTTTCACCAAGTTCAAAAGCTAGTCTCTGCACAGCAAAAAACTACTCACAAAATAAAAGAAATCATATTCAAGAAATCATAATCAGGGCCATTGTGCAATGCATGATATAAATTTGATAATACCTCATTTCCTAATAATTTTTATATTAGTCATGGAACTGAATATTCATACATGCAGGAGTATTAATAATATGAGCCAAATGGCAAAGGCAAAACATAATTCTCTATTTCTTTCTGCAAGTAAAGCTTTCCTTCCTTTCCTGCTTCCCTTCCTTGTTTTCAGAGATAATTATGATAAATTGCAGGCATGGCATTTTTGCATGCAATTTTAATGTGCATTTTATTTTGCCATTATCTTCTTCAACCATATTTTATTTTGAAAGTTTGAAGAGCTTTTATGGTTGTTATTATGACAGAAGTATCATCTTAGTCATATGATACAACATCTTAAGCCAGCACTTAACCTCTCCCACTCATGGCTCTTCAGAAATAATAACCTTTGAAATATAAATCAGACCCTTTGTTTAATTGTGTTTTTTTCTTAGCATTCATAGTGACTGTTGTAAAACCCTGTCTGTAGCAATGCAAGCCCATCAACTGGTGATTACACTCAGTAAGTCGACTTTGGACTTGCTGTGTATCATCCAGTGTTTGTTTATTTGCCATTAAGCACCAGTTTTGATGAAACCATTGTAATTCTTATCAATCGTGCAATTTTTCTTATCACAGTTTCTAGTGGGAACTTTTACTGCTTATCTGCACTTTGTTTCCTGAGGCATTTACACCCCATTTTACTCTGTAGGACAAGATTTGCGTCAGTTACAGCTGAAAATCTAAAAATTCACGTCAAAAGCAAAAGACAATAATAAATGTAATCAAGGATAAATAAAAGTAATTGAGGACTGCAAAGCTCATACCATGTTGGCAGGCAACACTTTTTGAACCAGCCAACTGCCACCACACACCCATAAGAACAGAAGCCACCTTAAAAAATGGAATGAAGAAAAGTAGTAATTCATATATCTATCATTAAATTAAGAATGCATTTACAGGTCTGCTCTGAGATATAGTTATTTTAAGTGCTTTCATTTTTTGGTAAAATTTTAATTCCACAGAGAAACAGGTTACAGGTATATTCTGTAAAAATTACTGTGCTTTCAGCATTTTTAACAAGTTTTCCTAATACTAATGTAACAGCTGAAGCTATAGTCTAAACTGCCAAGTTTCTCTTTATGCAAAACCAGCTATGCCAACACCATGCTGAATCTTGCAACTTCTACTCAAAGCCAACACCATAAATTCCTTTCTGGCAAACTTCATTCAGCTCAGACTTAGTCTAAACTTACCTGTCAGGCTTACCTGACAGGTTCACACATTTTGGCACATCTTTAAAAAGCAGATTTGCTTGGATACTCAGGATTCACTATAAATATTTTGCGTAGCTCTCAGAACACTTATAGCTACTCCCACACAACTGTCATTTGTACCTTTCAGTTCAGCACTGTAAGTGGTGGAAAAGGTTTTGGGGGGTTTTATTTTGGTTTTTTTTTGGTTTGGTTTTCTGTGGCCTTTTTCTTTTTTTGGTCCATTGTTGTTGTTTGTTTTAAGAGCATAGAGTCAACATTAAAAGACGAGTGTTAAGCTTAAAAAAGCTTAACAAGCTTAAAAGCGCACTGAAAATACACATGGCTAGCCAAACCTGCCAAATGCGCAGATTAAGCTAGAATATGATTCTGTCACTTCCTTCCAATGCAGTCATCCCTGAAATATGAAGAAAGCCCTATTTTTGTATTTCAGCTTCGCTGACAAAAAAAGAAATACTGAGTCAAAACCAAAGGTACGAATGATGGGAGAGGTGGAGGGTAAACAGGGGACAGCCAGCATGCAGAAGCAGTATGCAATTCCCCCCACAGCTCTGGCTGCAGCCCCTCATTACAGGGCTTTATGAGAGTCAGCAACCACACATGGCGGTAGGAGGTAAAGAACAAACAAGCACAGACAAAACGGACTGGCACCCCATTGTTCCCCCTCTCTGCCCCAATTCTTAGCCTGGGGATTTTTTCCCCTCTGCCCTTTTTTTCCCATTTTTCTCTCCTGCACAAGCAACAGACATTGGACACAGCATTCTTTGAGGTCCTCTTTGCATTAGGTTCTTCTTGTGCTTTGTCCTATGAGGAGGACCACTACGGTAGAAGAAAGCAGGCAGATTACATATCAGTGGAAAACAGACTATTTGTCCACTCATGAACCTTACAGTAAAAAAGAACAAAAAGAAAGACCAAAAAAATAAAGTTATCCTCATATATTTTTCAACTCCTAGAAATACGAGAGGTAATGAGTTTTCACATGTGCTTAAAAAATTTTTCAAACATTTACTCTCATACTTGCTTTCCATGGTAAACATTTATAACCAAACATATATTTTAGATCACACCTTACAATCAAAGCCTATGACTGCTTTTATTTCTTTCTCATAGAAGAAAAGGTGGATGAAAAATCCTTTTTAACCCCTGCTCCTCATTCAAGAGATTCCCTAACAGTCTCAGAACAGTTAATTCTCTAGTTATATCTGAAAGCAAGTTGAAAACTCAAAAGAGAAGCTAGCAATCAAAAAAAACTACATTCAAAGACCACACAAACTAGTATCACTGTGCACAGTCAAAAAAAGAGCAATCCTGCAGCACATTATTATTTTTATTATTGCTTTTTGTTAAAGCAGTAATTTCTATTTATGTGTATTAATGACTAATACACAGAGATAAAAGAAACATGAAATTGAAAATAGTCATTTATTGAAAGGAAGAGTCAAAAGAGAGAAGCTAACTTTGTGTGTATTGCTGAACTGCTACATGGCATTACAGAAAGTCTCAAAGAGTAAAGTTAGAAGTTATTGCTATAACAACATTTTTCCCCCTTAAGGAATCCTTTCAATGTCATAATCTCTCTTATGCCTACTGTTATCTCTTTCATTCTTGTTACTTTGACAAATTGGATAAACTATTTATTTAGGAGCATTTCACTGCAGTGCCATAAAAAGTTGTAACAAGAACTGTGCAACTTCAGAAACCATAAATGCAAGAAACCTTCAAAAAACTGTCTTGGACAGAACCAAAGGGCTAAGGATAACGGCCATATTTATAATATCTTCTGTTTGAGTGTTTTAGGGCAAGACTGATGGGAATAAGGTGTTTGTGTACTCCAGCGGTGTCTTACTATTTGGAAAACCCTTTGCAGATGCTGCAGCCAGTTAGAGAGCTACAGATGTAAGGCTGTGAAGAACCAAATAAGGTCTCAACACCTTCAACCCTCCCTTAGTTAAAACTGACCCCAGCAAGTAGCTTGCAAAGTCTTTTTATGTTTTTTACATCCAGAATAACAGATGTGTGCGTAATTACAAGAAGCAATTTTGCCAGATAACTGATTGTCTCAGAACTAACAGTTAAGTATAGCAAGCTTTGCTGTTAAGTGACATTCACAGGAACTGTCTGCAGTTTACACTTCCCACTTCCCTTGATTTTAATGAAAAATCCTATAGGTATTTACTGCCAATCCACAGATACAGGGAAAGCAGAAGAAAAGTCTTACTTATAAAAGCAGGAAGATAAAATTGTTTTGGTTAGGTATGCACCTCATAGTTAGGTAGTTCTCTCGAAAAAAGGGAAATATGGGCAAAAATGAGGACAGATACTAGATGTTCCTCCATATCTGACAAGTAGGTGAACAAGAGTAGGTGGAGGCATAATTTGGCTCTGTCATCAAAATCACTCACTTCCAGGCTTGAGATAATAAGCGCCCAGTCTGTGCAAGGACAGAATAAAATGTACTTCAAGAGAGTACTTGAGACCTCTTTTCACAGGAGTGTTACTCAAGAGTAAAATAAAAAACACACGCATACTAAATATTGATTTGATCACAGAATCATACAATGTTAAGGGGTTGGAATAGATCTTAAAGATCATCTAGTCCTGACCCCTGCTGCCATGGACAGGGACATCTCTCTCTAGACCATATTGCTCAAGGCCTTATCCAGCCTGGCCCTAAACAGCATGAAGGTTGGAGCATCCACAACTGCCCTGGGCAACCTGTTCCTCTACCTCATCACCCTCACAGTAAAGAATTTCTTCCTAATATGTAACCTAAATTTCCCCTTTTTCAGTTTGTACCCATTATTCCTTGTCCTATCGCTACAGTTGCTGATAAAGAGTCCCTCTCCAGCTTCCCAGTAGCCGCCCCTCAGTTACTGGAAGGTTGCTATGAGTTTTCCACACAACCTTCCCTTCTCCAGGCTGAACAGCCCCAACTTTCTCAACCTCTCTTCATAGGGGAGGTGCTGCAGTCCTCTTGTCAACTTCTTGGCCCTCCTCTGGACTTGCTCCATCAGTTCCATGTCCTTATTCTGTGGGGATACCAGCACTGAACACAGCACTCCAGCTGGAGTCCCACAAGGGCAGAGCAGAGGGGCAGAATCACCTCCTTCGCCCTGCTGGCCACGCTCCTTTGGATGCAGCCCAGAGCACATTTGGCTCGCTGGGCTGCGAGCACACACAGCCAGCTCATGGTGAGTTTTCATCAGCCAGCACCACCAAGTCTTTCTCCTCAGGCTGCTCTCAGTCACTGCTCTGCCCAGCCTGTCGCTGTGTTTGGGATTGCCAGGACCCAAGTGTAGGACCTGGCACGTTGCTTTGTTGAACTCCATGAGGTTTGCACGGGCCCATCTCTCAAGCGTGTCAAGGTCCCTGTGGATCTTGGCATCCCTTCCCTCCAGCGTGTCCACTGCAACACACACCTTGGTGCCACCAGCCAACCTGCTGAGGGTGCCTTCAATCTCACCATCATCAGTCTTCTACTAGAAACTCTTGTCTTGAGGATTTTTTTAGAAAGCTTTCTAAAATTTGAATTTGTTTGTTACACAAATTTTTTTTAAGATCAACTTTTCTTTTAAGATCATTGCCACAAAAATTTCTATCAAGGCTTTCTAAATAGACTCAGACAGAAGTACCAACTATATTGTGAACAAAAAAAAATAAATAAAAGTAGGAAAATTACAGAAAATGGAAAGCAAATTAAATTGACATTGAGGAAATACCAATGGTTCTCTCTAAACAGGGATCCCTCTGCATTTTTGAGACAACAACACTTGGGAGAGTAATGACCTATGTAATACAACTAAATATATATAGTAAAATTAAATATTATTTTATATAGTATTTAGTTATTTATTCTACTAATAAAACCATAATTTACATGTCAATACATACCAATGCCAAAGGAGACACATTGGCCCTTATATATATATATAAGGTTACATATATATAATATATACATAAATCTCTCTCTATATATATATGTAGTTATGAACGTATCTATTTTAAAAGTAAGCAACTGGATCATTTGATTCCATGTGTTAGTATATTTATTGAACTTTGCCATAAAGTAGCTCTACCCATTGTCAGCAAAAGAGATAGTGTAAGTCATCAAATACACATCAAAACTGCTGGTTCTCCTTGCACCTGGAAAACAAGAAGTTGCTTTCCTTCTTGGAAATTCTCTGCAATGGATTAATGCAAGAAATTACCTCAGACTTGTTTGAAGCAGTTAACAGAAAGATTTGGGTATGACTTGCTCTGTGACCCATTCCTGCTATCTGTGAAGCATTTCTTCTGAGGAAAAAATTATAGGAACAGTTGAAGGATGGACTTTCACACATTTCTAAAAGCAATACATTTCTCAGCTGTTTTTTGTTGGTTTTGGTGGGGGTTTTTTTGTTGTTGTTGGGGTTTTTTAAAAAATTTTTTATTTATATTTTTCTATTGCTTAGCACGAAATATATGTCCTTCTGAGGTCTCCCGCTTTGAGTGAGGGCTGCAGATTACTGTCTATTCTTTCCCAGCACCTTTCTATGGCAATAACTGCTGGCTCTGCAGGATCATGTTTTCTCATTGCAAAGTTATCCAAAGTGTTTAATGGAACTGTCTGGGCAGCATGGCAAATTCAGTGTACAGCAAACACACACAGCCACCAGCTGCAGAGCTGCATGGGGTATCTGGAAAAGAGTGCACAGCTCTAACAAGTTCTTCTTTAGTTTTTTGTTGCTTTTTAGCTGTTGTTTTTTTTTTTTTTTTTTTTACTGTAGTGCATTTGACTTTGTCTTCCTTTGCACCTTTTTGTTCCCAGTGGCAGTAAGCAGGTACCAGTTCTGCCATTACCCCTCCATCAGTCAGAGCAGGGACAAAGAACTGCAGACTCGCTCCTCCCCGCACATATGATCCCAGGCAGCACTGGCTCTGCCTGCAGAGCACAGCCAACACAGAGAGGTGAGTTCCACAAGCCTGGAGGTACTTACAGGTCAGACCTGATGGGGAACACTGGCCTAACTGGACTTCCACCTCCCGAATGTGCATGTTCAGATGTTTGCAGAAGCATTTTGGCTCCTTGCCGGAGTTAGAGGAGATGGGCTGATAAGTAAGTAATGAAAAGCCTGATGAGAGGTAAAAGCAATCTCCTGAGGGAACTTGTAAGAAATTCTGAAGTGAGACAGGGAAACTTTGTCAGATTTTGATGCAATTTTATATTAAGCAGACCAAACATAAATCTATATGAAATCCAGTGACACAGGCAAGTAATGGAATTCTCACAGCCTGGTATGGCAGTGTCATTTAATGTAATTAATAATTACAACAATTCATATAATTTAATGAACACAGAAATTTGTAGGGTGATGTTCAAGACCCCATTCCAGTGAGGACACTGGGAATGGAAAGAACTTGAGCATGCTTCTGCTTTTGCTGGTCTTATATTGGGCACAATGTCTCCACCACCAACACCAAAACCAGGGTGGTTCTTGATGAAGGCTGCCTCAGAAGACTTCAATGTAACATAAATAATGACATTCCTAAACCCAGACAAGACAGTTTCTCCAAGGCCTCTCTGTGCAAAACCATATCCTCTCTCTCCGTGTGTCCACCTTATGCCTCACAGTCACTCCATGTTTCTCCTTAGGAATCTTTCAAAGCTACAACTTTTATGAGGTTTTTGTTAAGATGGTGCCTGTGCTAAGACATAACGAATATTTTCAAATATTTATATATTTATTTGTACTTACCCATAATTATCTATAACTTTATATATAAAACTGTAAAATTATGTTTCTGTAGCAGTAATCTAATATTGATAAACTAGGCATAAGGCGCAATTGTTCTCTGAACACTCAGCAAAAATGCAAGTTATAACATTCAGATGAACTTCCAGCCTATGTGTTAGGTAACTGCTCCACACAGACCTTTCTCTGAATTCAGATATAGAGCCCCACAAAGCATATGCATTCAGTTACTTGCAACTGCACTCACCACATTATGTTAAGGTTCATGTGCAATTAATTACTAGATGAAAAACTAAGGGTAAAATTAGACACAAAATTACATTAGCAGAAGCAAAATTCGTGGCAAAGATGGTAACACTGGTCTCTTTCCTCCAATTTTATCTGTTATAAATACTTTTTACAAACTAAGCCAAACCCTGTGTAGCAAAGTGGCTAAACAGCGTGTGGTAATGCTTTTTGTCAATGAAAATGAAGGTGGCAATCTAAAAAGAGACATTTCCAGGAACAGAAGGGACTTCATTTAGATTGTCCTGAAAATCATTAATCCCACAGCTCCTTCTAATTTTTACTGATACAGGCATTTAATGCACCAGTGGAACTAAATTTGGGTTCCATTTAGAAAATGCAATCCATTTGAAAAATAAATTAGTTGAGGCAATACTGACTGAGAGATTTGTGGTAATGTGGTTTAATGAATTAAGAACAAACCTGAGATCTAGGAGACATTAAGTTTGCTTCATATATTAGCAAGTATGTTGGTCCCGAAAAGACACTTCCCATGTCTGTTTTGGTTTTTTTTCCCCCAGCCATCTATAATGAGATGATAATATACATCTCTGAAGATTGACAGGCTGGTCAGACAGACATATCTACCTACAGGTGAACTACAAAAAAAAGGTAGTAAATAGAAAATACTTTAGTCTCTGTTTTTCATATATATCATCGTATCCTATTGTTATGATTTGCACAAGCACAAAATTGTTATTTGTGTGGCCTTTGAAATTTCTTTACAACATATGAACTTAAAATTTATATTACATTAGTAAAAATACTACATTTCCAAGACTGTATTTTCCATATTTTCCAATTTATGTATTTTTTTCTAAATATACCAAATAAGCTACATAGTTTTCTACAAATGTATTTGCTAAGAGGCAAAACTATCAAAATTTTAATTAATTTAAAATTTCTAAAATTTTATGAACTACTGTAAAGATACTTTCTCAGTTGGTTTTCATGTGTCCTAAAGGAAAGTAGGACAGTTACACTGTTTTCCAAGGGACTGGTATACTAATGTCGGACAAAATTTAGTACACACAGCTAGATCTTGGTTAAAATACTTTTTAGACTATTTCTTAGATGTTAGATTATTAGACAGTGATTCTTAAAAAAAACCTTCAAGTGGTCCAAAAATCTCATCATGACTCCATGGCCTCATTTGTGAAGGACTTCTACACTGCACTTATCTGCCAAGCAAAGACCCTGTGGAGACACGGATAGAAATAGTTTCTCCATTTGATATTACCTACTTGTTAGGGAAAAATGAAACAGGATTCTGAAACAGCCAGAAGAATATTGGGATGGGTGATTTCAGACTTTCTGTTCTCCATGTATACAATGCCTAGATTTTATTTTTTTAAAATCCAGGCAGAAGGGGACAAAGATGCTTAAGGACTGTGTTGTCTTTGGGATGAAATCTGGGAGTCTAAATACTACAATGCTATATTAAGTGAAAGTAGGAACCTCACACATATCTGGTGAAGCATCCTCTGGCATCACATTTCTCTCTTTACTGACTACATAAAAAGCCTTTGGAAATGAGTGTGATAAATTAGGAGCCCAGTGGTGGGGAGTGTGACTAACCTTATGCTGTTCACTGAAGAAAATGCAACTAGAGAATTGAAAACAGATCTGTAAATACATATTCCTTTTATGCAGTAAAAATTTCTGTCATACGTGTTGGCCTACTTGGCTAATAATGGGGGGAGGACAAAAAAGCTTGTGTGAAAATAATAAAGCTTTACAGGAAAGCAGAGGTCTTCAAGGTGAGAATCACTATTTTCCTGTTACTTTTCAGGAGTCAGGAATGAGAAGAAGGTCCTGCAAGTGCTGCTGGCTCTGCTTCACTCAGAATGGAATCACTCTGTGTATTAAAATGACTATTTTCTCTTTTCTGGAAATCAAAAGATTAATCGCAGAGGGTTCTGGGGCATAAGAAATACTGAAATTTCAAAATCTACTACTGGTTATGCAGAGTATTTGAGCCTATTTAAAGATGAGCCACAATTTTCACCTTGCTTTACTGTTTCACATTTTTTGAAGCACAATCAATATTGGCAAGTCTCCAGTAGATTATGTGCTTTATTTACACACTGTCATACAGACCCACACACAGAACATAAAAGGATAGCCCTCTCAAAAGTAAATCTTCTAATCACTCTCATTTAAGAAGCTATAGAAAGAAAAAAGAAAAAAATTCAGTGCGGCTCTCAGCTTTGTAATTGAGGATCTCTGTCACTAAAACTTTTCTGATTCTGTTGTAACAGCAAAACAATGTATCTAAAGATTTAAACAATCAGCTGTCATACAAGTTGATTTGATACTTTTTAAAATTGTCTTTTGTAAAGGCAAAAGCAAAAGAGCAATACTTGACATTTTGCTGAAAATAAAGAAAACATAATTTAGTAATTTCATCCAACTGTGGTTAGCTCCAGCTTCATAGTTGCTCAACTCCTTCCAGACTCAAATGATTTGCAGCCCTCACATGCATCAGAAAAGTTCCTGAGAGAGCTATTCTAAGCAGTTATATTCAGATCTCACCTCTAACTGTTGACAAGTTCCCTTTTGGAAAATAAATTCCATCACTAAAATTCTATACAAAAAGGAAACACTGACAACATTACATTCACATACTTTCAAACAAACTGACTTATAAATGAATTTACAACAGTGCAGTTAGCATGTTCCTTAAACTCCTGGACCTTTTGCTAACATATGGAAAAACTGAAAATCTTGAAGAATCAGCGGTATGAGATCACACCACACTCATGTTTCTGAGCAGGTTGGATGTTTAAGTGTTTGCCCCACAGCTGTCAGAGCACTGTGTTAGAAAATGCAGGCAAAGAGAGTGTAACTATGAAAGATGCTCAAGATTTTGTGCCCTCACACCACATTGCCCTCCAAACAGAACTGAGGTGCTGGAACTCAAAAAGTTGTTCTTAATTAGGGTCAATTCTGAAAACAGGCTTAAGTCACTAAAAAAGTTAGGATATGCTATTTTGCATGTAAGATGACACCAGTGTGCTCATATAGCTGCAGGATCAAGGCCAGTATGTACACAGACAATAGACGACAGAAACCATGTGAAATACTTTCAGGCTTCTGAAATAAGATTTTCAGATCCCTGCTCACCACTAATGCTTTTTTCCCCTACTACTACCATATACAGAATTCATTTCTTGGACCAGTGGGCTTAGAAATGTTCACAGAATCCCAAATAATGCATCACCAATATCTTTTACAATAGCATTTAAATTGCTAGTTTACAAAGTCAGCATCTTATTTGCTTCTTTCAGACCGGCATTATACTGCTGATTTGCATTTGTCCTGAGATAAAGTAATATACCCATCCCAGTTTCTAGTTCT